>CM029551.1:16617744-16751173 GCA_017141385.1 Sogatella furcifera | reverse complement strand
TTGAATATTTGAATATAACATAGACCAATAGCATCAGCTCTCTATCTTAAATCTGATATATTACAATAAAGTTTTATTTGTCATCAGGGCCATGCCCTATACAAAGAGTTGCGTATTTTTACAAACAAATGTACGAGCAAACAAATATATAAATAAATTTTAACATCATAATAAATTTACATGCAAAACCGTAAAGTATACGAATTAACAATAACCTTAATAAGTTAGATACTAGCCTATTATACATGTATAATAACACTCATTTTTCAGCATTTTGCTATTCATATATACATTTCATCAAATACAGTATTACAGTGTTTATAGCCCTATTCAAAGTTTACAAACAGCATCATCATTCTTTTCAGTGAATATCATTGAGCCAATGACATTTAATTAAATAATTTTAAAGAGCTTATGAACAATTAAAGAACACAGCAGGTACAACAAAAAGTCAAGCAAAAAACATTGACCAGCGATCAATTTCAATCGTGACTAACAACAGCATAGCCTCTTTTAAATAACGAATCAACCGTATATGAATATACATCAAGAGTTTTTTGTCTAGTAAAATTGGAAAGCAAAACAGTAAGCTTATCTTTATCATCGACTATATTATGTACATGAGATGCAATGAATCTTTCTCTAATTTCCTGATACACTGCGCAAACAAATAGAAAATGGACTAATGATTCTTTTTCTAAACTGCAAGATGGACAAATTTTATTGATGTTAATAAAATATTTTTTGTCACCAAGGTTTATCACTGTTCCCAATACAGAGGGAATCCTGAGCTGTGTAATACATCTTAAAATTTTTATCGGAATTTTATAAGATATCATTTCAGAAATTTCAAAATTTGGATTCAGTCTCCAATAAGATTCACAGCTTTGTGAAGTGATGGCATGCTGCATATCCTTATTCTTAATATAACTTAAATAACTAGATAATATGTTTGTGTAGTTGTTTGTAATATCTACTGCACAGAATCCCTCATCTCCCCAAACATGTTCAAAATTCACTAGACTAAGCTGAGATTTCATATAAGCAACCCAATTCCATTCCTCACCTTCACATTCAAGCAAAAACTTATAACAGACGTAAGGGTACCTGGACTCTCGCATGTTTAGAATTTTTAAAAGCCATAATAAACTCAATTTAAATATGCAATACCTAATATGCGGTCTACCTATCTCCAGCCTGACTGCCCACCCTGGAGTTGCCCGCCCAAGTAACAGCAATCGCCGATAGTAGAATAATTGAGCCTTCTCCAATGCATCTTCCATGCTGTGAGCCCAGACTTCAGCGCCATAGAGTGTAGCAGGCAGCAGAATTGATTCGTATAATTTCGACTTGGATTCCCATGTATCGGACTTTAATTTTGATAAGGTGTTTGTGAGAGCCGCGGTTTCTGCTTTAGCTTTGTTTAACGCTCTAATAGACATATTTTTAAAACCACCTGATGATTGAAAAAGCACTCCAAGATAATTATATTCCTTGCAAAAATCTATTCTACCTCCCTCACAAGTAATGCTCCTTGTTTTTTTAAGTCGACCTCTGTGGAATGGCAATGCTTTTGTTTTATTATAATTAATCTTTAGACTGAGGGATTCACTGAACTCATACAAACATCGAACTTTGTTTCTCATATCTGGGATACTGTCAGCAAAAACCACAATATCATCAGCGTATTGCAGCATTAGAATATCATTATCCCTACCAAGACGCAATCCGCTGTAATCTCTCTGTCTAAAATATGATTCCATATGTGATATGTACAGAGCAAACAAGAGCGGGCTCAACGAGTCCCCCTGTAACACGCCTTTTGTCACTTGTATAGGTCTCGATTGAACCTTACCCTGATCCTCCTCTCGAACCTCAATACTGAAGCGAGCTTTCGAATACAAATCTTGTAATACTCTCAACATATTCCCACTAACTCCCAGTGATCCCAACTTATTCCATAGTCCGACATGAGGAACCGAATCGAACGCCGACTCGTAATCCACGAAAATAGCGTAGAAAGTTTTGCCTCTTTTTATTAAATAATGCTTTATTAGAGTGTTCATTACAAAAATATTGTCTACGCAGCTTCGATTTTTTCTAAACCCAGACTTGCTCTCATCTAGTAAGCCACAATACTCAACCCACTGAGTCAACCTTTTACACAATAATTTTGTGAAAATTTTTAGAATACTGTTTATAATTGCTATGGTTCTATAATTTTTGGGATCAGATGAGCTACCTTTCTTGTGCAAGAGAAACATTCTAACAAACGCCCAGCCTCCCGGAACCGAACCTGTATCTGAAATACGATTAAATATGTTCATAGTAAACTCTTTCCACTCTTTGGGCAAGAATTTGAAAAATTCATACGGTATCCCGTCAGGTCCCGGAGATTTACCCCTAGTTGTATTTTTCAGTATGAACTCTAACTCTTCCACCGTAACAGGTCTATCCAGAAAGGGGTGTCTAACATCGGTAAAAATGAGCCTAGGGAAAGATGATGAATCCGATATAAAATATTTTTCTTGAAAGTATGAAACCCACTCACATAAACTAATTGAATTGGAAATGTTTTTACGCCTAAATAAACGCACAATCCGCCAAAATTCTTTACTATTTTTAACGTTTCTAAAATTTTCTTTCAGGTTTTCCCTATAAGCAACTCTCTTCAAGTTTATTGTCTCTGTGTATTTCCGTTTTGCATATAAGAATTCATACAATTTTACTTGGTTCTTGTTATCTTTTTTATAAATTCGGTATCTCCTTCGTAAATCGATCTTCAAAAATTGACACTGCTTATCGTACCATGGCTTATCAGTTGAGATGTTTATTCTATTCTTTACCTTTATCATATTCAACTTTTCAGCACCTTCTGTGATTGTTTCCAATAAACAATCAGATAGCTGTTCTGTTGTACGATCGCCAGGTATGAAAATTTTATCAGATAAGAGAGATAAAATGACCGAATATTCTGCCTGTGCGTTATCTTTCCACCGAAAATATTTATTGATGCTTTCTCTTGCACTGTCTACTGGCCTGAGTCTTCTTAGATATAAATTAGTTAGCACAATAATAGGGAGATGATCTGACGTTAAAACAAAGTCTGAAATGTACATATCTGTTACAATGTTTAACCCTTCTACATTTGTCCATATCAAATCTACGAGGCTAT
The DNA here is from genome assembly GCA_017141385.1 of Sogatella furcifera. Lineage (NCBI taxonomy): Eukaryota > Metazoa > Arthropoda > Insecta > Hemiptera > Delphacidae > Sogatella > Sogatella furcifera. The sequence goes on along the minus strand of CM029551.1, from coordinate 16,747,998 downwards.
TACCGTTACTGCTATGGAAAGTGAAATTTGCTGGTGAATCATTAATAGATCTACCATTCAATACATATAAGCCATTACTCTCCATTAATGCTACCAAACTCTGTGCATATCTTGAAATGATGAGATCTAGTGTAATGCGAGTCGCTTTAAAAGGAGTTTGATCGAACATAACATCATCTTAGCTCTGATTTAAATCACCTATCCTGATATTAAAGTCTCCTCCAAAAACGACAGGAAGAGAGAGAAACAAATCTTCGTATTCAGAAAAACTATCTTTCAAAATTGTGAGAGAACCTTCTATATCATTAGGCCTAAAATATACAAAACAAATAATAATTTCAACATTGTTACTAGCTATTCATCAATCATTGTTACTAGCTATTTGACAATCATCAAGCAATCATTAGCTTTAATTAGAGTAGCCTGGAACTTTTTCTTAATGAAGATTGCCATCCCACCACTGGGCCTACCTCTAACATTTAACCTTTTTGCTGGTTGCAAAAAGCAACTAAAATTTTCTAAATCATTAATAACTAATTCAGAGCCAGTTAACCATGTTTCACAAAGACAAATAACAGAAAAAGTTCTCAAAAAATTCATTTGCAAACTGTCCAATTGATACAAATTAGAAATTCCATGCACATTCCAAAAAATTAAATTAAAGTGTTTCTCTCCTACCTCCGTAGTTAATTTCGGATTACTACCCTCAGCTAGTTATGGCGGATTGTTCTGACTTCCTCCAACTCTGGCACTCTGACGCGTCAATCTTCCCGTTTCCAGCCAACCTCTTACTCCTGATGTCGAAGCTCCTCTACCTCCTCTTCGTCTTCTTCCCCCTCTTCCTCCTCTTCCTGATGTGCCTCTTGTTGGTGTAGAAGTTTCATTTATCGCTATCTCTCCGGTATCTCTCTTGCTGTTGGGAGAAAGCACAACCTGTCCTATCGGGGATGCATTGTGTTGACGAGGTTTCTGACTAGAAAGTTCATGAACAGGGTCAGAATTGATTCGTTGTTCGTAATCTGCCACATTGATAATTTCATCTGGATCATTATAATTTGATTTTAATAAATTTCCCGGTTCATTTTCTATTACACCTTCAGCGTTTATGTTTTCCACCATTAGCTCATTAGAGTTCAAGAAGCGATTGTTATGTGGGAATATGTAATGGAATCAATAACTTTGACTATAGAGACTGTATAATCATAGTGTGGCCATTAATGTGAAATGCTCCATAACACTATTCTGAAATTGAAAATTTTTGCGCCAGCTGACATAGATTTGCCTAACTTTCGAATTCTGTTAAGATTTTAACAGTAGAATTTGGGATATTAGCTCTTTTATCAAACGTTTTACAAGAGAAACGACATTGAAAATCGATACTCCGAACTCCGAAATTGAAATTGTCTCTCTACTTTTAATATGACTTCTAATTATCCAATTCGATAGTGAATGACACTGGCTAATGGCTTAGGAAAAGTTGGGGTTAGAAGTCTTTCACTACAACATAACAGATGATTCAACCGTATTTTCAATGTGAATCTTATGAGACTTTGCACCGAGCTGTGACACAGTCAATATCCACACCATGATTATTCAGTCTCTATAACTTTGAATCAAGGTAATTAGAATAGAATTATTCTAATTACCTTGCTTTGAATATATCATTCCTATGTTGTCTTACTAGTAGGGCACTATAAAAAGGGGGTAGACGCACCATCCGCCATTCAGTGGTCAACTTTTAGCGCCAGGTTTGAAATCATTATGAATATTAGTGCATTTCATTTGAAAAATGCACTATTGGTCTTGACCGGATAATCGCAAATTTATGATGCGATATACTTTTTACACGTTTCCGAGCCCCCAGAACACGAATCTGATGTCCGTTCAAATTCATATATCTCTATATATATATTTATATATGTACAGATTCTTGTTAACACGATAACTCCGGAAGGGCTTGTCGGAGAGCAACCCAATTTTGCACAAAAATCATTAGTGTTAATATCTCGGTCAAGTTCGTTAACCTGCCAAATTGGTCCAAGGGAAGGGGGTGAAATTAGGGGATGAAAATTTTGAAAAATCACTACAAATTGACCAATGACTTGATCGTTTTGAAAATTGGTGTGTATTATAGCCTTATTATGCCCTACAATTTGAGCCATCAACGGAAAAAATCCAATCAAAAATGGCGGAGAAAATTGCGAATAATATGCCGAAAATTGTGTTTTTTATGGGTTTTTTGAAAACGGCACCTTTGAATTCATACCCTGAATAGCTCATTATGAGTCATATGATTCGAGCCATCATAGAATTTGAAATGCACTCTTTCCGACCGCCAGCTGCCGGAACGAATTTTTCTATGATAGAGACGATCAACAGATGTTTATCAAGTTGAGCAAATGAATTAAGTTATTGTTTTGAAAACTGGATGGTTAATTCGTCATATAAAATAGTTTCTCTTTATGTTTGTTTGTATGTATCTATGTATGTTTGCTTGTATGTATGTATGTACATTTGTTCCGCATTTACAACAAAACGCGGCAATAGATTCTGATGAAATTTGACAGGAATGTTCCTTTTGAAATTGCGCGTTGATGTATATGTAAGGTTTCTTAGGATATTGCATTTTAAGGATAATATGAAAGGAAAAGTAATAACCTCCATGCTAAAATAATACTCAATCAATTAAGAATATTTATATAATATTTATAATAATAATATTTCATGCAATAAATGAAACTTGAAACTCAACATAACTAAGTATTCCGTTCATGAATAATGCCCCATCCATGGGTGACGTCGTGAGGTCTACTGTTTACAGAACTACTAGTTATGTTGAGTTTCATGTTTCATTAATTGCATGCGTCATTGAATGCAATTAATAATAAACTCGACAGCTGGGCCCTATTTCACAACGTAACAAGTCTTGTTACTAACTATGATTAATTTTTTAACAAATTTACTAATCCAGCTGATTACAGGCGTTTCACGAACGTACAATTGTAGACTTGTGATAACAAGTGAATTTTAACAATTCTACAAGCGTTCCGCCGGTTATGAACAAGTGTTTCACGAAGGTTGGCATGGTAACGAACAAGACTTGTCGAAAAAACTTGAAATTAACCATGAAATTTCTACCTATGAATAGACCTAAGTAAGTTACAAGTGTTAATAAAGATACTTTTCAAGGCTGCAATATTATTTTCAATGATTAGAACTATGATTTGACGACTATGTGGGAAAAAGGATTGACCGCTTGATTGTTGAAGGCACTAGAAAGAGAGGAAGACCTAGGAAGAAATGGAAGAATTGTGTTGAACAGGATCTTGCGGAGAAGGGACTAACACCGGACGAAGCACAGGACCGAGACTCCTGGAAGAGACAGACTCGAAACGCCGACCCCACCTGAGTGGGAAAAGGCTGAGAAGAAGAAGAAGAGAACTATTTCATATTGTTTCTTTGTACATTTTATTATGCCCAATATGAGTCAAAAAATTTAATTTGAAAAATTAGAAAAATCATTAGTACCAGTAGAATATAGGCTATGTTTATAACATGTGAGGTGGGGGGAGAGTACTCCAAGCTAACTGTAATATTTTTTTGGTTTAAGTAATGAACCTTAATGTATTTAAAATGTCTCATTAATTTATTATAATTTTTATTCCAAATGACATGAGGTTCAACTATTTGGATTTCTAATGATTGATTTATTTTTAAAATCAATTTTATCAATCTATCTCTACCACAAATGATTCAAATTTCAACCAATACTATATCAGTGCAAACTATAGAAAGTATTGAAAACCGATACAGATGGCACTGATGGGTGGGAACACTTGTCAAATTGTAGAATTGTAAACTTGTAGCTCACTTCGTTTGTGAAACGCCTGTAATTAACAACTTGTTATCACAAGTACTTGTCAGTAACCATGGTTAATAACAAGACTTGTTGCTTTGTGAAATTGGGCCCTGGTTCATCATGAATAATTCTATAGTATGAATTTTCTCAAGGTTATTAGAATAGAAGGGTATGAGTCATCAACATCATAGCCGGGAAGTATGAATATTCAGACTTATTATTTTTTCCAACAAGATTTTTATGATTAATCATCACGTTTGACTGTCGAGTTGAATGAATTCAAATTTGGCGCTATTATTTTAACACAGAATGGCGGATGGAGCGTCTACCCCCTTCTTATAGAGCCCTACTTACTAGTTTTGTGAGAAAACATCATGACGTGACCAAGTAATACGTATAATACAAAATAATATCTACACAAATAATGCCATATCCAATATTCTTAAATCAAATTAATAAGAAATCAGGTGTATAGAATTTAGGGAATAGATCCGGAGACATCTTCAAATCAGCCATTTTCAAAGCTTTAACAACATTTTTCAGGAAAATACCTTTGGGGGAGACGATGAGCCGTCCGTCCCGACTGCCTATAAAGTAGTCATCATCACAATCATCCTTTCCATGAACACGCACACGCACAGGCCTAGTAGCCCATGTGAGCATCGCCATCAGAAAAAATATATTTAAAAAAGGAATATAGCATCTGAATTTCAAAACTACCTATTGTCAATATTGAACAATTTTGAATTGATTATTTTGAAGAGTGTTTTGGAAAATAATAAAATTGGAAGTTACTGTTTCAAGTATAGACCTATGCAAATGAGGAAATGGAACTGTCAAAATGAGTATAAGTTAAGGATATATTTGCAGTATTTGGAAGTTTCCAACTCAATCCTCGCTTTCAAATCATATTCCAATACCCCAGTACGAATCTGGAGTTATTGAAATGTATTTCCAGTCCATGCACTGCAGCCTGTATCGATCAATTAGTTAGAATTTCTCTGACGAATAAGTGTGCCATCCGAGCACTCTACTTAATACCCGGTATATTTGATTTGAGGCAGAGCCACGCTATAAACAATGTCTTCTCACATTACTCATCTGAAAACCGATAAGTCTGAGAGCAAGTTGGGAAAATCCAATCGAGAAGATCTTCCTGTCTGGCAAAGAACCCAAGGAGGAAATTGAAGTGAATCACAGGTGCAGAAAATCATTCCATACCAAGGTTATTAGAAAAGGGTTATTTCATAACTGCCTGATATTGGGCAAAATGAAAAAGTGGTGGGGGAACCCAAAAAATGACGTAGCTCAGGTCAGTGATCCCGACTACACTGGAACCTCACAACTACACCAGCGCGGTAGTGCAGCGCATGCACGGTCTTTCAATCTTTTCAGCAAAACTAAATAATTTAATATCATATGTTGATATTTTTCACGCTTCTTCAAAGAAAATAGTAGTTTATGCAACGGTTGTATAATGAGAGCCTTTAACACACGAGTGAGATGTAAGTTAGAGCACGAGCAGCGAGCAAAGCAAGCATAAGCGAGTGCTCTAAATATCTCATTGAGTGCATTAAAGGCTGAATACAACCATTGCATACACTATTTTATCTACAGGGTGTTCCGAAAATAAGACACTTTCAATGAAACAATCTAGAAGATTTGTTTTTGTGAGTAGGCTACCTCAGGTCTTATCACAGAAGTAAATGTGCGTATCAAGATAGCATAGGAGTTGGTAGTTAGTGGAACACCTGCTGTGACCTGCTTACTATTATCCAGAATGTTCCAAAAAGTAAAGTGTTTTAATTTTGTCAAAATTCATTGTTACAAGAAATGCTTTAATTTTATTATGTATAATTATCTTTTAAAAGCACTTTCCAATTTTTCAATCATTTAATTGCTTGCCACTTGGCTACATTTATATTTTTAAAGTTCTTTCTGTTTTCTTTTTGATGTCAGGTCTCCATATTCAACAAAGCTTTGAAAATCAATTGTACCACACTAGAACTATAGCTAGTAATGTTTTAAGACTCCCTAGATCATATTCAACTTTTTTCCAAAAACAAATTTTTGGAAAAAATTTTTCCGCACACTAAGGCTTGCAACTTAACATCAGTTTTCTGGAAATTTTCAGGCCAGAAAAGTCTATTAAGCTCTTAAAATCATGTTGGCATCACTGGCAAAACATAACCTCCAACAAACCCCAATGGCAAAGTGGTTAGCGACATGGACTAGTATTTCACTGCTTACTGATCAGGGGGGGTTCAAATCATGAGCAGAACATTTTTTTTTGCCAATTGTTTTCAACTTAGAACAACTTCCAATATTATTTTGCATAGAAATAGAAGTAAAAACGACCTTTTGAGATTTTTTTATATGAAAAAAATTAAAAATTTGAAATTGAAAATTTGAAAATGGAAGATTAAAAATTTAAAATTTAAAATTAAATTTTTAAATTTTTTGCCTGCGGCTCGTGCGTAAACTGTTTCTCTTGATGCAGCCAAATCACACTTTGCGCACTGATACACAAATAACTATTGAACTCACTCACATCCAGTTATCAATTCAAATCTATAGTACATGAGAAGGCTGAATGAAAATCAATAGAAAATCTTGAAACCAATGAATAGATAGAATTATTATTCTGCTAAATTAAAAATTGACTCAAATTTGGGCAAGGAAGCAAATGAAAGAGGCTACATTTGTTTTTCAACTTATCTTGAATAAAGTTTTTAGCTTATTCCATTCTCGTTATTTTTGGAGCTCAACAAACTTGTCTGCGTTTTACAGAAAATGTTTTCAACTACATTGGTTTTGTAACTAATCATTTAAAACAAGAAGTTAGTGAAGAAACATAGAATTTTCTCAATAAACATTTGCTCTTAGTGTGAATTCAGTGTAAGTTCAAACAAAGAAAAACAGTTAGTAGCCTAGTAAGTTATAGCCTACCGTAGGCCTCTATTCATAGCTCATGTTACAATTTAGTTGTTTTTACAACCAAAATAGACTTATTATCTTTAAAATATAGGCCCAAATTAACAATAAAAACGTTCTACATACCATATATAGCTAATTTGCCTTCTGGAGTTGGAAGAATTTCATTCTCAATGTCATCCTTTGAGACAAGTTATTAAGCAATACTTTAGACTATTCAAATACGTAAACTGAAATATTGATGAACAGATACCGGTAAGATGAAGTATTATCACTTGTTGAAGTTTTTAGGTTAGAAGATTCGACCGCTGTGTTGTGTCGGTTGTTTATCAGCCCGTTGCGAAATGGTCAAATAGAACACAGAATGAATTCTGGAACAGTGTCGTAAAGTGACAACTGTATCGTAATGAGAGTTTTTCGATACAGTCCTAAAATTCCGTATTGAAATGATAGCCATTTCGATTTAGATTGTGAAACTGAAACCGGAACTTTTCGATACGCCTGTAGATAAATACCAATTTCATATTGTGTCCCACATTATGAAACATCAATATTGAAATAATTTATTACCGTATGTCGATTCCATAACGAAATCGGCAAAGTTTATAACAATCCGTCAATTTACAAGTATTATTATCTCTTGCGTCAAAATGTGAAAATATTATTCTATATAAGTGTGAATATCAAACTTTTTAAACTAGGTTAGGCATATTTGTTAAGGACCATCTATAAATGCTAGACTTTCCAACAAAAATTAGTGGACAAATCAGAAATAGGGTGTCTATCATTATTTTAATTCCATCAAAAGCTTATACAATACTAGATTAAGCATACAATTATCTAGATTATTATCATGCATGATATTATTATTAATAATAATGAGCTAGTTTTAAATTGGAAACCTAATTGACTAATTATATTTTTTTATTGGAGTTACCTTGTTTAAATGTATGCCAGTTTGAGCTATGGAAGTTCTATAGTAATATTATGATTCATATTGTTGTGGTGTAGTTGTGTAGTTGTGAGCTTCAGTGCAGGGTCAGTGTAGTCGGAATCACTGATCTGAACTACGTCATTTTTTGGGTTCCCCCACCACTTTTCAAATTCTCGAAAATCGGAACAACCTTGTCTTTAATAACCTTGATTCTATACTATATGAATGATTGATTTATCTCGTGAATAACTTGGTAGCTGCAGAGTGATATAACATAAACTTCATGTGATCGTGTAGCACACATATGTACAGACGAGAGCAAATTTGTTTAAAATCTAGATTTTAACTACGTTCGGTCAATGAAATTTCCATGGTGATCACATATGTTGAGATCAAATCTCAACACTCTAAATGTTTATATTGAAAGGTGCCCCAAAGGGGTTGAAAATCTTGATGTTGGAGCTACGATTTGTGCTATTACATATTATGATGTTTTGAAGCCTAAGAGTTGTATAGGTCACAGCTTCAAGATACACCCTTTTGAACTTTTCAGAAGAATGTGCATGACTCTCAATTATATGGGAAGAAAGCATTTTAAGATTACATGCTTCAACAAGTTTTCCAATAATCTCAATTTTTTCTCCACGATTTTGCAAATGACTTGAAAAAATTATACCAAGAAATACACCACTACCAGTTTCAGAAATAAAAGAGTTTACAACTTACGCGATCAATGTGAAACGGAGTGGTTGTGTTTCTCTACAGATACCTTAAGAGTGAGTTATTGGTTCCTCTAATAAATCACTAAGACAAATTTCTAAAGTGATCAAGTTCAACGGAAATGAGACCCTGCTGAGTGGAAAAGACATTTTGCATGATTCACAAACATTCAAATAAGTTTGGAAAAATCAATTCTCGCACGCATTCCTTCAGAATGAGGTTGGAAATGTGTCGTGCCTAGGAGACATTGACACTGAGAAAATACGACATGCTTGAGTACAATAATGCTTCACAATCACATCACTAGCCACATATATCCATGCATATCAGACTGGTTATTGATGATCAATTTGTTGGCAACAATGTGGTCGACTGGGTCTGACTGCGATGCTGCCGCGTCCGTCACCGCCACGCCAATCTCGTTCTATTCTATTAATGATCACGTCAAATACATGTATCCCTGCTAGCAATTCCTCCAATGTGTGAATTGCCACACCTGGTGTATTGTGATAATCAACACTACTTTCCGTTCAAACTCCAGCAGTATATGCTATGATATTCTAGCAGCAGGATTTTAGTACCATGACCCATAGTAGTTATTGTTATGCTTTGGTTGTTATTGACATTGATTGAGCCCATTGAAAAATATCTGGAATATTATGATAATAATCGATTATTAAAGTTTCTATTGTGGTGAGCTGAATCCAAAGATATGTTTGAGCGATTTGTTTGGAGGTTTGACGTCTAATCCATGAATTAGATTACGAGGTCGAATTTTGGTTAACAAAATATTCCCTCATGTATTGGAGAAAAGTATCATAAGGATGATAAACAAATCAAAATCAAATCAAATTAAAATCTCGTTTATTCCACAATCAATATACAGTACATGAAATAATATTTTATCAACTAATAATACAATCTTATAGATAATTAAAGTACTAGACTAAATTTTTGTTTCTGATGATTGCAATATCATGAATGGTTGATTAGAATTCGAATTTCACAGGTGGAGGACCGCGGGTGAACAAAAGAAAAGAGCTGTGTGATTATAAACGAAAACTCACTTGAAAACTGAAGAAAATACAGTTGAAAGCCGGGGCTGCAAAAAAGCAACGATGTTGAGTTTCGTGAACAACTTGCCAACTGGAACTGGAGGGGGAAGCTGCTTTGGCTGCTTCCTTCTACGATGAAGAGGGAGGGGTGGGGGTAAGGATAGGAAATCACGATAACATTACTGTCTTTACCAACCGCCCACCTAAAACTACATCGGAGTTTTATCGAGGAAAATGTACTTGTTTATTTGAGATTTAGCACATATAAAACGAAGCGGATATCACACATACGATGCACACAAAGACACTGATTGATTTTTACACGAAGCGGTGTAGACGATAATCGAATATTTACACAAGGCTCAGAAGGGGCTGCCGAGATTTAGACTACTGGCAATACTATAAGTTTGTTCACAGGTCGGATGAGCGTACCGCCGGCTGTGCGGATTGACGCTACTCTTATTATTTTGTCTTGACCAGGAAATACTTTCTCAATTTTTCCAATAGGCCATAATGTAGGTGCAGTGTTCAAATGTTTTATAAGCACAATTTGTCCAACCTTGATGTTTTCTGTTGGAGTTTTCCACTTATTTCGTTGAATGAGTGTTTGTAGATACTCAGATTTCCATCGACGCCAGAACGACTGTACTAATTGACGCAGGTGAGTCCAACGTTGCCGAGTTGAGGTGGATTCATTTAGAGGAAGCTCCACGGCTTGAAGCAGTGGTCGTCCAATCAAAAAATGACCAGGCGTCAATAGTGGCGTGTTTTCGTTGGGATCCGGGGAGGGTTCTAGCAGCGGACGGCTATTCATAATGGCCTCAATACGAGAAAAAACAGTGCAATATTCCTCCATAGTCATTGGTGTGTCACAAATCTGATTTTTTAGTAGCACCTTGGCAGTTTTAACATTAGCTTCCCAAATTCCCCCAAAGTTTGGGGCAACTGGTGGATTGAAGTGCCAAGTTACCTCACGTTGGACAAGTCCATTCAATATCTCAGTATTATTATCAGACAGAAATTTGGAAATATCTGATAAGTGTTTAGCGGCTCCAACAAAATTCAAACCGTTGTCAGAGTACATATGCGATGGTAGACCTCGGCGTGATGTGAATCTGTCAAATGCAGCAAGAAAGGCCTGAGTTGTTAATTCTGACACGTATTCCAAATGAATCGCTTTTACAGCCAGGCAAATAAAAAGTGCGAGATAGCCTTTGTATAATTTTGTCTTTTTAGTGGGCTGCATTTTGTACAGAAAGGACCCGCAAAGTCAACGCCAACATGGGTGAATGGGAACGATGCGCTAACACGAAAGTCTGGAAGATCAGATATCACTGGCTGATTAGGTTGGGCTCGCATACGAGTGCAGTGGACACAATTACGTATTTGGCTTCTTATCAGGTTACGCGCCGAGATGATCCAATACTTGCGCGCAACAAGTGATTGAGTAGTGCGAGGGCCAACGTGGTAATGATCTCGGTGCATCTGGTCGCAGATGAGGGTGCTGAGGTGAGATGATTTCGGCAGCAGCAGTGGGTGACGGCTGTCATACGGAAGACAGGATCGTTTGAGACGTCCGCCCACCCTGAGAGAACCGGATGGATCAATGAATGGTGCTAGAGAGTGTAATTCTCGCGGCGGGTTTCTTCCTTGTTGAGAAGCTTGAAAGTGTCAATGAAATAGAACTCTTGAGTAAGTTTGACAATACTCAATAGTGCTGCACGACATTCAGCAACAGACAGATGCAGAGAGGTGAGGCGCGCCGGTTGTGCTCTATGGCTGCGAAGATTGTGCCTGTGTGCTTCCTTCAGCTTACAATTTTTTATGAATCGCAACACAAACGCAAATACACGTGTTGCTTTGTGAAGGTTGGAATATTTTTCGAAGCACTTGAGAGCGTGAGACTTCTCAACTATTGTAGTTGTGAGAATTGAAAGTTGAGATTTCAATTCTGAGTCATCTTCAATCCTATCAACCTCTGATATAATCAATTTCTCAAATTGCACGTGGAACGATTGATGTCCATGCCACCACAAGGAGTTGTCTACAATATCTTGTGCTGAAATACCTCTCGAGGCCAAATCCGCAGGGTTACAATCAGTAGGTACATGAAACCAATTTTCTGGTGATGTCAATTCAAGTATTTGTGTGACTCGGTTGCTCACGTAGATCTTGAGTTTATGACTTGGAGTTCTGAGCCAATTTAATACTAATTTTGCATCAGAGTACAGCCGTGTGTTGGAGATACATTTTTCGAACTGAGGTAAAACAATTTTATATAATTTTGACAGTAATAGAGCACCGCATAATTCCAATCTTGGAATAGTAAGAGTTTTTACAGGTGAGATTCTTGTTTTTGCCATGATAAGATTCATTGATATGAATTGGCTGTTTGAAGAGATATGAATATAGACGCATGCACCATAACCTTTTTCTGATCCATCACAGAAACCGAGTAATGATACACTCACGTGTGTAGTGTCAATGTGACGAGGAATATGAACGTTGGCGAGTGACACAATTGTACTTGATATACGACTCCACTGACGGGTTAAATCTTCACTTAATGGATCATCCCAATCGAGATTAGACAACCACAATAGCTTCAAAAAGTACTTGAATAAGAATACAACAGGAGATAACAGCCCAAGCGGGTCAAACAATTTGGCTGTGTATGACAGTATTGTGCGTTTTGTTGGTTTTTCAATGAATGGTGTGACTGCGTATGAAAAGGCATCTGTTGATGGATTCCAACGAAAACCAAGTACTTTAATTCGTTGAGTGGTATCAGAAAAGGCAAGGGGATTTTCTAACATTTCATCGGGAAATTCTTCAATTACTTCTCTCACGTTAGATGACCATTTTCGCAGTTGGAGTTCACCCTTCAGCATCAATTGATTGAGTTGTGAGATAAGTGATTTAGCTTCACTCAAACTGGAAGCGCCACTAACCACGTCATCGACATAAGTATGCTGACGGATGGCATTGACAGCCAAAGGAAATTCAGTTTCATAATCGCTGGCTAATTGAAGCAATGTTCTTTGAGCAAGGAAACTACTTGAAGTCATACCATACGTGACAGTATTGAGTTCAAATTCTATCAGTTCTTCTTGTGGTGTTGGTCGATAGAATATGTGCTGAAATTTACGATCAACTTCTCTCACTGATATCTGCCTGTACATCATTTTAATGTCTGATGTAATTGCCACTTTGTGAGTTCTGAAACTTAATAAGATATGACTAAGCTCGTTTTGGAGCTTGGGGCCCGGTAAGAGAGATTCATTGAGCACTTCTCCATTGTTGCAAGATGCTGATGCATTGAAAACGACACGTAATTTAGTTGTGGAGCTGTCTGCCTTTTGAACACAGTGGTGCGGTATTACATAGTTCGACGAAGTTAAAGCTCTGGACATGTGCTCCAACTCAATATACTGGCTCATGAAATCGTGATATTGTTTGCTAACAGAGTTGTCTGATGCTAGTCTTTTCTCAAGTGAGAGGAATTTTTTCATTGAAGAGTTTCGGTTTTCACCTAAAGCCACATTCTGAGTTTTGAATGGTAACGCTACTTCATAACGACCTGAAGGCCACCGAGTTGTAGTTTCTGTGTATAGGTTTTCACAATACACATGAGACGGGTCTTCCTCAGTTTTGATAGATATCTCTTCGATTTCCCAAAACTTTTGGAGCAACTGATTAAGTGGTTCTACATAGGTTAGAAGGCTGGTAGCTAAATCTGATTGTGATGTGGGTTCATTAGAATTTATTTTTCCAATGATAACATGGCCAAAACCGTGCTCAAGGCTCCTGGAGAATTTTGATAAAACTTTGTGACTTCGTGATCTTGAGTACATAGAGTATGTAGAAATGAGCCAGCTCCTATGAGCAGATCAATTTTACCTGACACATAGAATTTTTCATCAGCCAATCTCAGACTTGAAAAATGCTTAAAATCTTCAGCGTTCAATGAAACAGAGGGCTGATTACATGTTATGACTGATAGCACTGTAGCTTTAGTATTCAACTTGAAATTCGGCTGAAGCTGTGAAGAGATAGTTAAGTTAACCTCGCCCATTGTACTTGTTGTTTTAGTACCGATGCCAATGAGTTTTTGAGATGAATAAGTAGATTTCAAATTCAATTTATCTGCTAGCTCCTTTGTAACAGCGGTTATTTGTGAAGCTGAGTCTAGAATAGCTCGCGCAATATGTGGCTTATTGAAAGAGTCGAAAACAACAACATTAGCGGTGCCAAGTAGACATAGATGATTCTGAAATGGATAGACTTGAAGTGTTACACACAAAGGTGGCAGGGGTCTTTTCCTTCTGAGCATGCAATAATGTATGGTGGTTACTAGAATTGCATAGTTTACAAGTTTTTTGTGACTTGCACTGAACACGATTATGAGTCCCAAAACATTGAAAACATAGATTTTTTTGTTTGAGGAAATCATACTTTTGATCGACAGACAAGTTGACAAATAGTTGGCATGAATAAATACTATGATCCTCTGATCCACACACAATACACTGAAGCGGTTTTACCTTGACAATTTGATTAGGTTTGACAGTTGAAGAATTATCACTTGCAACTAGTGAAAATCTCTTATCAGATTTATTTTCATTTGAGCGAGTAGACCGAAATTCAATATTTCTTGCAGTTTGAAGTGTAGTTGAAGGGTTCACTAACTCATACATACGAGTTTTAGACACTAAAAAGTTCATTAGGTCTTCATATTTAGGAATGACATCAGCTATCTTACTTTCAAACTCAAGTCGAGTTCGTTTATCCAAATGGTTTAAACACAGCGACAACAGAATAAAGTCACTCAAATCGGGAATCTGCTGTGTTTTGAGAGCAGAAATACAAACCGAATGAGTGTCAACAAATGTTCTTAATGACAAGTAATCGGGCTTATCTATTTGCTTAAACTCTAGTAACTGATCGATGTAATACGAACATAATCTTCTTGGATTCGAGTATCTGTCACACAACTGAGTGTAGGCGATAAGATAATTTTCATTTGATAGAGACAAATGAGCTATCATTTGAGCGGCTGAGCCTGACACATTGGATTTCAGATAATGAAATTTTTCTATATCTGAAAGTGATCTATTCGTATGAATAATCGCATTGAACATGTTCAAGAACTCGATCCACTGTTCAATATCTCCATTAAAATTAAGCAGCTTTATTTGTGGTAAATTGATGTTAGAACTAGGATTGGTCTGCTGTACAGTTTCAATTGTTGGCTGTTTACAAAATGAAGTGTACCTTCCATAGAGTTCAAGAAACTTCTCGCCCATAACATCATAATTCTCATCAACTGAATCAGTTAATAAAGCAAGTTCTGTGATGTTGTCTTGAATTGATTCGAATGTTTGAAAATCATTTCTTAAATCTAGAATCATACGCTCAGAGGGATTGTTTGATAAGGATTTGATTGCTGACTCTATTTTGATAATAATTCTGTTTCTTTTTATTGTTGAAAGCTTCAACTCCATAGTGGGATCCTTAGCTTTGACTGTAAAATTGGTATTAGTTTCCTGGGCGGTTGCATTTTGAGTTGTATCGTGTAAAATACGCGATTCGGTAAGCGAGGTATCTCCATGGTCTGACATTGTGAGTTGAGGCTTAGAAATCAGTCAATGTCACAACAGAACTAACAGCGTAACTGTAACTGTCCAGCTGATAATACAGACACAGCGCAGTAGCGCACTCAAACCTATCGAAACTAATTTGTGTTAATGAGAGGAGGTGATACTGAAACGGTTGCGAAGTGCGTTGCAAACGAGAACGATACACAATGTGCAAGGAATGGAATAAGAAAGGTTGATACAGGCCTTGTTGTGGTCGTCTGCTTGGCTTCGTTGCGTGAGTAGCTCTCTCTCCTTCCTGCACTTGACGTTGATTGATTCACGGGATCGATCACGTGACACTGCTTAAACCGAATTTTGCCGATCATTAACGAAATTCGATAATTGATCGATTTTGAAAGGGAAACATAATTGCAAATGTCCGACTATGGCTTGGGTTGAAACTTTGAAATTCAATAACTTTTGAACCGTGCAATGCATTGAGTTGAAATAAACGGAATTTTCACTTTGAGTTCACGCACTACCGAATCACACAGCTCAAAACAACAGGACTTTAACATTTAAAAACATCTAAATAACACGACACGTACAGACACTGACAATGAGCGGAATGCATTTCCAAAAAACACTGATCTAATCCGGCCCGATTAGGACCAATTGGTTGATTAGAATTCGAATTTCACAGGTGGAGGACCGCGGGTGAACAAAAGAAAAGAGCTGTGTGATTATAAACGAAAACTCACTTGAAAACTGAAGAAAATACAGTTGAAAGCCGGGGCTGCAAAAAAGCAACGATGTTGAGTTTCGTGAACAACATGCCAACTGGAACTGGAGGGGGAAGCTGCTTTGGCTGCTTCCTTCTACGATGAAGAGGGAGGGGTGGGGGTAAGGATAGGAAATCACGATAACATTACTGTCTTTACCAATATATATATATATATTTATTTATTTATTATACTATATTGATTTATATGATATTATTATTGAAAAAAAAACCATTATTAATATTATAATTATTTTCAGCTGCTCCCAAGTTATTAAGATATTCCTAAATAACAGGAAGACTACATCCAAAAAAAAAAATAAGATGAATGTGCCGCTAGGTGGCAGTGCCAACAGCATTGGCCAACAATGCTCGGCAATTGGCTATGCATATGCAATTATGCATCTCTCCCACTATAACCTCACCCGTTTTTGGCCATGAGAACCTATCTTTAATCAATGGTGGCAAACTTCTTCGAACTAGGTATAAGGAGGCGTGCACCAAGGTATGAAAAATGCATTAATTTGGACGTTGACTATGTTGAGAAGTAAATGATTATGTAGCTTACTTTTGATAGTAAATTTATTAAATTACCCCCACTAGTTTTATTCCTATCGAACATAGGCAGTTGAAAAAAGTTGCCCTAGTAATAGAGTTTCTAAGCTCTAAGCAACCATTGAATTTGAATATTGTATCTTCTAATTATAAATATCAAATAATTAGAAAGAAGGAATTCCCTGGAGACGTGCAGAGCCTTTCGAGGTTGGAACTTGAATGTGTTAAATTTTGCTCTATAGAAATCTCTGAGAAACAAATGCTTTTTGACAAAAGTAGCGAATACAAGTAGTAAAAAAGTAGATAAGTTTGAATTTATAACAGGCTTAATACGAAGAGAAAGCCAAGACGACGCTGGCAGATTTTGAGTGACTGGCCTTCAACGCCAGAGCCAACATCCAGTGTTTGATCACTTCAAAATCCTAGCAGCAGCCCGACTGGAGATTGTGATGGATTAGCGAGGTGTCTTTGCAAACAATATTGATCGCTTCAGAAGCAGTAAATTTTGCGGAGGAAGTGCGTGCATCAGGACAGAGCTTCCTGATAGGACAGGACTTGAATTAATTAGTTGTACAGACAAGACCTGTGAATATATATATCCATTTCCAACAGATCCAAGTTGTGTGCTGTGAGCACAATCAGAGGTGCATTTGAGCAAACATTATTCGTTCGATTTCGCCTGTTCAGACAACAAATTCAACTAGCTAGTACCCACCCAATTACCGTCGCTCGGTAAAGTGACGTCTCTAATACATCGACGTTAATCATTCTGAAAGCTAGCGATAATCAATGGAGAGATGAATAATGAGGCTGCTATTGCCGATAATTCGTGATTCTGAATGTATGAAATTTGTTATTTACAAAGCATCATGGCGTGCTGAATCTCTTTGTGTGGCGCTACGCACACGCCTGCTAGCCTATAGGAATATGATGCCTCATTAACTCCAATAGATGAATGTTCGAATCCTGGTCTATCCACTGAGCGATAATGGATAAATTATGTATAACTTCTCTACATGGAAGGTTGTAACAGGGTTTTCAATGAGCAGTATTGAACCTATGCTCATTAATTGATTGTAGAAAACTTCGATTGCATCCCTAAGTGTTATAATGTTTTGTAGCGTGCTTGGCTTGCATTTTACTGGATGAACTAAATACGAACATTAGGTCACGGTGTTAGTTGAAAATTGTTAACCTTATTGTCACCTAAAAACTTTTCTCACACTATAAAAGCAAATAAAACTAATATCTTTACTAATTTACAGCACGATTACCCAACCAGACACCGTATCAGTTACAGATATCATCTTCCCAGATAAACCCTTCTTTTCAAAGAGATCTTTGAATACTCTCAAAAGACTCTTTGAAAAGTAACCTCTTCCTACTTGCTTATTTGATACATCGTAACCTATCATAGATGCAGAGGAACTTGGTCCTGCAGCCTATGGAAAGAGAGTGAGTATCTGGCTCCGCTCTATTGGTACGCTGTACTGCGCTGCTGCAATCGCCATATAGGTGACACAAAAATTTTTAAACCAAATTTATTTATTCAAAATCAAATCAAAATTATTTCTCCAATTCAGCACATACACTCATTGCGGTGGTTGTGAGTTTGTGGTCCGAGTCCTCATGTCCCTTCTTAGATTTTTTATATTCTTTTTTCTCACGCTATTTTTTCAGATTTTCTCAAAAGCTATTCTGGTTGCCAATTCAATAGTCATTTCATAGTTTAATAAAAGATGAAGAATTCTGAATCTGGTACTTGTGTTGTGGGACGATTTGTCTGTCTCAATTAATTACAATTTGTATTTATTTTTATTACTTACCTAATATTAATTTATAGCTATTTTAGTTGTTTACAACATTATTACGGCCTGTAGATGTGGACTCTTTCTCCGCTCACGGATCAGTAGTCCATGCGGGGAAATAACTATTCCATATATTATATTGTAATTTATTATGAACCTTGTTTTGCTTATTTGGAATAAATAAATTAAAATTGAGAATTGTTGTAAAGTTGAATACAAACAGGGAAAGATAACTAACACTATTGAATTAGCTAAAACTGCCACTTCGAACAAGATGTTATCGATTAGAACCCAGTTGAAAGTTCTCTGATCTCAATGCTTAATTTTCTAATATTTTATCAATTAGATAAAGATAAATATAATGTGTAAGTGTATTCATGAAAATAGCTGACCAGAGATCAAATATCAATACAATCTACTACTGTATGCTTGATAGCTACCACATTCACTCACTCATTATTCTATTTTTCTACCCTCTGAGCATGAAAAATGTAAGTAAGCTGTTTTGGTTGATCTACTCCTGAATATCTTCAACCAAAAATGATCAGATCAGTGAAAAAAATCAATCTTTGAGTAGTTGTGAAGTTGATATTGTGGTAGTTATCCATAATAAATGAAAAGACAAGATGTTGTCAAACCACTGATCTATTAGAAAATCGAGATACTGGTTTTGGTTGTTACACCATTATCTCTGGAAAACTCTGGCAATCTCTGGCAAACAGTTTACCATGATCGAGATTGATAATGGTGTAACAACCGAAACCGGTATCTCGATTTTCTAATAAATCAGTGGTTTGACAACATCTTGTCTTTTCATTTATTAAAGAAATCAATTCCAGTAAAGAAAACAAGAACGTCCTGAAATAATTAAGATTTAAAACTTTATTTCATTTTAAGCTTAACAATAATTAAACATCAAGGAAACATTTTCTGAATCTAGGTAATTTTCTTATCTAGGAAAATGAAAATCATTCAACCACAAATAGCAGTTCCGTATTCATCATTGATTATATTTATGATTTATAATTGGATATTAAGAAAGCCTAGATAGGTTTTTCCTATCGCCTGAAAAACCTATTATCAATAGGTTAATGATATGATAATAATAATATTGAGAAACACATAGGATTGGAATAATGAGTAAAGTGCAAATACTAGAATTGTCATAGAAGATAATAAATTATGACATATTTTTGAATTTTATGGGTACATACTTCGTACACATTTATAATTTTCTATCAATATTGATTGTTTCGGGGATGTTCTGTTATTGAATACATAGAACAATTACAGAATTTCCACTTTGTATGCTACAAAAATCATGAAAAATACCTATGATAATATTCATTGTGAAAGAA
The DNA here is from genome assembly GCA_017141385.1 of Sogatella furcifera. Classification (NCBI taxonomy): domain Eukaryota; kingdom Metazoa; phylum Arthropoda; class Insecta; order Hemiptera; family Delphacidae; genus Sogatella; species Sogatella furcifera. The sequence continues at coordinate 16,728,415 of CM029551.1, read as the reverse complement.
AGTTTCAACTTTTGTAGGACGTAATGGAAAATAGGGATTGACAAGCATGAAATATGGCTTGAATTTGAGTTTGTAGTGGAAAAAGTGAGATACCGCTTTTATCTTGATAACATTTATGGTGGGCTATGTTTGGCATTGAGGTTTAGAGCTTCAGAGTTTCCAATTACTGGCCTCAAAGGATGAGAGCCCCATAAATTTGTAGATTATCAGAAAATTGCGCAGGGACCTGTGGAAGTCGAAGCATGCAAGTTTATACACTGAAACGGTTTCTTGCTGTGACTTATAAAGTTTATGAGAGAAGTATTTTTGCTGCGTGTTTCAAATCGTGAGCTTCTCCACCCTTCTTTTTCATTTGAATTAAAGTTCTTATCTTTTGATCTCTAATCTCATAACTGCTACACTTCAATTTATCTTCTTACCATTCTGCGGCGCTCTCACTTCAATATTATGATTCCAAACCTTCTCTGGTTGGTTCTTTCTCTTCACTATATCAAATTATTAAGATGTTATAAGTAGAACATTACCATGACTCCTTTCATACAGGAAATACAACAGTAATGATAATGCTATCAGCTAGATGTATTTTACACCCAAGTTTCTTGGAACAGAGTTCGTATTGTTTTAATCAAAACAGAGAATAGAATTGGATTTACGAGTATATGTGTTTGAAAGAAGCGTACAATTTGTCGATGATGAATTATAACACTGTAAAGTTCAGATATTTATGAATATCTCATAATGAATGTACCTGTAAGATTGTAACAGTTTGCAAGTTTTTATCATAAATTCCAATAGAATATTTATAGTTTTATCATGAACAATAAATTCAAATATATCTATCACAAATTTGAGTATAGAATTAAAATTAGAGATATTTCAATCAATCACATCATTGTAATTCTTAACATATTTGAGACTGTAATGAAATAGAAATAGGAGCTCGTAATTTTCAATTTTATTTTTCTTCCCATTAGGAGGGAATATATTCATGTGAATTTGATTCTAACCATTTATAACCATTCATCTATTATTAGATAGGCCTACTATGCTTATGATAATCGGTTATCCAGTATAATATCGAATCAATATTATATAAATTATACTGATATTATATATACTACAAATGCTATCATATTATACAAGTATTAACATTTATGGACACGAAATCGAGATCTCAGGAGAGAATACTATTCTTTCATCGTATTGGACCTAGTATTATTTGTGTGATAGTCACATCCATAACGGCCTCAATGCCTTCTGAATAATTCTTTAAAAATGAGTGAGAGAGACAGAGAGTTCAGGGACTAATGGGAGGCCAAGTTTTGCAGCAGAGGCAGCAGTAAGAACGTTCATGGATGGGAGGTATGGATAAAGTAAGCAAGCAAGCCCTTGATATTCTGCACCAATGATAGGTAGGATGAGGGGCTGTGGTAAAGGAGTAGACTCCTGAAAATAAAAATGAGCCAGCAATAAAAGCTGAGCCCTCCTTCTTCTACCCGGCAGAATAAAATAGAGGTATCACATACTTCAGTTCCAAAGATGTATTTACCACCTTTATAGATAAAGAGTGACTCTGGAGAAACCAGAGCAGCGATTTAGCTTCACCTCCATTGAATACTCAAGAATTTGAAAATCCTCGAAAATATGGATCAACTGTACCATATGTGGTGAACCTAAATAAATACCATGTTCATCTAATGCTTATTCCTATGATTCCATATGGAGGAATCTACGAGAAGTAATTACATCATCATTGGACTTGAAAACACGATACACCAATACCAATAATGATTTCAAGCACTTTTGTGAAGCATAAAAACCATCTGAAAAATTTGAGTTGTGTAGTTTCTTTACTCGAATGTTGTAATTTATCACAAGCGTAATTCATCGAGTTGCGGTTCGTTATTACAGAGTAAGGATTCATGTGAGTGGAGAGTGATCACGTGAATAAGAGTGATTCAGACTTTTAAAATTATAGTGATTATTGTAATGAACGCTTCACGAGAATCGCATGGATCAGGGCAAGACCTCCTGAATATTTAGGAGGTATTTAGGAGGTCCTATTATTATAAGCTTATTATTATTATCCTTAATATAAGGAGGTCCTGATTAGGGTCTATAATTATAAGGACCTCCCTCATACATCGAGATAATCGAGCAGTAACCATATGGATGGAGAACATCGCTACAAACTATTATTAGGCCCATTCTAGACGAGCGTTGAAAACGAAGATAGTTTCAACGAGAAGAGCTATCTTCTAGTTGTGAAATGCATGATTCTTCTTTTTGAATCTTTTCCATCATAGATTGTCAGATCACTCTGAAAATTTTCAATTCTCTGAATAATTCGATTTTTTTGTGGATGACTCATTCCCAAATTTCTATAGCTAATGAACTTTTGAGAATAATGGAGAGAAGGTTTATCAACTAGTTATAGGAACGAACTGGTCGTGTTTGATATCACCTTTTACATACCTGGCATACATGATTTTCATCGTTGAGGGCATGGAAGCACATCATAACCAGAAATAACTAACACTATACAACTTTTGTTATCGAAATAATAATGCATGCCACCACTTCAAATCATGAACGAGAGCGCTCGTTGTGTGTCGAGCACCAAAATTCAGCACTCCATAACACTTTGTCACGAGTGTGATAGCCTAGCTAACGTAACAAGGATCTCTCAGCAACAACACAAACACCATAATATGATAGCTACCATAACACGCCTAGGCCTACGTTGAACCAGTGAATATAAAGAGATATTTCCATTTATATTATCCTCATTCTCTTCACATTCACTGGTTGAACTGGAGTTTTCGCTTTGTTATTGACACGTGTTTCTCTCATTTTTTTGACAAGTATTGTCCCTTATTAGCCAGGAATAACATTCGATCAAACAGACATAGTCCATGACTATCAGTTTATAGTTCCGATTTACTTTTTATTTTAGTATTCATCTTGTTTATGTTCTATTAAATGAAATATGTTGCATCCTAATTCCAGTTGATCATATTTTGATTGTGGCAATTCAATCACATCAATATCAAATAATCATGTCATGTAATACTCTGAAGTGAAACTGCGTCAGAGCTGATATCTGATGGAGTAGACGGAGGACAATGCTCTGGAGAAAACTTGGAAACTCCATTTTCGTTGGAAGGATTGCGATATGCATTTACAAATCCGCTCTTGGATGAAGGTTTTGGAAGAGCTTACTCAATTGCTCGGGTAGTCGATACAGTCTGGAATGATTAATGGAGTGAGGCTCGGTTGTAGCCTATATGATAGAGATGTGCATCTCCGCTATCCGCGCGTATCTCGACAAACCCTCGAGTATGGGATCGAGCAATCTCTGGGGAGTACACGCAACGTTCGTTATTCCTCCTCCCTCACCCAAGGCAGCCGTGCTGCTCACTTCTGCACACGCCGAAACTTTCGGAGAAGGTCGACTGCCGGAAAACACTCGTTATGAATTCCGATCTCATACTCGCATGAGAACAATTAATTAGGAGCGGTAAACGTGTCGCCTTGTGTGAACATCGCTCACCCACCCAGAAGACATCCTCCGCCCCACAGCACCATCACTATAATAGCAAACGGCATCAATCTGACGCTCGTCGCTCGCTTTACTGCATCCACAAGCAACTATCTCAGAATGCTCTTATTGCACGAAACCTTCTCTTGTTCCTTTGACAATAACCATCGTCAAACTCCTGTTTCTCAGCTCTCATGCACGATTCCGCAAGGTTATATCCAGAATAAATGAGAAATATCATTTGATAAAGGTTGAGGAGGCTTTTCACAAACTCAACTCCTCCATCTCTCTCTCTCCGATTTCAATTCTGGATACTCTCTTGTAGGCTACATTACATTACATTTGTTTAGAACTTATGATTTATTAGCTAGGATAGATTCTTGCATGGATTGAAGTAGAAAAAGGTTGATACCTTTGAATGTATTCCAATATTGGAGAAGAAGTATAATGCAAATATGATATCCTATTATATTAAGCGAGCTATTTATGTAATGTGTGTTTATACAACCACGGATCTAGATAACGGCTCTAACGATTCCCTTGAAATTTGAAAAGTAATATAACCGTGATAGAAAAATAAGATTGCACCAGGGCCCTGGCTTATAAACATTTACAGCTTGTTTTTCTGAAGGAAAACAAGTGATTGGGATTGTATATTCACCAATGACACGTTTGATTTACAATGTTCCAAATTTTGGAAAAAACAGCTGTTGCCCTAATATTGCAGACGTTGAAAGTACATCAATGGCCGACTACAAAGTTTCATATTTGTAGGCTATGATATTATTTCAGCGAAAAAAATTATTTTTATTCAAATTTCACAATTCAAATTCAAATTCAAAATCACGTTTATTCCACATAATAAAGTACAAGTGAAGAATATAAGTTCAAGTATAGAAAATTTACAAGAATCATATTTCATTATTACAGTAAATATTATTTCTAAATATAGGAATACTTACAGCAAACATAGACACATAATTGTCTGTGCGTTTGCTGGAGTTACTAGATACTAGGCTACACATTGGAGATATAAAACCCCAAGAGAGGAGAAAAAAAATAGTGTTCACTTCATATTACTTCAAATACCTTGGTGGATTAGTTGTAGTGTGAATTATAACAAATTAACCGCGAGCCGGAGAGTGGTGGGGGGAGTGAGATTCCAAGTCAGTCAGTCGTTCAGTCAGTCGTTTAGTCAGTCGGTCAGTCGTCAATCAGCTAGTCAGTTAGTCAATAGTCAGTTTGTTAATATGTCAGTTAGACAATAAGTCAGTTAGTCAATAAGTCAGTAAGTCAATGAGTCAGTTAAAATACAGTTAGTTGGACAGATGGTAAGTCGTTCAACAAGTAATAAGTCAGTTAGTCAAAGAACAGTTACTCTGTCAGTCAATAAGTTACATCATTCGGTCAACACGGTGGGGTTGATAATTAGTTTTGATAATGAGGTCAGCCTCTGATATCGGTGTATCGAGTAGCCATTTTTTCAATCGCTGCTTCAATAATGATACAGAATGAGTTTGGAACAAAAGCAAGTGGTTGTAAAATTTGGATATGTTCCGATACAGAATTTGTGATACATAAAAAGAATTAGTGGTTGAAAAGGTAAAGTTTGATTGAAGAGTTGTGACACCAATGTTAGACGCATATCTAGTGTTGTGAGTGTGAGTAATTTCCTGGAAAATAGTACTGAAATTTTTGTAAATATGGATGATAAGAGTTTTAATGAATAACTGGCGCACTGTGAGGACGGATATTCCACAAAACAAAGTGTTAGTTGGGTGTCGAGTGGATTTGTTGAAGCCAACCTTCAATATTGTTTTTTGGATGACAAACAAGGGATCAAGAACATTATTATAACTTCCTCCCCAACCAATGATACCGAACGACAGCAGCGACTGGACATACGCAAAATAAATAGTCTTCATTTCTTTTTTTGTTAATACAGAACTCATGAGTCTAAATGCATGAATAAATTTCCTTATTTTATTTTTCAAATATTCAATATGAGTATTCCATTTAACTTGACTATCTATCGATATTCTCAAATATTTGTGAGAATCCACCTGCTCAATTGTATCACAGCTGCAATCGTCGCATCGGTAATTACCACAACTGTGAATTTTAAGAAAATCCAAGTTGAAGTTTGTATTTCTAGTTAAGGAAATTGGCATAAATTTTGTTTTAGAGGTATTGAGTGAGAGTTTGTTCTGGTCCAGCCATTTTTTGATAACCATAAGATCATGCATTCCTCTATTTCTGACCTCATGCCATGACGACCCCTGCACGTAAATTAGGGTATCGACTGCAAAAAGCAATAATTTACTAAGAATATTCAGCTTGGATATGTTATTAATGTATATAAGGAATAATATTGGACCTAGGTTGCTGCCCTGAATCACTCCATAGTCAACAGGCATTAACTCGCTAGAGCAAACTTTCTTAGTAACCTCATCAGAAAATGAAACAAATTGGCGCCTGTTTGACAGATAGCTATGAAACCAGGATAGTGCAGCTCCCCGGACTCCAATCGCTTCAAGCTTTATCAGTAACTTCGCACGATCAACAGAGTCGAAGGCTTTTCTCAGGTCAAGGAAAATCAGCATTGGATGCATTTTATTTGATATTGAATTATGCAGTTCCCTATTCACATCATATAGAACATCAGAAATACTTTTTTCTTGGCGAAATCCGTATTGACTATCAGTGAGAATTCCATTTATCTGCAGAAAGTGCATCAATTGGTCCTTGACTACTTTTTCTATGATTTTTGTAAAGATTGTAAGTAAAGATATTGGACGAAAATTATTTTTATCTGTGAAATCTTTCGATTTGTGTAAAGGGAAAACTTTTGACAATTTGAAACAGTCTGGAAAAATACCTGTTGTGATGGATAAGTTAATTATATTTTGTAGAGGATCGAATAAAATGTCAAAATTTTCTTTAATGATAACAGCTGTTACTCCATCACAGCCTGGTGCTGACCCACCTCTGAGACTGAAAATGTAACGTTCCAAGTCTTGTCAAGTAATAGTCCTGAGTGTAAAAGTGCAGTCATGTCTAAAGTCATTGTCATTCAAAACTGGGTCACCACTAGAATCAATTGATGCAGCCAGTAAGTTGCCCACGTTTGAGAAGAAATTGTTAAAATCATCTGCTACTTGTTTGCAGAAAGCTGGTCTATCAATTTGTGAAACAGAATCTGGAATAAATTTTGAGATTGGAAATGAGTCTTTCTTTTTCGACCTACCTCCTAGTTCGTTTATTTATTTCCAAAATTGTTTAGGGTTTTAGGGTTCTGAGATGCTTCATTAAATTTAAATCTATAATAATTACGTTTGGTTTGTTTTATGTTGTTGTTAAGCGTTTGTTCAAGTTCTCGATAGAAATCATTAAATTCAACATTAAAAGGTTGCCTTTTGACCTGTTTGTGTAATTTGTCTCTAAATCTAATCTGTCTAATCAAATCCACAGTTATCCAAGGTTTGAGTTATTCAAGTCTTGTTGATGAATTGTTATTGGTTGGTTTTTGAGCTGATTTAATACAATTTACGACAATTCTATTAAACATATTGGAACAATAATTGACATCATCGTCACAATTGATAATGGGTTCACAATTTGAATTGACTGACGTCAAGTAGTGAGTCAGTAGTGTCTTGTCCAAGTAAGTTTGTGGTGAATGTGTTGCAGAGTCGTTTATTCGATTCGGCGTTTCGCTGCTAGCAATAACTAGGCCGGTGCTGTAATGGTCTGTAATGGCCGTCTGGATCACAGCTGACCTCAACTCATTATAACTGTCGCACTTCACAAAAATGTGATCCAGACAACTCTTGGAGGTGATGGTTTCTCTTGTAGGTTTGCCAATGCATTGAATACCCATTACCCACTAAACTATTTAGGTATCTATCAACTAGGCTGTTATTATGTAATAAATCAAAATTTATATCTCCAAGGAAAACACACATTGTATTTCTGTCTAGTTCACTTAAATATTTGTCAAGTTCATCAATAAAAAGGTTTGGGTCACTGTCAAACGTTCTATAAACAGCAAGTATATTAAATTTCTTATTCAAGTGTGTAAAACTCAATTCAATTCCGTGCACGTCTCCTAGAGAGATTTGAGATAAAGTAGCAGCGAAACGCTTTCTTATGTATATTGTGACACCATCATTTTGATTCCGGTAATTAGTTGATTGGTACAAGTCAAATCCGTCCAAAAGGGTCCCACCCCCCTCCTCACTCAGCCAGCACTCAGTCAAAACTATAATATCTAAGTGTTCAATAAAATCATTCAAGCAAATAAGTAATTCATCAAAATTCTTGTTCAAACTACGTATGTTTGTTTGGAATATACTGAGACTCTCGCCACCAGAGGCATTTTTGAAGAAATATACATAAGAATTATTTGAATCCAATTCCTCACACTCAATACTATCAATGAAAATATTTTCATCCTCATTCATCATCAAAAGGCATAGACAATCCCACCGTCACCCACCCCTTACCCAATCCTAATTGTATATAAATAGTACATTTTATATCTGAATTTACCTGCTGTAAATTATTATGATTATGTTTAAATCTCAAACAAAATTAAAATTCTAACTGAAGAAATATGTATGTAGGAAAACACAATAATAAAATATAAGTAGCTTAAAGAGTAAATGAGATTTGTGTATTTTTATTAATCGACTCCATCATATAGAAATCATCACCAAAGCAATGGAATAGAATTGACTGGATTATTCATAATTATTATCACAGATAATGATAAAGTTATTATTTCTATTACTGTTGCCTATTAATTCCGTTCGCAGAAAAGAAGAAACATACGCTACTTTTTTGAAAATGGTATGGATGATAAATAATTATTATCGTGAATATTCATTGTATTAATTTATACATTCAAATACCTCAGGATGAAACTTCCTAATTTAATATTTAAAAAAAAATCGATATTCGATATGGTATTTGTTATGATTAGTGTAAAATTTCACTAAATGAAATAGTTTAATGAGATATATTCCATCCTATTATTTCATTGTAGGCTAACATAACAGTTGAAATCTTCCCTAGTGTAATTGAGTATGATCACGGAATATCACTAGAAAATAGATAAAATACTAAAGAAAATTATACGAGTGACTCATTGATTTAGAAAGGATGTTCACAATCATTTTCGTCTAAGTAAGAAATTAACCAAATCCACTTCGAATTTTTAAACGTGGTAAAATGATCATTTAGAAATGTGTCAATAAAGTCGAATTCACATTGAAATGAATTGACATGATTGTTCATAATTTTCTGAAGATCTTTTCATTATTGTTTTTCTTCAAAAGAATCCAAACTCAGGGTGCTAATTATATCAATGAAGTTTATGATAATAGAAATATTATAAACTACTTTATAACAGCTTCTTTAGGTTGATATATTTCGAAATGATTACAATGTCATTTACATCTTCTATAGTGGGTGGAATAGAGTAGACCTATTATATACAGGTTATACAATTGGCAGATATTATCAATAGGAAATTCAGTAGATACTATGACAGAGGGTTAATGGTCGCTTTTGAAAGAGTAATGTTAGGATCGATTCAATTTCTCTCCACCCAACCAGCTCACACAGACTTCTATAACAGTATGCAATTTAAGATCAGAAAACACAATTGATATTAAAACAAAATGATATAGTCTGTCCAAGCAAAGAAGACTTTCTGGCGAGATGAGAAAATGACTCCAGATCGGTCAATATTGGTTCGGAAATTATTAATGAGAAATAAAATTATTGGTCTCAATCGTAGGTACCAAATTGATCTACAATCCGAGACCAAATCAATATTTTCCGAACCAATATTGACCGAGCTGAAGTCATTCTCCCTCATGCCACTCCTAGACAAGCGGTGTCAAAGAAGTATCGTCGCAATATTAGAAATAGTCTATGCTAATAACATTGTTTTTCCAGTGGTAATATATTTTTAGAGCATTATAAAACAAAACATGCCGAAGCTAGGCAAAGTAGGCTGTAGGTTAGATATTTGATCAATTGAAGTGGAAAAAAGGCTTTTTTCAGAGACCTAATACGTACAGTAATTATATTTCCTGGTTTGTTGCAGATATGATAAATACGACCTCTTTCCTCTATTATATATTTTTCAAGCTTCCTGTGAACTCTTATTGAATGGGTATTAAATATTTGTCAATTTAAATTCTAAGGTCAATATGGGTTGTAAAAGAGTTGCTTAATTGCGATGAGAAAAATACTCATTGATCTTGTTCACGGAATTAAAACAAAATTTAAGTAGCCCTTTCTTTAATTCAATTCTGAATTTTTTGAATTCCGAATTTTTTAGATGGTCAGGCAAGGCATAAAAAAGGTTGATACCCAAACTCCTAGCACCTCTAGCAAAAAAGTCTACTGCTTATTCAAAGCTTCTTATCATCTGAAGGCGGCATCATTTGAATAGCTATTGGCTTATAGTTTGATCATGTAACAAATTATTCTTCCAAATTGTAAAAAATTGATCGCTTCATCATGAATCATTTTTCATCAAAATATAATTATTCCAATGGCTTCCTTTGAATATCAGAAAATATTCAATAATTAAAGATATTTATTTTAGCTGTATGCCAACCCACAGTGAAGTACAAAACGCATGATAATAGTAGTATAGTCACTCTAGAGACTGTATAATCAGATTACACAGTCTATAATAGTAGTCACGGTGCTGAGGAGCTGAGCGGAAAAGGATAGGCAACCAGCCAAGCTTCTAATATTGGCTGTCATTTTAGATCCGCTGCTTCTTGAGAAAAGCTTACTACTACCGTAGATATACTATTCTGTATAGTTAGTCTAATATACTATTCTGTATAGTTAGTCTTATATACTATTCTGTATAGTTAGTCTATGCTACTACGCAGATGGTTCAAGAACTCAAAACGCTGGAAGAATCATCAGGTTGAATCATCGAAAAATTTGAAATCATTGAAAATCAACAGTTTGGATAAAGATTTTGGTGCGAATGACCCAATTAACAAGTGTCCCATGCTAATCTTATGGGGAAAATGGAACTTTGAGCACAATTACTGAACTCCCAGATGGATGTTCTAAAACTATAAGACTGGTGCCGGGTTTATCCAAGCACTCTCAAACTTGAGGGACCCTCAAATTATGATAGAACAGCTTACATTTTCTATACTAAGTATAGAAAATATAAACTTGAGGGTCCCAAATTTGAGTGTGCTTGGAAAAACCGGGCATCAGATTTATATATACTCAAAGAGTTCTTTAAAATGACACCTGAGCGAACTTTATTTGTTGAGGAACCAGAGAGCAGTTTAAGTTACAAAAACATGCTTGTTTTATAGATTTCATTCTGAGTTTGACGTGTATTTCAAATCCCACCAAAATCATGATCAAGATAAGAAAAAACACTTATTTCTCTATAGAGAGACAAGTTTTGTCTCTATGGTCTAATTGTTCTCTATGGTATAAGATCAAAAAGGTGGATTTTATCTTCCACTTCATAAAAAATGCCGTATAGTAGCATTAATGCTTTAATATTCAATACACTTTCTCTCCATATAATAATGATCGTTTCAACTAATAGAATCAAGAATACTTCAACAAGTGAATTGTGTACACACTCTTGAAGAAATGAGTTGAAATTGAATTTGGTATTACAATTTCCATAAATACTTATGTTTAAGGTTTTTCACATAAATGCACACTAACTTATTGTTCCAAACGATTCCACGCGTTTAATGATTTTCTACTCAACATAACGATCTGGTTGATGATATTTCAACTTTTCGATTAGCTTCCGCTCAAGAATACTTAGATCTTATTGGATTGAATACTTAGACTTATTGGATCTTTAACATTTTTATCACTTGCTACTGTTTTCATTTATTGATTAATTTTAATAACAAATTTTCAAGTAGGCCGTCAATGGGTAGGGTGTTTTATGTAGTGATCAACTTTTGAAAGTTGGAGCGAGTGGGTCTGGTGAACGTCAGCGGAAGTGGAAGAGATAAGAAAAGCCGTGGATTAGGGGAAAACTAGAAGTGGCCGTAAAAAATTTCCAACAGGGTGGAATTGAATGGAGAAGTCGAACTTAAAAAACAGTTCCAAGTAGTTGATTGTGTTATTTTCACCCCCTCCATTCATCGCTAGCACACTAATGACTTCCCGGGGTGTAATTTACATCGTTTCTCCTAGCTGGAATTGTCCGTTAACTGCTATAATTACTGCCTTCTAAGGAGCTATCTGCACTTGGCGAGGCACCCCGCTGTTCGATGAGCTCTGCAAGGCTGTAGGGGAGTTCGACCCCCCCGAAATACTCCCAACCACCCCCTGAAAAAGACCTTAACCACTCCGACCAAAGCAACAACCCTCAGCTCTGGCGTCGTTTCACATCGATTCGAAGGCACCAACTTTAAATTAGATTTCTTTTTATGAGCGCCAGAAGTCCCTGGGAAGCAACAGTCATCCATTTACCCCCACCACTCCACCAACAACCCACTCTTCATCAAGATCCCGATCAAGCCCCCTCACCACCAAACGAACCAGGCCACCATGAAGAATTCCGTAACTCAGACCTTCCTGCCAGAACTTCCCATCCTTTTCCGTTCCAACTTGGCTGGAATTTGTTTATTTCCTGCACTGCTATCAGATCCAAACAGTGCAACACTACTTTTTGTCACCTCTGATTCAAAGGCTTATTCTCCATCTTAGATCGGTAGAGTTTTATGGCTCTGAAGTATTATCATAGGAGGATTTTAGAAGAGCATTATGAAATTGAATCTAGGAAAGCCGACTGTATCGACTGTATATTTGTATTACAAGTTATGAAAATATGTTTTGCATTGTCATCCATACGGAATTAATTCAACTAGTTTCATTCAATGTGGATAGGCAGATTTTTCCAAATTCGTTTTCTATTTTCCCTAATAACTAATAATGTTGATACTAAGTCAGGGGTCTGCTAGAATAAAATTATTCTAAGATGAATTAAGTTCTTAGTTGATCAGAACAACTATTCCAGAATATTTGAATTTTCATAATTAATTTGAAATTTTCATTCTCATAATGGATTATACTATGAGGTTTTCTAAAGAGAGCATTATTATTCCGATAAATAAATTAATGGAAGATTTGATTCCATTTCATATAGCACTATTCATCATCGATAGTGTTTTTGGGAAGTTATGACAAGAAAAATGTTCTAATGAATTAGAACCTTCAAATCCCGTGAGTAACTTATACACTTAACTTGATTAACGTTGTACTGAATAATTCTTGGTTTAGGCCTATATTACATTATTTGAAATTGCTAAGAAATTCTATTATTATAATACGCATATGAATTTAGAAGGAAGGCCCATGGGTTGTTCCACCTCACCATAAAGCTCTTAGCTCAACTTCCCATTGATTGAATCATGAGTAATACGCTAACCAATACTTAAACACGTGTCAATATCCAAATAAGAGTAATTCCAACCCTTTGGAATGCCATCAATTTCATGTCAATATCCAAATTAGAGTAATTCCAACCCCTTGGAATTTTATCGTATAAATAAAATATTTGAATATTCCAAATTTAATGAATTCAAAAATGATAAATGATGCTTCAAACGTTGAGAATGAGCAAGACTCAGTGCACACGCTAACCAGCTCGATCAAGCAAATCAAGAGATAGCCAGGTTCATCATTATCTAGTTGCTCGTAACTGACGCCAGCTACTCATTCCACAGAGATATGCAAGGGGATGTTTTCAGCAACTTCCTGCTGAACATGAGCCGCCATCTTGTTTTCTGATTTGATAGCAGTTGCGGAAGATGACATTGTGACGGGGCGAGAAGAGCGCTAATCGCTTAGAACGTAGATAACGCGACGCGACGCGGAATCAGGACGCGCGCTTATCTTTGCGACGGGATTTCCCGCCTGTTACCATGGCAACAGGAGAATCTGATGACGCGTGCAACATATCGGCAAAGGTTATGTTTTTCCCATAAATTGGCATTTTCATAAGTGCCGACTAGACTATCAAACTTTATTCCGCCTCCATTTAACCCCCTGTTTAGTTTGAAGACACGTAATTATAGTACACTTTACATAGTAACGGTGTATCTTCTTAGCTGGCACCAACTCAGCCTTGAAGGGTGAGCTTACGTGTTGATAGCCAACCATCTTTGCTACTTCATGTGGATTCTTCTTATCTTTATAACGCGGCTCACATCGAGGACGCTTTTTCATCAGGATTTTATTTAGAAAAACTCAGCCTCAATATCGATTACTGTCTTGTTACGAAGTTTCAACACAATTGTTGCAAGCAATAAGAGAAGACGCTGTTAGAATAAACTTTGCACAGTAACGGCGTGTCTTTTCAGCTTGCGTAAACTATCAAAGTCTATCAAAAGATGACTTGGAAATCAGAGCTATTCAGCATTATAAATAGGAGGGTACACCTACGATCGAAAAAAATGTTAGTAGGCTACAGTAAAAAACGTGGAGTATATCGCAATACACAATATTGCGAAAAAAGCCTATACTTGATGTTTATTTTTGCCTCCACTGTGAAATAGAAATAGAATGTTCCTACTTGCTTGATAACTGTTACTGATTTATACAACAATGAGCTTGAAAAGTATAAAACTTGTGTAAATTAGCCTAAGAAGAGAGATTAATTGAAAAGTGATGGATATGGGGGAATAGAATAAGAGTCCTTTCAAAGGCATCATGACGGTTTTAGGATATTTATATAATCACTGATACAATAGTAAACCCTAGAATCATTATGTGCAAGAAAACCTTGGCTAAGCCAGTACTTGTGGTTCTCCAAAAACACCATTCTTGCTGAGTCAGTATTTATTATTTTCATTAATGTATGTTTCCAAGAGCCAAATGGAGTTTATTTATCCATTCATTCATTCACTTTTAGCTTTTCATATTCAATAATTCTTTATCATTCCAACTGTATGTGATTGAATGAATTATTGTGTAACTATAACACTGCCAGCAATTCAAGGTAGAAATTGATATTTGGTAGCATTCTGTACAGAAAAACTGACCGATCCTTTTCATGTTGTTACATGAACAGGCAGAGCAGAAGCGTGCATTGAATGAACAAGGAGCGAGTGCAATTCGAGCAAAGAAAGACCATGGTAAAGACGGATAAGCCCGACCAAAGTCGAGTCAAAAAGGGATAGAGACCTATCTGCGATAGAGAAGGCTGGCTTGGTTTTTTGAAAGGGACCAGCCGAAAGGAAAACTGGAATAAGGGAGAGCCTCGCGTGTAAATGTGCGTGCGGACTGAAAAAAATACAGTGAGAAAAGTGAGATAACGTGGTGAGCGAGAAAGACACGATTCTCAGTCGCGATTCTCAGAGAAGAGTCGTTCATTCAGTTCTTCAGAGAGATTCGTAATCCTCTAATCCTGTTTTCTAGACAGAGATACAGCCGCTTATGTCCGCCCGTTCTGAGAGTTCTACTCCTAAAAGCAACAAAGCATTTGCTTCCACACGTTACTGAGTTTGTCACACGATGAAGACAATCCAATTTCTCTCGGTTTAATAAATAAAATTGAACAATCAAATAATCATCAAAGCATCGGAATAATATTTTTAATATTCTAAAAAAAGTATTTGATCTTATTTTTATGTATCAAGTTTGATCATTAATTCTATTTCATTTTATGAAATAAACATCAAGTGCCTCCTTGATTTATGCATTTTTCAACGTAGTTTGTAATAAAATCAAATGTTTCTAGATGAATTGGAGCATTATATCCAATAAATCTATCATGTGGAAGAGAGAAATAAACCTATTTGTTGGTTAAGTGGAGGAGGGGGCTCTAGTGCCTCAACTTCATCCACACCACTTCATGTAATTTACAAAGTGGAAAATAACGACATTTATGCATCTATCTATCCATCATCTGCTCCAAAGTACTACCAGAGACAATGTATTATTACAATGTAATAATACATTGTCTTTGGTACTACTGAGGGAAGTTCGATATTCAAATGCGCTTATAGAAATAACAACGCATACATAGAAGTAATTTGAATTCTTTTAACAATATGAAATCAACGACGCCATCATCAGCATAATGTACCATGATAATGAATTAATAATTATTGATACTGAGCTTTTTGTGAGTCCTTATCGATCCCTTTATTCCAAGTTTTATTTAGATATGGAGTTTAGCATAGCGGTATCCCAAATATAAGCGTAAAAGCCTATTACTATTGATTGAAGTGATTCATATAAATTGAATTGAAACTTTTTTGATTTTCGATAAAGCCTACTACTGTTTATTTATTATCATTATATACGAGTATTCAATTTGGTTTGTTATTTATCAATCACTTGCTCTATCAAAATGAAAAATCTCTCTCCTCTCCTCTCGCTGATTACATTAGTGAGGCCTCATGTAAGTGGTGATTATTGTTTTACAGTCGGCCCCACGTATGTTGTGGTGTTGGGAAATATTGTCAAATCTTATGAAACTCTGATGTTGGTTTGTAGCGTTAAAACCGCAGCCTCCAGGTTTGCAATGTTGGAGTACACTGTACAGTAGAACCGATATAAAAGTTTATTCCGGGATTTATGTTTTGTCATCCGTGTCGAAACAGTTTTAATGTTGTGTTTTTACTGTTTGTGAGGGCACACCCTGCAAATACAAAGTAAACGCGACGAAACAGTAATCTGCCGAGTTTTGCCGGGTGTGAACATTGCAGGGTCAGGAAAGTCTCGGCAAGAAAGCCGGGTCAGGGTTTTATGGCGCCCTGGGGTCGACAGACTTTTAGGACTGCGGAGAATTGCGCTGTCCAGTCGTAACCTGAATCCTTCCCGGCAAAACTTGCCACTTACCGTCTCACAGCCTGCACCTTCTTACCACACTGGATAATTCCGCAAGGAGAATTCTACGTTTTATTTGTCGGAAAAGTTTCTGTTTCAGAAGGAATCTCCACTGGAGAGAAAATCTTGGTTATGTGTTTCCTTGGTAGGATTTTCCTTGAACGATTTAAGAGGGTAGGATAGAAAACTCATGACTTTCATAAATTTATTTATAATATTCTATTTCCACAGAAATATAATAAACTTATTGGTTGAAAACACAGACCAATGTCCAGAACATTTTGACCCAATCATCAATTATATGTAGCCTACAGTACAAATATGAATTTTTATTAATTTTGGTTCCGGAATACCGATTAGTGATTCATTTTAATTTTCATGCGCGAATGCGATTCTCAAGTTAATTTATTTCTGTACTTTTTTATGATGATAATATGTGAGCAAAAAATTATCTATCAAGCTAGAAATTTCCATTAGTAGATAAGCATAAGCATATAGTTGATAAGCATTATAATAGCTGAAACATCACAACAAAATAATTTGTTACTGGGGAAAACTATCACGAATCAAAACTTGAAACTGAAATGGAAACTCCTAGCTTGATGAGATTATTCTTTGCTCGCACATAGCACTTGAAAAAGCTTATACATTATAATAAAATTGTTTCCTAACTTGGATTGTTTATGAATTTCTCATGAATTGAGATAGAAGTCTTTTAATAGTGTTTTGCTAAGCTAGTTGTTGAACTCATGCCGTAAGCATATTAGTTGCTGTAGAATACAGAATTTCCATTCCGTCATTAGCATTTCCAGCCAGTTACATGAATAATCCACAAGTTCACCCCAGGCAAAAATTCTTATCCAGTAAGTTTCGAATGTCAGTGAGGGGGAGCGAGGATTACACCTGAAATTCCAGATGCAACTCGCCTTTTCAGGCTTCCCGGATGTAAATGGACACTTCGGGGCTTCTGCAGACACAAAACTATCCATTTATAATGCCAGGGTGAAGCCAAGTGTGGCTCTTATTGCATTCGACTCTTGCAAAATAAACACTGAGTGTAACTGGTGTATTGCGCAATGAACATAACAGAAATAGTATTTTGCATATTCATTAATTACAAATTTTCGTAAAATCACGTGAACAGAAAAAAACGTTTAGTAACATTTTTCCAGTCATTGGGATCTTGAGGAGAATTCAGAAAAATAAAATTTCTTGCATTACAAACGATATAATTCTTTTGGTTGACTTGAGTTATTTTTTCATTGCGGATGATGCCCATGTACTTTCTACCACCTTTCTATCCTTTGATGATGGAGAGTAAAGAGAAAATCAGCTGGTTCATTCTTTATGAGTGAGATCAAATCATGTGTGAAAAAAAATACAGATAATGTTGATCCTACTCCTTTATTTATAGTTCATGATCATGGTTCCGTGACCACGTAGATCACATGTTCACGCTGATTAACAAGAATTAACACGAAAACAAGTGAGACTAAGATACACTTTGATATCCAATTTCAAAATACTTTATTTTGCTATTTCTTTAGACTCCAATTCCGTTAGTAAATTCTTATATCAAGATTTTCACATTCTTAGAACTGATATAAGATTTTGAGTATATTCTGAGAAACATTTCTTTCCTAAGTATTCTCAAGTGAATTCTTTGAAAATTCCAAGTCGCACTTCAAATTAAACTTGAAAAATTGAGATCACTTCAATACCAATTCATACCAAGTACAGAAACTGTTCACTTACTATACTAGCTACTAGTATAGGCTGAATTTGTAACAAGTTGAAAAATTTTGTGCTCTAAATTCTTCGAAATTTTATATTTATCAGAAGTTATTTTGGTGATCTTTTTGTGCTTTGTGTGTTTTGTACTCTCTCAATTTGGAAAAACTTTTAAACATTTAAATATCTGTGGATATAATTTCAAGAAATACCACAATTCCCGATCGAGGACAATTGAGATTATTTTGCCGGTGGAACTTCCTTTTGGGACTCCCCACCAAATATGGCATACGATAATAATAATAATAATAGGCTGAATTATTATGCAATCGTTGCAGTTCAAGCTATTGCTTCTAAATCTAAATGGGGATTTTTCTGATCTTTATCACAAGAAAATGGGAGCAGGGCAGGGAACGGCGATCCAAGATACTCGAAGAACGTGTCTGGGAGCTCAACAAGAGTCGTTCAAGAAGATGTACGACGTTCACTCCGGGTGGTCGGTTTCTCCTAACGGCCGGTCGTTTGTTCGATCGCACTTCTACTTCGATTCCTACGTTGATGACGTCATGATTGGACTTCTTATCTCACTCTCACACCTCAAACTCGTCCTTGATCCATCCTCTTCTCAACCTTTTCCTAGATCTCCTCTTCTACCTCTTCCTAGACCTAATCCCTTCATCGGTCTACACACTTATTGAACAGTTCTTGTAAATATGTGTGCTAGTGTGAGTGTCCTCTTCTAGTGATGTATAGAAGCAATTTCGCTTGTGGATTGAGGTCCATGTTGCAGGCAATTGAGGTCCTCCTCTGGCAGTCGCTGATTGGGCCTAATTCCAACACCTGCTAAACGATCCTTTCCCCCCTCCCTTACAACTACACTCTCTCACTTCTTGCCTGTGGCGCTTTGATTGAATTTCCACTTTCCCTTTGCTGGCTGATTGCAACGATATCGAAATTCCCGCGCTTACCGGCATCATCAAAGCAATCATCAACACAGTGGGAAATGTGTTACCTGTGGCGCTCCATCCGAAATCAACTATCAGATAATAAGATTAATATTTTTCAATCTTATTGGGTTCCTTCAGTAGCAAGCGTCCCTGGTCATTTTCCTTGTTTGGGGATATACGAAAAATATTTCTCAACAATTTTTACTTCCAGCCTCTTAAAACTGTAATAATGAAATTCCACACATTCACTGGAATTTTTTGAATTTTCAGCTTTCAAGAATGGAATAGGTGTGGCTTCATCCAATAGATTTATTTCAATTGTATGATATCGTTACTTAGAAATCTCTCATTGAACCGTACATATGAATTGATTAACATTCTTGTATCAACTAATAATCGAGTAACAGTAGAAGAGTACATTTAAAATAATAATATATATATTTCATTAGCTTGTGTTTCACAGAATGTGGAACCTGGAAATAATAAATAATTTCATATTAATATGTTATTGGGCGATAGTTCAATTATTGATTATAAAATGTACCACGCTTCTGAATAATAAATTTATTGGTTTTTCAATTGGTTATTTCTCTCAGCTTGGAACATATCCATTGATTAGAACGACATTGAACATTCATTTTAATTCAACTTACCTTCAAAATGAGCAAGTGGAAAGAATAATGTAGACTTTATAAGAAAAAACAAGGATTTTGGTTATGGATGAAGACACTCTCCTTTTTCAAGAGAAAACTTTCTCACATGATTCTTACTATAGTAGTTTTTTTGCCTTCAGTATTTTTTATACCGAATAGTTGTTCTTTCAGTAACGATACATATACAAAATATTCAACAAGTACCATAAAAATCGTGGAAATATTCAAACTGGAAAAGCTGAGAAAGGAACTTGGTTCCAGAGATGAAAAACTTGGAAGAAAGTTAGTCAAGCGGTGAGCCCTAAGAATGCACTTTATTAGGCGTTGTAAAGTTTTTATTATATCAGAGCGTTGGTGAAGCATAAACATATGAGTCTTCGGGGAGACAAATTATGAGTCGTTGTAAAAGGTTACTTGCCTTCAAAGTTTTCCCCCAGTTAGCAATTCTAACCAACTTGGCTCGGAGAGTTTTGACGATACATACGTATTTGACCTGAAAAAATAATGCAGATCTGTAAGTTAGAACAAAGGTCATTTAAAGTTACGAATGATTTTTTGTGGCACAGCAATAATTATTATAGAAGAAATAAGTAACTACTACCTTGATGATGCAATGTCCTGAAATGACATCAGTAACTGTACTAGTAATGAGCCTATGATACCTGTCTATAGTGGTAAAAGGATCATCTCTCAATAGGCGAGAGAAATTTGATGTGATAATTACGATGCGATGAAACGTAAGGAATACGTTCAAAGTAGTGTGTACTTCATGACTGTGAAATTAGAGGTAATTGGCTCTATTTGGATTTACTTCTTTTTTTTGTGATGCCCACATGGGCTTTTGGGCCTGTGCGTGGGTGATGGGGAGGATGATGATGAGAGATGAAGCAAAACTTATTATAAATCAATCATTGAAAAAGTTATTTGAATTTCCTGCAACAATGCGGCACTTTGTGTTGCTCTGAGACTCCAAACAATGCCTACCGCCCTACCGCCCAACAATAACCTGTATGAATTTATATTACTGCTCACATAAGAATAGCTTCAAGAGCAGCAGCAACGAATTCTGTTGCCTTTGTGAGTTTCTGTTAGATTATTGCGTAGCGGGGGCATTACAGCTTGAATTTATCGCTATACTAAGTGGAAAATAAATAGCCCTTTGTACTGCATACGAGCAGGGAAGGGCACTATCGGATTTCTCTCTTACACTCAACCACTCAAGAGAATCCCTCTTGTATAGACCACCGAAGTATTTCCTCTCTCTTTTCTCCTCCCTTCTTCTCTCTTTTATCATTTTCCTTCTCTCTCATCTCATACTCTGAATTTCATTTCCAATATTATTGTTGTTTCTCTTCTGGATCTTAGTTTTGGTTTTCCCATGTAAGTACATGCTTATTGCAGAACAACGCGTAGGCCCATTCCCATTAACTTGAAAATGAGTTTCAAAAGCTTTACATATGAGAAGAATGTTCAGGTGGCTTGCGCAAGCTGTGAAGACACGAAGTTACAATACACTTCACATTGTAAATATAAGTCTTCCATAAAAAAGTGAAAAATTCCATGCAAGAAGACTTCCACATAAAAGACTTCTGTTAAATTTCTTATAATAGAAAAACCTGAAGAGAGGTGTGAGAAGAACAATGGAAAAGTGACAAGATGAGAGAAGCCAATCAAACTAGAACGCATTTCACTAGCTTCTAGATCAATCTACATAATTTATTATTATCACCAGTAGCATATGATTGGATGGTGGCATTTTGGAAAACTTTTAGATAGTATTGAAACATATCTTTTTGGTGATACGAACCATTCGAAAATATTGTACAAAGCGTTAGTTTTCAAGCCTTGAATTCGTGTTCAACTGACTTTTTCCAGTTCTGAGGTAGTATTAAATTTATTTCTTGACCCCATATCATCATTATTATTTTATAATACTGTTTAAATAATCGTGCTTTGTGAACATGTTCCCAGATAGGAGTAGTATATTGAACTAAGTATTGTGAAATACATAAGCCTGTAGGATATCCTTCCGTTAGAGCTAGGAAGGAACATTGAACATGAGGGAGGTTGTGAAATGTGAGTTGAGTCAAAAAAAGAAGAAAAAATGGAAATATGAAGGATAAAATTTTTTCAAGAGATAGGAGAATATGATAAAAATTCGTTCCGGCAGCTGGCGGTCGGAAAGAGTGCATTTCAAATGCAATTCTATGATGGCTCAAATCATGACTTATAATGAGCTATTCAGGGTATGAATTCAAAGGTGCCGTTTTCAAAAATCCCAATTTTCGGCAAATTATTCGCCATTTTCTCCGCCATTTTTTATTGGATTTTTTTCGTTGATGGCTCAAATTGTAGGGCATAATAAGGGTATTATACACATCAATTTTCAAAACGATCAAGTCATTGATAGATTTGTAGTGATTTTTCAAAGTTTTCATCCCCTAATTTCACCCCCTTCCATTGAACCAATTTGGCTGGTTAACGAACTTGACCGAGATATTAACACTAATGATTTTTGTAAAAAATTTGGTCGCTCTCCGACAAGACCTTCGGGAGTTATCATATATATATATATATATATATTTGATACTACCGGTATCAATATATATTGATACTACCGGTAAATAGTGCATTTTTTTCAAATGAAATGCACTAACAAAGAGAGAGAAATATTTCAAATGAATACAATAAGGGGAGAAAATCAGATGACGTCCCATAGAGAAAGACGGAAAATTGGTTGTAGATGTGGAAGGAGATTTCTTCTATAAGGAAGAAAGTGGATGGCTCTGAACAACAAGTAAAAGTAGAATCGAAGTGAATCCAATAAATTTGAGGCGATCAAACAACAGAAAATAGATGTGCGGTGGCCGGTAGGCAGAGAGGGGGCAGGTGAAGCCAGCAGCACCAAAGCCATCAAAGGAGAAGAATAAAAAGGGGAAAGAGGAAGAAGATTTAGAAAAGAAAATGAAGAAGAAGAAGAGGAGATAAGGACGGATGCGCCATCGGCAGTTTGTGGACGGACCATTCATCACTCGCTTCACTCGCCCCACGGCCTGATCGATAGGCAATGGCGTACCAACGCACACACGCTTTCCCCTCCCTTCACTCCTTCACACTGCCCCGAGGCGTATAGAATTACAAGTGTTGCGAATTTTAATGAAAACTTTCCACACATGACAATCCAATGTTTGGGAGCATGGATACATAGAGAGCTGGATTTATAGGTAATTGCTTGTAAATGTATAGTTTATTACAAATGAATCGTTATCAGTGTTGAGATTATATTGCGACAGCGTCCCATCTTAGATTGTCCGAACTACAGTTGAGTTGACTTCTATCATGAAATGCAAAAGATAAATACTTTCAAATCTCATATCTTCTATGTATTATTAATCAATAAAGATGATTATGATTATGATTATTATATCTAGATCTTGTTTTTTGCTACCCAAATGCGTTCATATTATTATTAATAGGCCTAATGAACCTGATATGAGAATTAATTATTTAAAATTGTACGAATAGCACTGTCTGCACGAATAGCACACGAACAATACTGTCTTTCTTTCACTAGAATTGATAGGTTTGAAGACCTTCTTATCCGCAATTTACTCACTGAAATCGTTTACAACTTTTGAAAAAATCTTATTGAGAGATTTTGGACACAGCCTATAATGTTCTAGATAATTCAATAACAAAGCTGATATTGAAACCTGCATTTGATCCTCCTCATGTATCATCTTGTATGCTCTGATTATTCAGGCTTTATACTTTATGGTACTCTTATTGTTCATATATCCCTTTGTGGAATACATTTTCATAGGTTTGTCCCAAAAAAGAGTACGATGTGAATACTTCTTGTAAATTACTGATCTATTGTTATCAGATTATCGATGCACATAATCAGATCATATAATCTTTCTCATTATCTAACAAAACGAGCCCACATTTGAAAGAGAAAAAATAATAATATAATCAGAGCCAATTCCCTAGTCCTAGTTGTATGTCCACTGTTCCACTGTTGAATCTCTGGTCAAGTTCACACAAGCTTGGATGATCCCCCTCACAATATTAAGTGTATTGTAACAGCGTGTCTTCTCAGTTTGCGCGAACGATAGTGAACCACCTGAGAAAAGGTTGATCAATGAATATTGCACTTTACAAGACGGCTCCCTCATAAGCATGCTCACTATCTACCAGCATAGTGATGGTATGGAATTTATACGCGTTACGTACGGTGCTTATTCCCTAGGGAAACTGTTCAACTTCAGGCAAAAATGCCCCGCTTTCGCAACCGAAGTTGAGGTGGTCTCCTGAGTCCATCAAGCCCCGGAAACCCTCGGGCAGTTCCTCCACCTCACCCTTCCCAATTTTTCTTCCCCCTCCCATACCCGCTCTCATCATCATAACAAACTCTCTCTCCCTCTATAACTTACTTTCTCTCTTACTCTTTAACTCTCTCTTTCTAGAATGTCCCATGGGTGCATGCATTTATTCCACTCCCCACACACTGTCTGGTTACATAGCAGCATGTTCAATATTCCAAACCCTCCACTAATGTATTCACTTTCCCAATGTTCTCCAATCTCGACTCTCACGCAATGCCAAATCACGTTGCCTTTTTATTTTCGCGTTTGATTCACCAATCAATGGAGAGTAGTTTGGTGTAGTAGAGAGTGCGGAGGAATACTCTCTTGTTTCTAGTTATTCTGTGCAGACAAATGTTTTCTGTTGTTTGATGAAGGTATAATGCAGTTCAATTATTGTTTGATATTGGTATGTACTCGTATATCATGAATGGTTTCGTTTTAGATTTCCATCAATCTCATTATTTTGGGATCGGTCAAAGTGAGAGATGTAGGGAACCATATCCATATTATTTTGCCATGATAGGTTGTAACAAAATGTTACATGTAATTGAATAATCATTTCAGTTATCTTATTTTTGAAAAATACATTTCCAACAAACAACTGCCTCAATCTAATTTTGCAATAAGTTTGAGTGAGATAGAGCTTGTTTGTCTGTTATGTCAAAATTCCATATTCTACAAGTACTTTCTGCCTTGATAATGAGTCTTCGTGCACTCTCTTTTTGCTGTCCTTTTCTTACATAGTTCTTTTTGGATGACTTGCTACTTTACTCTCTCTTTCCTTCTCAAGATTTAAACTTGTACTTTTTGGTAGGCTGACGATCTTATTCCTTTAATGCTGTTTTGCTCGAGCCAGTCTGTCCGCAGCAGTCGGAAGAGCCAGACCATGTTCCTTTACTTTTGAGAATTTTGGGAATTTTTCTCCTAAAAGTTCCAGGATGTTTTTAATAGTTTAAAATATTTTTTTTAAATCAAATTTCCTAAAAAATTCTTTCAAGCTTAAATTTTTTGTAAATGAAAAGTTCCAAGTCATTCTAATCATCATATTTCCTTCTGAATCATGGACTATCATATTCAAATCCGCTCTTAAAAGGTCTTAATTGATGTAATTGGCTCATTGATTATTGTTCAGTATTATCTGATTGATACTATGGATATGTAGGTTGTATGAAGATAGTTTGTACGATTAGTATATGATTTTATATTTTTGCAAAATGATAGAGTTCGATTTTATAATAATTTTTAGAAATTTTCAAGTACAGTATCAATTCAATCCTTTAACACGTTGAATACCTGCAAGATAAATTTAAATTTGTTCTCTTTAATTATCTAGATATAAAGTTTTATTATTTTTCAAATTATTTCATCTACTGTAATCTTATTATTTTGTAGCAGTTTGGTTTAAAAATTGTTCAGTAGTTTTTTTTGAGTTTGCTGTTCATCTGCAAATGAAGTTAATAGAAAATTGATAGAAAACTAAATTAGTTTTATATTTGTTTTATCCTAACAGCGGTTCGAGCTGTACCCAATGAGACTTCCAACTTTACTCTGGAGTCTTCCAAATTTAACCAGTACTATTCAGCTATAATTAGGACGAATTCAGGTTCAACAAGATTTCGGTAACATCCATTCTTCTCCGTATTAACCAGACGGCAGTTTCAACTAAATAGTGGAAGTGAAAGTGTTATAAAAAGCAAATTTCTATAAGTGTTTGGGGCCCCCCACTTTTTTGAAATCAAAGGTATTTCTTCAATTACATCTTTCTACAATTCCGGGTTATTGTAAGATTTTGATTAATTAAGTATATTTGTCCAATTCTTGATATATATATTTCTTTTAAATACAATCTATGAAATTTGATTATTAATTCTGTATTTTAATTATGAATAATCCTTGTCGTCACACATAGTATACAATGAGAATAGAGTTAATATTTTATTGAATTTGTATATTTGGTTGATTTGTTTTCTTGGATTTAGATAATTTCTGTCAGTTGAACTATGGAAAGGATTGACAGAGATTGTTATAAAGTGCCAGAAATAATTAACCAAATAAAACAATGATCCTGCTACAAACTTCGCAAGTAGTAGTAGTAGTTATTTTTAAAATAATGTTACAAGGTCAAAAGAGACGAAATTGAGGAAGATCAATAAGGGAAGGAAACGTTGTGGCATTATTAGGTTTTTTTAGACTCTCGGGTGAGAAACAAAGTGGCTATGAAGGAACCGTGTGAATCATCCAGTTTGATGTAGTTTCAACAATATAAGTTTTTTAGAGAATACCACAATCTAAAATCATTATGAATTTGAACCTCTGAAAAAATTCATCGTGAACTGGAATAGTTGTAAAACTCTGAAATTTACTAATTGTGTCCTAGATCACACCTCCTTTATTTTTTCCTATGTGATATTCTGCTGTGATCTGAAGAGCTAATTTTCTGATAAGATTAATGTCTGTTGTAGCTATTAGATACAAGTAAGTTGTAGATTCCGTTAGTAGAAGATACAATAATCAAATGAGAATCCGAATAGCATAATAAATTGATATATTATCATTATCATCTGGAGTTCGAATGACACCGATGATAAGTTTCATTCTACAACACATCCTGATATAATTAGTAATTATAATTTTATTATTTCAGGAATATGATAGGAAATAATATGTTATATGGTATAATTTCAAGAATGATAAGTACCTCAATCCAAATTCTGTATTCACATATGATAATGCTCTTAAAAATCATTGAGAAGGGTTATCTAGAGAGGAGAAAGATTTTGCTGCCATAAATTACTGCTTTCTCCATGCACTAGAGTTCGTAGCTCTGTATTTCTTTGTCCAGAAGCCATAAAGTCAGTGAGTTCTGTTTACGTCAGCAAAACCAGCAGACGGCAGGAGACACTCAACTAGCAAATGTGAGCAAACCTTCATTCGAGGATTCAGGAGTAATCCTTGTTCAAACAGACGACATCGAAGGAGATTACTGAGGAAAGGAAAAGTAGTGGGAATATGAAGTTACTCTCAGATTCGCGGGTGAGAAACAAAAGTGGCTATGAAGGAGACTGTCTTTCTTCTTCTTTCCACTTGAACATTCTTTCACTCTCTCCTCTCTTTGCTTTCCCGATGTGTGTATGTGATTCGTATCGCATTTCGTGGGCCACTGCGAAAATTCACCGTGGGGTGAATTTCAAGGGTCCAAGCGGCTATTCAATAATGCACGGTGTCGAATGGTGCTCTCTGTTTGCCTTACATCTCTCTTTGTGTTATTCTTCTTTTCGCTGCTGTTTACATCGACGTCTCCACTTACTGGGAACCGCGCCGATGGCATCTCTAGTCTCCACTCCCGGCTTTCTTCCCTCCTCTTCCTTCCTCAAACACTTGCGCTCTTCCTTCATCTTTTTTTATCTCCTGGCTGCTCTCCACATTTATCGTTTTTCGTCTACCTATCAATTATTTTCCATCTCCTTTCTTACTCCTTCGAATAGATTGTTGATGAATAGTATTCTATAGTAGTATGACTATTCATCAACCATCTATTCGAAAAAGTGAGGAAGGAGATGGAGAATAATGAAGAGGAACTTGAAAAATAGATTAATATAATGCAACTGTTG
The DNA here is from genome assembly GCA_017141385.1 of Sogatella furcifera. NCBI lineage: Eukaryota > Metazoa > Arthropoda > Insecta > Hemiptera > Delphacidae > Sogatella > Sogatella furcifera. The sequence goes on along the minus strand of CM029551.1, from coordinate 16,700,698 downwards.
CATTCAGAATCAGGGATCATGGGATTAATTCATTTGGAGAGAAAAGTCGTGCGAAGCTAGTGCAAGGAAGAAAATGTATGAAAGAAGTTAATAAGATTATTCCAATTTGATGTCATTCTACTTCACTTCAAATGCTTCTGGAAGTGTTCCTAAAATTTTCATTCTATTAAAAACTTGCATGATCTACTTACTGCATGCAATTGAAAAAATAGATACGGATACGGACTGTGAAGCAAACAGAGAAGAACTTAGTAAGAGAATAAGAACAGTGAAGAATTTCAGAAATTGAATAGGAAATATATGATCATAAAAGGCATATATGATCAAAAACAAAGACCCACGAAAAAGTTGAAGTGCTGTACAGTGAAAGATACGGGCACTTCACCTGTTTCGTGGGTACGAGCTGCCACTGATATCTAGATGGAATAACATAGCTATTACATATTTAATTGATAATTTTCGAATATATTTGAAAGGATACATGGCTGACTAATCAGGGTGTTGGTTAATGTGGAAGCAACACAACCTAAGACAGATGACGTCATGAACGCCATTTACTTCCTATCTTGTTTCCAGTTGGTGAAGTCTTCCACGATTCCCCTTCACTAATAGGCCGTTTCCTTATCAACAATCTACTAGGATTTTGGCAATTCCGGTAGTATTTCTCTTAGGGCAATATTTTTCCAGCTAATGGTTTAACGAAGAGATTGTACCTCTCTTACAGTACTGCTATAGTGTGTCTATACAAATAAGACACTCTAGCAGGATGGTAGAATGACTCCAGCTCGGTCAATACTGCTCAAAAATATTATTAATTTGGTTTCAAATTGTGGAAAATATTCTGATCTACACTTTGAGATCAAATTTATAATGTTAAAACCATTAACCAAACTTATTTTCCAATCTTTCAAGAATGTCTTCTCTGCTTGGACAGATTATAGGCCTATTACAATTCAATACAACTGTTTTAAAATGTATTTATTCTTCCATCATCAAATGAAAAGACTCTTTGAGATTTAAAGCTGATTTGAAGAAATAATTAAATAGCAGATGATTTTCCAAGTTGAGATCTTTTCTCATCAACTCGTATAACAGTATCCTAAAAATTCTCAGACCAGGGTCAAGTTTCATTGAAATTACAAGATTTTTCAAGGATTGAAATAAAAGCTTAAATAATCAAGAAAGAGCTAGATTTACGAGCTCCAATTTTTTTTCTAAATTTGGGTGTGGCAATTTTCATAGGTTATTGGCACTTGGAAATTTTTGGTTCATAATAAACTTTCATAGAAAATGAAAAACTTTGAAAACATCTACAATACTTGTATTCAACACATGATTAAACAATTGACCAAGTTATCTCGTAATTGAAGCTGGGATATTTGGACGATCCATTTAGTCAGAACTGACTTCTACTCATCGCGATTGAGCTTTGCTCATCAATAACTTTGATGCGATCAGAGTGGCTCACAGATTCCAGTCAACATTGTATTCTACAACCTCCACATCTCATTACCCTTGCAATATGCAAAAGGAAGTTTGATTCTGTATCAAATAAGCATTCTGTATCATTATCCCAGTCATTTCCGTTATAGCCACCCTATAAAGGGTTGAAGCGACGCAAATTCCGCTACAAGTGCTTTGTTACTGAGAGGGGAAAAGAAAGAGAGAGTACGAAAGAGAGTGTGTTGAGGAGAGAGAGAGAATGGAAGAGCAAGCGGTTACTGAGAGGAAAAGAGGAGAAATCACTCGTGGCAATCAATTTTAATGACACAACATATAAGCTTATATAACTATGGATATGAACAGATCACCTAGCTGTTCACAGCTTCACTAATGACGAAGCTTGTCATTAATGCTGTCATAAATTTATTATTTCCCCTTCAACTAGACGTGTTGTATATCGTAATTATGATTGGGAAGGACCAGGAAGCCATTAGAGGTTGGGTACGAGGGAGAATAAATATTATGAATATTACAAAACTATACATAGGGTTCAAACAAGTAGTGAACATAGAGGATGTTAAACCTGAGGGCTGAAAAACTTCATAGATATTGATGACAAAGAAGCAATTTATTGAGGTAGCAGAGTAGCAGCTTTTCTACTGCTGAATCTTCGAAAACATGACTGAGAAACAAGTAAATACGGATAAAAAATTGAAGTTTTGTAAATGATTCCTAGTTCACAAGGAAGAGCTCGATGACTCTACAACTGAATTCTCTTATTTTAGAGAACTTTGACGATTGAGGTTTTTGTAACATTTTCTGTAAGACACTGTCTAAGATTCTATGAACACACAGTTTCTTGAAAGATTGCCATCCTCCTTTCGGATTTCAAATTTCTTCTTGGCTGAAGGGATGTAATTTCCAGCCCCTATGAGAACGTGCATGATAATCTCTAACTAATTCACGTGATATGCAAATCTTTCACAGCATTAAGTCATGAGTCATAACCCATACTGTCATTCTCAGTTGCGATCCTTCATGTTTTCATAATGGAAAGCGAAGTGAAATGCCTTAACAAGACAGCCCTTATTAGTAAAGCACGAATGTTCAATTAATAATTGAATATTGTAAAGAAAATACGCTGCACTTCCATTCAAATTCTAGCTTTCTCAATCAAATCAGAAAAGGTTCTAATAACTTTGAGGATTAACTGTAGTGCAATAGAGTAGCTGATTAGTATTTATTGTTGCCAGAACTCCTTTCACTAGCTTTCTCACTCGCATTCTACTGAATATTCGAATGATTTTTTGCATTACAACATTTATTTGAGATTCAACAAGATTTATAATGCAGGAGGTAATAATACTGTATTATTTGCTTGCTACAATTCATGAATAATCAATAACATCGAATTTCGGCCTGTTCAAACTATTATTGTGATATGATTCACAAAATTATTGATTAATTGGAAGAGTTGTTACCGGAGATATTGGAAATAATATCATGAAAAACAATAATTAATTATTTGATTTTTTCACTGATAAAAACTCAACGGAATAGAACTTCTCAAGCTAGATTTGCAATAGGTTATAATATCTATTTTTCGAAACGTAGAAAGAACTCAAGTTTTCTTGTAGTGAATTCACCACAACTCAAGTAAGAAGCAAGGGGAAACTTTTCCAACCCTTTCTGGAACCGGCCAATGGAAGATTTTGTCCCCTCTCTGTTCTCTAGGGCTGCAAGGGGCTAATTACTACCCACATTTCTATCAGACTTTTCAAAGACCAAAATTGGAAGTAGAAAGGGTCCAGGTTGCAAGAAAATATCCTCCAGAGAGACCCTACTCCAACTTGTTTACAAACCATCAGACATCATTAAGTGAGTTTTCTTCGAATAAAATTCGATGAGGGGAAATTTAATCTATCAGTGAATCAGTGAATAAGGGTGACTATGACTAACTCGATCAAATAGACGTGTTAAATTGTCATTTTCATGGAAAATTATTCTCTTCAATTTTAAAACTCTGTATTATTTTTCATTTTCAATTATTTTCTTCCAATAGTCAATATTAATAACTCCAGCAATCATTTATTCAACCATTCAAGCTCCCAATTTACAACAAAATGAACTTATTCTGTAGATTCCAAAGAATCGTGGAAATTCTATCAGTTTTCTTTGTGCTTTTTGCTTCTCAGTGTGATTAAATCGCTTTCTCTTCACAGTGGTTGAATAGTGAAACTTACGTTTCCTATCTTTTAGCTTTTCCTCTTTACAATTTTGAATTGAATCTTTGAAAAATAAAAGAAAATTAGTATTCTAAAATGCGATATTGTGGTTTATACTTTCATGGATATTTATCAATGAACTTACACTAATTATAACTTGATTTCTCTATCACAATGTTTGGCTCAAGAAGTGTCCATTCTCCCAGAATGAGCGTCTGAATACATTCATGCATGATTTCACCAGTAAGCCGGCGCTTAATATAAGTCCGCAACGTGGTGAGGGGATCAGGAATTCGGTGACAGAGTCGAGGCAGGCGAAAGCTTAGCAAAGCGCTTTTTTCATGCGTGGAGCGCAGTAAAACCTTTTGCGGTGAGATTATTCAAAGTAGCGTATAAAAGTTTTCAGAGCAATCAATAGGCCTGACGTGGCTATTGTCGCGAGGCAAAAAACGCCGCCAGAAGTTCAGAAGCTCTGACCACAGGCAAACTCCGCCACCTCAAATAAAAGGGATTGTAGTCCCCTTTATGTGCAGTCATATCCTTTTTATCCCTTCTAACGGACCAAAACCTTCCCAGGATATATCTTGCTTCTTCCTCTTCACTTTTTCTATCTTCTTCTTCCTCTTTCTTCCACTTCTTCCCTTTCCCTCGAGATCTGTCTGCTCCAAAGTTGCGGTCATTTCCTACCCGAACTCTCTATTGCAAAAACTCCTCAACCCCTCATTACTGTACCTTTCCCCCACCCTCACCCTCACAGTTCCTGACAGATGAGATGAAAAAAGAACCAGACTAACGATTTCCTCCTCTTAGCCATGCAGAAACATCCCGCAGCACGGTGCCCGCTTTGTAGTCAGTTCGCGCACGCTTAGTGAATACCCGTCACAATGAGAGTTTTATTGCAACGGCGTGTCTTCTCAGTTTGCGCGAACTGTAGCAGTCGGCTTCATTTTTCCTCAATGCACGGTGAAAAGTGCTAAACAGATATCATTGTGGACTTTTGAATTCGAATGAATATTTGTGGTTTGACTTCCCAATGACAATATTTCATTGGATATTCAAATACGCCTATTTACACTTCAAAATAGAGGTGAAAAACAATAGATAAGTGCTATTTCTCCATGAAAAGTCCAAGGAATCATCCAATGGAATTGATTTGATTGGAAGGCCGTTATGAGTGTAGTCTGTACAAGCAAAGAAGACCTTCTGGCAAGTTGGGAAAATGACTCAAGCTCGGTCAATTTTTCAAAAATTATCAATTTAATCTTAAATTGTAGGAAACAATTTCATCTACTACTGGAACCACATTTATAATTCTTAAATAAATATTAACCAAGCTAGAGTCATTTTCCCATTTTGCCAGAGGGTTTTCTTTGCTTGGACAGACTATAATTTAGGAATTTCAATTCGGCAACAGTGTAAATAGTGTTATAGTCAATCTTCAATCACCTATCGATGAACCACTTGTTTTCTACTGGATAGTATTGTTTTGAAAATATGATCCACATTATAATAAAAAAGTAGAAAAGTTCTTCCACTATGCTCCCACTCTCTCGATTGTTTGCAATGCCATTTCCATGGACTTTATCACATTGGAGACGCATATGCCATCAACTAGTGTTGTGAATGGCCTGCGGTGGGCTGTCGAGTGGAATTTACTCCATGTGGATTCTCGATTTGGGCCCCGATAACTGTTTGGTGAGATTTATCACCCATTTAACGGCGGATTTAGGAAAAAGGACGGGCAAAGTGGACCCCGCAGGGTAAATAAGGGATGGAAAGAGAAGGAGAGGAAGAGGAGGACGAGAATAAGAGGAGATGAGGATGAGGAAGAAGAAAAGAGGGAAAGGAATGTGAGATGTGGTTAGGCTCAGTAGCAAGACAAAGGTTTGAAGGGTGTGTGAAGGATAGGGCAAGGAAATGATGCATCTGTAATGGCTTCCAAGAGTTGGAAAAGTGGAAGAAGGTTGTAAAGGAAAAGAGAAGACAGACAACAAACAAAAGGGAGAAATAAGAAATTTGAAGGAAATGGCAATGAATAAGAAGAAGAGAATAGTGAAGAACTAGGTAAGGGAGAAACTGAATTGGAAAAGAATGAAGAGAGAACGTTATGGAGGGGTTGAAAATCAGCAGGAGAATCAAAGATGTATCGGAAGAAGGTGAGCGAACAAAAGAGCAAAAAATGAGAAGAAAGTACGTTGAAATCAATAATCAGAAAGAGGAGAGACAAAAAACGGAGAAGGAGGAGGAGGATGAGGAGGAGGAGGAGGAGGAGGAGGAGGAGGAGGAGGAGGAGGAGGAGGAGGAGGAGGAGGAGCAGGAGGAGGAGGAGGAACAGTTGACGAAAATACGGAGAGAGAGCGAGGATAAAATGCATGAATAGAAGAGTAAAAGGAATAAGAATAATGATAAGTATGGTTTATCAGGAGAAAATGATGGTATAGCTATAGAGGAAATGTTACCAATGTTTCGAATGAATCAGGAGGGTTGAAAGGAGAAGAATATTTATCGAATATAAAAAGTAATCGAATTATTTATTTGGTGTTTTTTATCGAAACTTTGGTGTAACCTTTTCCTAAATTTAAAATTGTTTGTCTTCTATTTCAGTGGTAGAAATCAGATTAAAGATTCACTACATGACATAACTTTAATTTGGACTGTTTTATTATGAATTGGTTTAGGAACGGTTTTGGGCATTATGCCTGTTGTACTAACCTTTGTATTTTTTGATTGATTGAATAAATAAATGATAAATATAATAGAATATAGATTAGATTAGATTACTTTATTCAAATAGATAACAAAATTCGGCTTAGATTCTACATTGTAATATAATATATGAGTAAGACAAAATTATCCTATAAATTTCACAAAATAGAAACTTCTAGTAAAATACAATAAAACGGTGAAGTAATGAATGCAAAATTTATACAAAATTTTAATTCGAGGTTCTGCAAAATGAATAAGGAGTGTAAGTTATCTAAGTGAAAAGGCGAAGTTTATGTCCATTCTTGGGAAAGGATAATAAGGATATCCTTTCCATTAACACTTGGCCTTGAATTGGAAATTTATAACGAGCTGTTAATATTACTAAAGATAGAGAGGAAATTTTTATGCAATTAAAAGACTAGATTTAGATAAATTGCTACTAATGGATATTTGAGCTATATCATAAGATGAGTAACAATAAAAATGATAATGGTAAATAAATAATTGTAATTCAAATGGGTATTATGAATTGAGATAACTCAAAGTAAAATTATTTACAAGCATATGCTAGTAAATGATAATGTGATGAATGACAAGAGCTAGATTAATATTAAAATAATGTATAAATAATATTATAATAACGGTTTGGATGGTGAATATGTGATGATAGTGTGGAATGGAAGTTCAATTTATAATTAAAAGTATGAAGAGACAGTTATGATGGTGTGTGATGAGAATTGGATTTATTCAAGTATGCAATGAGTAATAATAAGGTGAATAATGGAATTTGTCATGTTGTTGCTCTAAGTCTGGACATATTCGATCATTTTGTCTACAAGATATTTCCTCAACTTCAAGATGAAGCTCGCTCGGCTCTCAATAGACCTAATAGATACAGGGACAGCATTCCATTCACGACAGCCTGAGACTAGGAAGGATTTAGTATAGATTGTAGTTCGGTGAATTGGTATCCTTAAAGTATTTTCTCCAGTTCTCGTGCGTGATGCGTCTATTCTCCTACCCTCAGAAACAAATTTAAAATCGTTTTTAAAATAATTAGGTTTGCCATATTTTAAAATATCCCTAACAAGCTTGACAATTCGAAAAAGTCTCTGATCGGGTAACTTTAAAGTTGAGCTTAAAATATGTGCTTGGGTGATTCTTTCATGCCGTTGGAGAGAGTAAACAAATCTTAAGCAATAATTTTGACAGCGCTGTAGCTTATCATTAAGTGTTACTGTCATGTCATTGAGTACAGAGTTACAATACATTAAGTGTGGGAAGATTAGTGATTCAACCAGCAGCAATCTGATATTTCTTGGTAGGATGTCTTGCAATTTCTTCAATAAATGCATAGCTGAAAATACTTTTTTACACGTTTTATTAACCTGTTCTGACCAATCTAAATTCTTATTCATGATGATACCCAAGTTTTTAACAGAGCTACAGTAAGGAATTTCGTTACCATCGATTGTTATTTTCTGGATTGTGTTGAAGTTAATAGTGTTTATGAGGCGTGAGTAACCGATAATATTATTGGCTGTGTTTTAGTAGGATTCAGTTTAAGACCATTTTTATTTGTCCATTCAAAAATTGATTTTACATCTTGATTAATTTTATCTATAGTTTCATTGATTTTAGGGATAGGGCAGCTAGCATAAATTTGAAGGTCGTCAGCATAGGTATAGAATTTGGCAAACTTGATAACAGTTGGAAGGTCATTTGCATACAGGGTAAATAAAAGGGGGCCTAAAATTGTACCTTGCGGAACGCCATGTTTAACATTTTTCCAATTTGATTTCTTATCACCAACAGTTACACATTGTTTTCTATTTTTCAAGTAGGAATTGAACCACAACAGCGTCAGATTACTAAATCCAAGTATAGCTAATTTGTTAAGCAGAATTTCATGGTCAACAGTGTCAAATGCTTTGGAGAAATCAAATAAGGTCAGTACAGTACATTTCTTTTGGTCCATAGCTAGCCTAATATTGTCAGTTACGCGTAGAAGAGCTGTTTCAGTAGAATGAGATTTACGAAAACCAGATTGAAAGTCATGAAGTTTGTTATTTTGTTCAAGAAATGCTACAACTTGGCCATGAATGAGTCTTTCAAGTACTTTAGAAAGGGCGGACAGAATGCTAATTGGCCTAAAGTCATCAACTTTAATAGGTGAGGCAACTTTGTTCAAGGGACGAACTAGGGCAAACTTCCAATTATCAGGAAATTTACCAATTTCAAGAGACTTGTTGAAAATTAAAGTGATAGTTGGGAGAACTACACGTAACATTTTCTTTATCAAGTTAATAGAAATTTTGTCAGCCCCAGTAGCGTTGCTGTCCATTTGTTGAATAGCTTTGAGTGTATTTTCTTCTGAAATAGGTTTGAAATGGAATTTATTGGCAATAGGAATGTTTAAATTAGTAACTTTTGTCTTTAAATTATTGATGTTATCACCTATGGTAGTCTCGTCACGTTGAGTTGAATGTGAGATAAAATGGTCATTAATGTCATCCAAAGGTATGTCTATATCAGTTTCAGATTTTTGTTTACCTAGGCCAAATTCTTTTATTCCACGCCATAATAATTTAGAGTCAAGTTAATTGTCAGTCATGAATGAGTTAAGATATCTGATTTTTGAATTACGTAATTGCTGCTTAACTTTATTTCTCAAACGTCGGTATTCAAGTAAACTAATCAAGTCAGATGTCCTCTTGAATTTTCTATGAGCTTTGTCCCTCTGTCCCATCATTTTTAAAATGTCGTCAGTCATCCAAGGTACTCGTCGTTTTCTGTTTATTCTTCTAGTCACATAAGGTGCATGTTTGTCATATAAATCAAGAGTCAATTTTTCAAAATATTCAACCATATCATCAACTGAGGGCAATGCCTCAATTTGATGCCAAGGAGTTTGAGCTAAGTCGGTCAAAAAAGCTGTTTCGTCAAAGTGTTTAAAATTCCTATAAGTAATAAATTTCTGATCAGGTCTAGGTGTCTTATGAGACAGTACACAATAGATCAAGTCATGCCCAGAAATAGCTGGAACGGAGACCTGACCAAAGTGAACAACCTCGTTTGGGTCACTAACTATTAAAAGGTCGATAAAAGTATCAGATTCGTTTGTATGATGTGTTGGGTCAAGTGGTAGGATAGTCATATTAAGGCAACGAAAAGTTGTTGTCAACTGATAATAGTCAAAGTTGCGGTTTGTCATATTGAGATCTGTGTTCATATCACCCATAACTAAAATACGACTGTAGAAAGGCATGAAGGATAGTAGAGCATTTTCGAAATCTAGGAAATGGCCTATCTTTGGAGGTCTATAGCATATACCAACGAGTAATTTGTCTGAGCTACTAAAAGACAATTCAAGTAACATGAATTCAGGTTTGGCTGAGTATTCTTGTTTTGATGCTGTTAATATTTTAGTTTTTATTCCATCTTTAACAAATAATGCAACTCCCCCACAAGCTTTATTTAAACGATCGTTACGGAAAAGATTATAACCAGGTAATGCGACTTGCGAAGAAGGTATACTGGGCTTTAAAAATGATTCAGAAATACCAACAATATGGAAGTTTTGAAAACGAAAGATTGCTCTAAGTTCGTCTATATGACAGCTAAGGGACTGTACATTAAGATGAGCTGCTTTTAAAATCTATTTAAAGGGCTTGAGTTCATTATACAATTGAAATCCCATATCATTAGCATTATTACTATTATTATTATTATTTATTGAAAGCGAGCGAGGTAAGTCGTCAGTACGAGGCATCATTGAAATGGCCAAAAAGCACAGAACCAATCATAGAGCAGCACATGACAGTGAGGATGATGATGATGATGATGATACTTAACGTAATTAAAATGTTAGAGTCTCTGAAACAGGTCATCAGCGTCGGGCTGATAACTTCGGCTCCTATAATATTATTTACAAGAGATCACAGCATTATGAAGTGCACTTTTCCACATGGATTGGAAAATCAGGCACAGTGAAGAGTGTTCTGGGCGGGCTTTCACTCAAGTCATATTTTCAAAGTTTGTTGGTTCATACTTGGGTTTTAAAGAATCGCGATTTTGTTAAGTGTCGGATTAATCTATGAAATAACAGATTCGTGATAGGAGGAGTTTCCTTCTGATTGTAGCCATACGGGTGGTAGGGGAAGACGTCTCTCGGGCCGGGTAAAGGGTGCGGGAGCAGATGAACTATTCTCAGGCCGCATCCAATGGAGATCTCCGTGATGTGGGCTGCAACGAGAGAGCAGAACGGCAGAGAACAACAGCGGAAGGAAAAATAATACAATAGAGGGATTCGTAAAAAGTTGTTAGTGTTTTATTATGGTTAGTGATCTAACCAGATAGCAAGGAGAGCGAGAGAGAAGGAGAATGTGGATGAAGTGCAAAGAAAAAGTAGGAGATATTTGATATCTCTTATACTTGATTTAAACATCTTACGGAGGGAAAGACGAGGTGAGAAAAGTAGGGACATAGTGAAAATGAAAAAGAAAGGAGAATAGAATAGAGTGGCTGTCTTTATTGGTTGGATTTATAAAAATTAGATGATTCGAAAGTTAGATGAACGAGAAGGAGGGGAATGAGAAGAAGAGAAAAATGAAGATAATAGATGAGACGAATAGAAGTGGTGTTTAGCTAGACAATGAGACAAGGAATAAATGCAAATAAGGTAGATCAGGATGCGGGTTGAAAGGCTTGAGAATTTGGAAGTTTAGCGAAGAATGCACGAAGAAGAAAAAGAAGAAGAAGAAGAAGAAGAAGAAGAAGAAGAAGAAGAAGAAGAAGAAGAAGAAGAAGAAGAAGAAGAAGAAGAAGAAGAAGAAGAAGAAGAAGAAGAAGAAGAAGAAGAAGAAGTTGATAAAGAGGAAGTCCATGAAGGAGGATCTGACGGAGCGTTTAATATCCGGATAGGCAAGAGGACCGTGTGAGAACATGTGAGCGATAAGGGCTGATTAAATCACGCCCCCTCCTCCCCTCACCGAACCAGATCCACCAACACTGATACCGCGGTCACATCGCTTCTTTCTCACTGATATTACTTATCATCATAGACCTGCCTATGTCACCCCCATTGAATCCGGACTATGTGAATAACGTGGATGCTTAAAAGATTTTCAAAGAAAAAACCAATAAAGAAATGTGTAATCTGTTAAGCAGATGTTGAAAATTCATTATTTTAATAGTAAATATCTGGTACCGAGCTTCGCTCTGAGGCTGCGGCCGAACTGTTGAATTACATAAATATGTTATTGTAAAAAATCAAAAAGCCTTTTAAAATTATTAAAAAACAGACATGTTCCGGCAAATGGAACAGACATGTTCAGATAGAAATTGATAATGGCCTATGTTTGTGTTGTGTGTAAATGTCTGTGTTTTAATAATTTTAAAGTTTTTTAAAAGGGTGTTTGATTTTCATTTATTTTTCAATTATTTCAAATAGCCCTAAGTTTTAAAGTTCAGTTTTCAATCAAAGTACCTCCTTGTAAAAAATAAATTCGAAATTGAATTCACAATTTTTGGCCTCTCACAATTTTTTGGCATGAACATGTGTTATAGACTTGGATGTAACTCCATTTACTCCAGCTGGATAGTTTTGGTTAGCTAACAATAACAGCCATTATACGCAGTACTTGGGATTATGCCTGAATGAGGAATATTTAATTCTTTTATTAATCCTGCCAGAGAGTTTTCCCGGACATGAGACCTGGTGCAATCTTATTTTTCCATCACCGTTATATTACATTTCAAATTTCGAGAAAATCGTTAGAGCCGTTTTCTAGATCTGTGGTTCCACATACATACATACAAACATACATACATACAGAAATTACTCGCTTAATATAATAGGATATGAATTTTATTTACTTAGTTTCGTCAATAAACTATCACATCTGAATTGGAGTTGTCAAAAAATGAAATGTCTTATAAGTTCAATGTATCAGAATCAATATTCATGATCATTTTTCATCCGTTACATGGGCTCTGCCCTTGCCGGTACCAACAGCTTTCACTGATGTTCTTGTATTTGTATCTGGTACAAGTATACTTGTATATGTATACAGGTATACTTGTAAATGGTGTATAGAATGTTTTTTTCTAATAGCCTAATTGTTATGAAAACTGTATGTGTATTCATATTATGAAATGAATTTGGATGAAAGCTCGACATGTCAAGCACTTTTGGTACCTACATTACTTTGGTTTTCTTCTGCTTTAAGGCAATCTCTGTTGATGTTCTCCTTTTATAGAATGAGTAAGCTTGAGGTAGGTTTTGGTTTGTGCGGAACGTAACGAGAGGCAGCCGCAGTCGATCAGCTGTAGCCAATCACAACTCTTGACTTGTTTTATATTATCCTTTAGCTTTAATAAGAAGAGCTTGAAAAACAAGTCAAAAGTTGTGATTGGCTACAGATTATCGACTGCAGCTGACGGTCGCACAAACCAAAACCCACCTTTAGTCTTCCGTCTAAAAATTTTTGTCAAATTGGACATTTTAGAAGATAATTTTTAAGAATGCGACTGGTCAAGTCACAAGTTCGCGGTCCAAAGTTGAGAAAATATATTAGTGGGACTTACAGCTCCTCTCAGTGGTTTATTTTAAAAAAATAATTATATTTTATTCTACATTCTACAATAAATCGCAACACACATTATACGATCATTATACATTGATACCACCAGTGCCGGACTGGCTAGGATTGTGCCGTCGGCTATACTCGCTCAAGGGCCCCCCTGAAGAGGGATTGTGGTGGGGGGGGGTGTATTTTTATTATTTTCAATAATGAACAAGGGGGCGGTGAGAGGGAGTTGTTGAAATTTTTCTCAAATACGTTGAATTTTTTTCTAATTAAACAGTTTAATACCATTATTGTATTAATTCATTTTTGTGTAATATTTACGTAGACTTTGGCAGTAGAGAAAAATGTCACAGCAGCAGTAGACCTGATTGCACTCACTTGTACTATTGTTATAATTGTGCTATTGCTATATATTCATTTTGTCAACTATTACAGAATGTACCTAGTTCTATAACAGAGGTGATCTACCTCTTCTCATTTGGGACATCAATATTCGAAGGGCACGCGAAATACTAAGGGGTTTGAGGATATGGAATAGGTACTTTCCGGAAGAGGAATGTTATCCTTCACTGAAAACTTCAAAGTTAATGTGCAAGTGATTCTCTTTAATCAAACCATTATCGTATTGATGTTGATAATGGCATTAAAAGTATTTAACAGTAGAATATTCTATGCTTTCTGAACTTAATTGCTGACCAAATGCGTACCCAGCCTTTTTAGGTATATCTGGGCATTTTTTATATTCTCATACTTCTAAAAAATCAGATACGATTTTCTAGAGGAGGGAGTAAGTAGAGTTATGAATTTAAGAGGGTATTTAACCTGAGAAATTCTCTAAAAAAACAGTTTTTTGGTCTTTGAACTAAAATACTGAATGGTGATGAAAATAGTCTTTATTTGGATAGTAGTAGTTGTAGTTCCTCAAACAGATGAACTTCTCCCCCTTAAATGTGGAATTTACAATTATATGTGAGCTGCGAAATGCATTTAATTGTAGAAACAAGTGAACTTTTCTTGATCGGTTGACTTGATCAGTTTTAAGGCTCTATTCATCATTCTGACATAGAAAAAGGGGTCTGGGGGCCTTCCCCCGGGAGATTTTAGTAAAATTATGCCATTGAAAACAGCATTCAGAGTAGTTTGAGATCCTGCTTTCTATTCAAATCATAAATGAGAGAAATTCTTTCTCATCACTTTTAATGAAACTAATTTTTATTTATTTCCTTCAAAACTCCACTTATACGAATATTAATAAATATTAATAAATGAATTATTTCATGAACTAAGCGTATGCTAAGCTGTGAATATATATTTATAATACTTATTTTAATAGATGTCTTACAGATAGCATCACGGATATCTTACATTAGTTATATATTAGAGAAGTTGAATACACTATTCATACGGCACTCGAAAGGTGTTTCTCATGAACAAAGATCGCCTTGAGGACTCTTAAACAAGTATTTCCCCCGTCAGGGGGAAACTTTTTCCAAGAACAATGAAGGCGTACTCTAGGACTACATTTTTTATAGTTTTTGGCCTTATAAGAAATTTGAATTGAAATTTTCATGATCAATCATTCTACCAATGCACTAGTTTAGTACAACATTTCTATTAGTACCTATTTATTAATTTTTTACAGTGATATAATGAAATCAATTTATTGAAAATTGAAAAACAAGCTACGCCCCTACAAGTTATATCTCGAATTTTGGAAAAAGTTGATGTAGTCCAGATGCGATTATTGTATAACCTCTCTTAAATTAATAGATATCAATTGAAGCAATAATTCAATCTCGTTGATAAATAAATAAATAATTTTTGGTACTGGGCCCTGGCTTATAAAGCTTTACAGCTTGTTTTTCTGATGAAAAACAAGTGTTTGGGATTGTGGATTCACCAATAAAACTCTCGATTTACAATGTTCCAAATTTTGGAAAGAATCAGCTGTTGAATCAACGATCAGCCAGAAATCACTAGAAGACCCTAACATTCGAATCCAAATGGCCGCGATGGTTCGAGTGAAATAGGAAATCTCATGTAAATTGGTGCAGACGATAAATTCACGATTTCAGCTGTTCAAACTCGAACCATCGCGGCCATTTTAGATCACAAGGCTAGGGTCTTCTAACTTGGTTTTTTTATTACGATTTTCTTTGTAGGTTATGATACTATTTTAGCGACAAAAATGATTCCTATTCAAATCTCACTATAAAAAATGATGATCGATATTTCTTATTAAATATATTCATGATAATAAATCAATTTATACATCAAAATCATTAAATTAGAAGCAAAGTTTTGGTTTGAAAGGAATAGCATTGGACTATTCCAAGATTCTATTTACTTGAGGTAAATTGGTTTCATGACATTTTTTTAATCAGCTGCTACTGTAGAATTTTCTTTTTATTGAAAACGTTTATATAGTTGAGTCATTCTAGCTCAAAACAGGGGTCAACCTGGAAGTAATTGCAACAAAGTTGTTTTATGGTGGATAATTTTGTCCTCTACAATTTGAGACCAAGTAAACCTTTCTTCCTTCAATTTCAACCTCTTCAATTTGAGACCAAATTCACCCTTCTATGTTCAGTGGTTCAAGTGCTACAGCGATTTTAAAAAACCCTTACATCCCCAAAATCCCCTAAAATTACATTTTATCGTACAAAAAAATATTGAAAATTTTCGGATTGGCTTATAATTCCATAATAATGGAGGGCGAAATTCTGAACATTTTCAGACCAAGAAGACCACTCTACCTTCATTAGTTACAAAGTTACAGATGAATAAATTATCAAAAATGAGAAAAAATTGGAATAGCTGATTTTACAACAATGTTCTCATCAAAGTTTCACTCAAGAAATATTGTAAATCATATATAGTATCAAAGAGTACATTTTTCTCTACAATTTGAGACCAAATTCACATTTTTTGAACAATTACAGAATTAGCTAGATCAATTTTTCAAACCAACTGTCGAGTTCAGAGCTCACTCTGAGAGGCGCTCTACACACTATGAATGATACATTGAAACGCTTCGTTGAGCTTAAGAAGACGACGATTTTTTTTTAAATATGCGTAGCTCATTTAATATCTGTTCAAAAAATATGAATTTGGTCTCAAATTTTAGAAGAAAATGTGATCTTTAATATCATATAATATTCATCATGATTCTTCAATTAATTCCTCATGATAAAATTGTTGGAAAATCAGCGTTTTCAATTGTTGAAAAATTACACATAATTCATTCTATTGTAACTCGGTAACTATTGGCGATAGAGTTATTTTCTTGGTCTAGAAATGTAGAGTGATTCATCCTCTAAGAGATGGTATATGAAAATTTTCTGTTCAATGCTTATTGTTAGAGAAATTTCAATAGAAATCAAAAAATGAGCGAATTTATCAGAAAAAGTGTGATAAAAACCGGTTGTGTACCTTCTTATGTCAAAGGTCTCGCAATTCTCATAGTAACCATTCGAAAGAGGAAGATGATTTTCTCTACATTTCTTGGTAGTTTCAGATTTTTCCGTTCACAACTTTTCGATTGGGAGCATTGAAATGTGAAAAATTGGAATTTCCAATGTGCAGGTATTATTATTCAAGAGTATCATTTAAATATGAATTCTGGAGTTTTTCACCGAATTTGGATTATAATATATGAATCTATACCGCCGTGATGAGTAGAAAATGATGAGCTATTGAACGATAGAATCCGACGAACCAATCAAAAGTTATGGGAGAATATAAATGATTAAAAATGAAGGGACGCTATTGACCAACCCCCATGAATCCTATGATAGTCTTGGTCGTGTAAACGATTTTCATGAGAGTCTAGGGTCTCAAAAAACAAAATCTAGAAGTATGAGCCAATCCGAAAATTTTTAATATTTTTTTGTACAATAAAATGTATTTTTAGGGGATTTTGGGGATGTAAGGGTTTTTAAAAATCGCTGTAGCACATGAACCACTGAACATAGAAGGGTGAATTTGGTCTCAAATTAAAGAGAAATTAATTTCGCCGAGAACAAGTTGGCGTAGGAATCTTCCTTTTTCTTTGGATGTTGAGGTTCGGCCTTTTTTTGAACTAATTGCACGGTACTATTGATGGGCTGAAAAGAATGAGATATGGTTTGTTGAGATCCGATGACTTTTACAATAGTTAGAGGTATCCTCAGATTGAGATCCTTGAAGGGTCCTTAATATTGAACATAACCTTAATTCAGGTCGGTGAGTAGCTTATCTGCTAGAAATTGATCTGAAAAACATTATTATCGGAGAAAATATCAATGCAAGCAATTATGATTAATGTGGATTGACATTTTACAATCCACATTACTCAAAACTCGTGGATTTTATGGGCGTTTCTGTGTTATAAACGTTTCCAATAATTAGTGAGGTTCTAAAATAATCAATTCCTATGTAAAATTAGCTGAGAAATTCAATAAAACCGGTTCCAAGTTTGTAACTTTAGCGGTCGTTATTGAGATAATTGGAAAATATGCTAGAAAACGCCATTTTTTCAACAATAAGGGTTATAACTGTTTAAGGAATCATAAAATTGAATTTCTTATTAATGGAAGTTGAAGAGAGTCGGATTCTAAAGGAAAAGTTAAATGGCGGCGATTGGGTAAATCTTACCCAAATCTCAGGAATAGCGATCAAAAATCGCCAAATCGCTACCTAACACAAATTCATCACTTGTGCTATGTTTTGTCAATTTTGCGATTTTTGATCGCCATTTCTGAGATTTTGGTAAGATTTACAAAATCGCCGCCATTCAACTTTTTCTCAAGAATCCGACTCTCTACAACTTCCATTAATAAAAAATACAATTTTATGATTCCTTATCCAGTTATAACCCTTATTGTTGAAAAATGGCGTTTTTATAGCATATTTTTCAAATTATCTCAATAACCGTTAAAGTTACAAACTTGGAACTGGTTTTATTGAATTCCTCAGCTAATTTTACATAGGAATCGATTATTTTAGAACCTCACTAAAGCCTCTAAAAAATTAGAAAAAGTAATATATTTTTAAAAATCTCAATTTTCCGCCATTGTTATCTCGATATAACCAAGCGTTTTTGGGGTTTGGTCCCGTGGAACTTTTTTGTCTACTTATTGTAAGGAATCAGCCTGAGAAGTATTGCACATTCCTCCTGAAACACCCTGTATAGTCACTTTTATATCCACAGCCCTATCGGCAGATTTTTGTGGGCCCAGTGAGTATGTCGTAGATTAGAATGCAGGGCCCCAAGGGTCCCAGAGAATTATATTTCAAGAATATTTGGCCTTAGTTTCTGGGCACAAGACTCTAGCACCTCACAGTAGATTACGTGAAGAAGTATCTCAGCAGAATTTAAGGAGCCCCTTCAAGCTGACTTGGGATGAGGGGCCCTCATGTCTAATCAGGGGCCATGAAAGTCTGGAAAATTTTTAGTATTTTCATAGTATTCATTAGAAAATGATTGACTTTTTATTAAATAGTTTAAATTTCAATAGATTATTGATCATTTCTTTGGAGCCGATTGAATTTTTTTTTTTTTTGCTGAGTTATCTTGGGCCCCTCCGGGCCCCCAGGGCCCAGGGCCGACCTGGCCAGTTCGGCTCTGGATACCACATTATTAATGAGATATAACTTCATCTGATATGATATTATTACATCCTAGAATCCTCATCTCCAATGAAGAGTACAAGTACACCGCAAATTCACAGCTGACTGCTTCAGTTCTTGTCTCGAGTTACATGATCTGTGCTTTTTGTCGAGCACGCGTGCATTAGGCGTCCGGCGGACCATGACACCCATGCCATCTCAATTCTCTTCATCTTCCTTCTCTGCTCTCCCTTCCTCTCTTCTTCTCCTACTCCTTTGCACCCTCTTCCTCCGTACATTGCCATGCAACCCCTAATGGAAGCTACTAATGGCTCCACGGTCTCTTCCGTTGGCTGGCTGTGCCATTAATGAGTCCTGTTTGTGAATGCAAGCAAACACACTCCGCCGCCTAATACATATATCTCAGCACAAGCTCGACAATTCTCTCTATCCTGTCATATTATGTTTATTGTGGTTTTCAATGTTCTCTAGTGTGCTGCCGCATTGGAATTTATTCTCTCTGGATAATCATACTCTGAATTATACTCATACTACAAATTATAATCATAATTTTACTCATACTCGAACTGATACTCATACTCATTCTGAAAAACATATTCTTACTTATACTCCTACTCGAACTGATACACATATTCTTTATTTATTTTTGTCTTCCATAACAGGCGAAGTTAGGACTCGCAGGTCCTCTCTAACACTCAACCTTAAATACAATAATCTTGAAGTTTTTACACAAAATAAACATCCTGATCTAGACTGATGATAATTTTTATTGGTGAATGACAAGATTTGAAATCAACTTTCTACATGAAATTTATGGATCTCATCATATCATCGATTTGAACTATAACCTTGAAACATCGATTAATTGAGGAAAATTATTCCTGAATATCATGTATTATCTCTCACATGAATAGAAAATTATTGAAATATCATCCTTCTTTTGAATAAAAGTTAGTTGAATCTATAGTATTAATTGGATATCACTTTTCTTTCTTCTCTATAATTTTAAAATTAGAGTTAATTGAATTAATATTTAATGTACCTTGTTGATGTCAATCTTTCTGTTGCATGGATAAAAATAAAAAAATTATTTTCAATTTTATTCATACCTTTAATAAGGTAATAGCCTACTTTACTCTTCAACTTTATCAAATTACGGTGTTGTAGATATGAATAGCGATATTATTTACCAGTAACTTGAAAAAAATTACATTATTTTACAAGTATAATACATATTACTACTACTGTGTACTGACAACCAATAACCAATTCTATATACTGATAAGTGGAGCAGATTTTATGTATTCCCTGCATCAGTTCTCATTATTATTCCAAGACTAGTAAACAACAGTTGCAGAGCGAGAATTTAGCAAGCTGTATTCACTTGTAGGTTAGGTTTCGATCGAAGTGGAAGAAGACATTTCACTGGGACCAATTGATGGTGGCGGCGGAAAAGCACAGAGGCTTATGGGTAATTTGAATTGCAAAGTCCGAATGGACTCGGAAAGCTGTGACCTCTGCCTCTGCAAGATAAACACATCGACTCCAGTGCTCTGCTCGAGATCTCGAATGCTATCGACATTCCCCTCCCCTCCTCGATGGTGGTGCCCCCTACCCTACAAAGGAACTGCTCTTCAATCTCCTAAACGACCTGGGAATTCAGAAGTGGCACCCCAAATGGACACTTTTCGACCCGTATTTACACAAGGATTTCGTTTCCAGCGCAGCATGCAATTTCTATGATCCGCACACTTTATGAGACACTCGATTACAGGCTTGATTTTGTGGTGGAGTATTTGAGAATATTTCTGCTAGCAAGGAATTTACTCGTATTCTTACAAAAAACATCTGACTCTTGAGTGGAATCAATCCTGTTCCTTTACAATAATATAAAATAGAGGCTGAATACATTATCATGATTCGCAACTATATAACCTAAGCGAAATTCCTAAAACTTCAGCCTTTGCAGTGTCATTGATTTTAGGAATTTCTTATATTTCGATTACCACATTGCACACTTTTTTATGAGATGACTTGAATACTAAAAACTATATTTAGCAATATTGGAGAAGCCCAAAACTCATTAATTATCTGTTTCTGAGCTCAAAAGATTATTGGGGTGGGAAGCACCAAGTAATACACATTGTAAATTGGTAGGTTCTTCATTTTACAATAATTTATTTCACAAACTATGCAATACTCTACTCTCTGTATATGCAACTTTCACAATACATAAATGTCTATTTTAGAAAGTATTCCAATAACAATCTAATGAATTAATATGTAGGAGTTTATCAGATGTTCAATTTACCAACTGCTTGAATATAATGGAATGAATAGTAGTAAATCCATATCAGTTTAAATATCATTTCAAAATTTTCAATTCTTCACACAACTTTGAATATAGCCTATATGATAAATAAAGGTATCAATACATATATACATGATTCATATGGGTTATGAATATGATTATTGAACATAATTCACATTACTAATAAATTATGAGTTATTAACATATTAACAGATAGATAACATTGTGTCCGACCATGGTTCTTTTTCTACTCTTCTTACTTACGCTATACTAATTGAGATGTGATCTCTCATGATGAAAATAATTTCAACCACAGAAAATATCAAATATTTAAAAGTTCCCAGTACAAATGATGAGATCAATATTACCAGTGACGTTCAGCTCAAAATTATATTTCGTATTCAATAAACCACAAGAGACTCATTCTCACTGGCCATTCTTGTCACACATGTCTGTTGAGGAGTGTGCTTCAGCTAGCCATTTGAGACTTGACTATTCAATCGATCATAGCTGGACATTGCTCTAGATTAGAGTGATAAAGGAAGAAGTGGCCAGGGTAGCCACTACCCAGGGGAAACGAGAGCTCACTCTTGACCCTCCACTATCCTTCTTCTCCTTCTCCACCTCATCCTCATTTCTCCTTCATTCTGCTTCCTATTTCCCTGCTTTTCCTTCTCATTCTCACTCTTTTGTGTATTGTACTTCTATGCACAAAAAAAAATACTACACTTTTCTATCAAATATTTTCTGCAACTCTCTTCCCTATTCTCTTTTCACGTTCTCTTCATATTCATATTGACTTCCTTCTCGTTTTTACGCACATTCTTCTCTTCAACTTCTCTCTATTTACCTTCTCTATCTATTTCTTCTCTATCTATTTCCCTTTTATAACTATTTTCCATCTCAAACTCTTCCTCGTTTCCCCTTCTTCTGCATCCTCTTATCATATTTTCCTGCTTTACTTCAGCTTGTCCTTCTAATTCTCACTGCTTTTTTCCAACTCATTCTATTTGAAATCCGAACACAAATTACTGTACTTTCAAATCAATGCTTTTTCTGCATCTCTATTCTCTTCTCATATTTCCACTCCTTTTGTCATTCTTCATGTTTTCTATACACATTGCTCCAACTTCTTCTCATTTCACTATTTCTCCTTCTCTACTGCCTCCTCATTTCCCCTCATTTTGTACCCTTTCATCATATTTTCCAGCTTTTCTGGACTTTTTCATGCATCTTTATTCTCTTTCCACGTTTCCAGTTTCATTGTCTCCACGTTTTCTACACAAAATCTTCTCTCCATTCATACGCAACACTCTTTAATATTTCCTTTATCACTAGGACTTCTTACTTCTAGGAGTATTATAAGAATGAATAAGAATCCTAATCGCAGGAACCTTTAGATAATTTTTTCAATAATTGTTGAAAATGTTTAAATAAAAATTTATTTAAAGGGTACTGTAATTAAGATTTTTGTTTAATAATATTCACTACTTTTTCCATATACACTACTACTAATCGTACCATTCCTTCTTCTCCACCTTCCCTCCTACAGCACTCTTGGCTTGTTCTCCTCTCTCCTATCCTGACAGGTGAAGAGGGTAGAGCACTGTTGCGTGGAAATGTCCGTCGGCCATCCGTGAAAATCTCTCACAATAGCCCCTTGTCCCTTCTCACCCTTCCCCACCACTCCCCACTTCACCAGTTCCCATCCCTCACTAGACCTTACCTCCCCACCGCTTGCACCCTTTGCAGGGAGGGGGCTTATTGGTGGGGGGAGGAGTTACACTGGACGGAGACACTGATTTATGCCCTGGCCTCGGTTTGCCCTGACTAATTACTACTGTCTACTCTCTACTGCTCCCTCCGCTAACCCCTTCATCACTAGTTCCAATCCACCAGTTGTTATCAGCCGGATAATAGTATTCTCTTTGGTTTCGAGAAGTTTCCACATCTAAACATTTCCATGGTAGAATTGTGAAACAGAGTTGGAAAGTTTTAACTCAAATGAAAAGACTAGATATTGTTAAACCATTGAACAGGGATTTATTAAGAATCGAGGTAAAGGTTTCAGTTGCTACACCTGAACTGAAACTAACGTGAAGATCTGCAGCAGTATTAATACTCATTTCACTTTCCTCGATGATATACGGTACTTGTGAATATTTATGAAATCATAAGTAATTTGATAAAAATTATATTATTCGATAATCATCATTCAGAATTACTGGGAGTTATACCTCAGTTTCCAAGAATATTTTGGCATGCAATATGAATTCTACTAGGGACCCGCCAATACATCAATTATTAAGTTATGAACTTATAGCCTATATCAGGACTGGTGGAAATAAGAAGAGGATATGCGACAATAGACGAGAGAAAAAGCGGCCATATTCTTGTCACGAATATTATACTGATATTTAAAAGAATATCTATTAATGGAAAATGTTTCAAAATCGGCATTTTTGTTTATTTTGGGAGTAAATATGTTGTTCAATCTACCGAATCATACGTTTTATAAAAAGTTTCAAAATTATATAATGCTTTAGTAGCAAATTCATCTGTCAGAACGTTTCAAATTCATCTGATGAATGGTTGTACCTGTAAGAATGCATCATTTATATTGTCAGAATTACCTGATGCACTCGTTATCTTCTAACGGGACGGTGCCACTAAGTTCTAGAGTAGCTGATGTCAACTCAATTTTTTTAGCTAGGTAGAATACAAATGAAAACTAAGTAATTAACTAATACAAAATAAGTAAGACTCTATAAACAGTTCTTTAATAGCAACTGTTTATATAAATAAACAGGGCTATTGTAACGTTTTTTTTAAATAACTACTACTACTAATTGCGTAGTTTGTAGTAAGATTATTGTTTTATTTGTTTAATTATTTCTGGCACTTTATAACAATCTCTGTCAATCCTTTCCATAGTTCAATTGACAGAAATTATCTAAATCCAAGAAAACATATCAACCAAATATACAAATTCGATAAATATTAACTCTATTCTCATTGTATACTATGTGTGACGAAAAGGATTATTCATAATTAAAATACATAATTAATAATCAAATTTCACAGATTATATTTAAAATATTTATATATATATATATATATATATATATATATCAAGAATTGGACAAATATGATTAATCAAAATATTACAATAACCCGGAATTGTATAAAGATGTAAATGAAGAAATACCTTTGATTTCGAAGAAGTGGGGGCCCCAAGCACTTATACAGGGTGTTTCAGGAGGAATGTGCAATATTTCTCAGAATGATTCCTTACACCCAGTAGACAAAAAAGTTCCATGGGACCAACCCATTTTTATTATGGAAGTTATTTAAGTATGGAAGTTTTTATATGGGACAACATATTTTTTATTAATGGAAGTTGAAGAGAGTCGGATTCTGAAGAAAAAGTTAAATGGCGGCGATTGTGTAAATGATTCTGAAGAAAAAGTTAAATGGCGGCGATTGTGTAAATCCACAATTTACACAATCGCCGTCATTCAACTTTTTCTTCAGAATCCGACTCTCTTCAACTTCCATTAATAAAAAATACAAATTTATGATTCCTTATTTAGTTATAACCCTTATTGTTTAAAAATGGCGGTTTTTAGCATATTTTTCCAATTATCTCAATAACCGTTGAAGTTACGAACTTGAAACTGGTTCCATTGAATTTCTCAGCTAATTTTACATAAGAATTGATTATTTTAGACCCTAAATGAAGCCTCTAAAAAATAAGAAAATTAAATATGTTTTGAAAAATCTCAATTTTCCGCCATTGTTATCTCGGTAACAAAGCGTTTTTGGGGGTTGGTCCCATGGAACTTTTTTGTCTACTTGGTGTAAGGAATCATCCTAAGAAATATTGCACATTCCTCCTGAAACACCCTGTAGAAATTTGCTTTTTATAACACTTTCACTTTCACTATTTCGTTGAAACTGCCGTCTTGTTAATATGGAGTAGAATGGATATTACCAAAATCTTGTTGAAGCTGAAGTCGTCCTAATTATAGCTGAATAGTACTGGTTAAATTTGGAAGACTCCATAGTAAAGCTGGAAATCTCATTGGGTACAGCTGGAACCGCTGTTAGGATATAACAAATATAAAACTAATTTAGTTTTTCTATTAATTCCGTTTGCAGATGAACAGAGAACTCAAAAAAAAAACGACTGAACAATTTTTAAACAAAACTGCTACAAAATAATAAGATTACAGTATATAGTATGTACAGTATATAGATTACAGTATATTACAATGAAATAATTTGAAAAAATAATAAAAACTTCAGATTTAGATAATTAAAGAGAACAAATTTGAATTTATCTTGCAGGTATTCAATGTGTTAAAGGATTGAATTAATACTGTACTTGAAAATTTCTAAAAATTATTATAAAATTGAACTCTATCATTTTGCAAAAAAATAAAATCATATACTAATTGTAAAAAACATCTTCATACAACCCACATATCAATAATATCAAAGACAATGTATAATTAATGTATTATGTAATACATTGTCTCTGATAATGTCAATCAAATAATACTAAACAATAATCAATAAACCAATTATATCAATAGTTACCTTTTAAGAGCGGATTTGAATATGATATTGCATGATTCAGAAGGAAATATAATTATGTTGATTAGTATGACTTGAAACTTTTCATTTACAAAGATTTAAGTTTGAAAGAATTTCTTGTTTTCTTAGGAAATTTGATTAAAAAATTTCTATAAATTATTATAAACGTCAAAATAAATACATCCTGGAACTTTTAGGAGAAAAATCCCCAAAATTCTCAAAAGTAAAGAAACATGGTCTGACTCTTCCGACTGCTGCGGACAGACTGGCTCGAGCAAAACAGCATTAAAGGAATCAGATCGTCAGCCTAACAAAAAGTACAAGTTTGAATCCTGAGAAGGAAAGAGAGAGTAGCTTAGCAAGTCATTTAAAAAAACTATGTAAGAAAAGGATAGAGAATAGAGAGAGCACAAAGACTTATTATCAAAGCAAGAAGTACTTGTAGAATAAGGAATATTGACATAACACACAAACAAGCTTTATGTCACTCAAACTTATTGAAAAATTAGAATGAGGCAGTTGTTTGCTGGAAATGTATTCCTCGAAAATAAGATAACTGTACTGATTAATTTAATGCATGTAACATTTTGTTACACTATTTAATAGCCCTAGCTGATAGTGATAGCCGGGTGTGACTGGAGCTTAAGATTCGATTTAAAAATAATATACCGTTTATTGGGAAACGTTAAACACTGAGCGTGAAAATAGTATTGAATCGATAAATGGATAATCAATAATCACGATGAATAATGAATTCAAATTCTAAATCACTTTTATTCCACATAATAAATTACAAGTGATAAATGGAAAATTTACAAGAATCATATTTCATTATTACAGTAAATATTATATCTAAATATTGGAATAACTTACTCAATAAATAAATGATAATAACTTACAGCAAACATAGACACAATTGTCTGTGCGTTTGCTGGAGTTCTATACTAGGCTACACATTGGAGATATAAAACCCCTAGAGAGGAGAATAAAAATAGTACAACTTTATATTTCTTCAAATACCCCTGGTAGATTAGCTGTAAATTAGGTGTAAATTATAAGACCTCAAACGCAAGCCGGGGAGTGGTGGGGGAGTGAGATTCCTATAGTCAGTCAGTCGGTCAGTCATCACATCAGTCAACAAGTCAGTCGTCACTCAACAAGTCAGTCGTCAGTCAATAAGTCAATTAATCAATGAGTCACAAAACAGTTGGTCAGTTAGACAGATGGTCAGTCAGTCGTTCAACAAGTAATAAGTCACTTAGTCAAAGAAAAGTTGATCGGTCAGTCAATATGAGTTAAGGTACATCATTCAGTCAACATGGTGGTGTTGATAATTAGGTTTAATAATGAATGGAAAAGTATCAGGGTTCAAATAAAATGCTTGAACTTATCTGCTATCATAACAACTCTACAAATACCAATGCTCTATAGATTTTACGAGACTATAGATTCTCGTATAACTTTACAGATTCCAATGCTTTGAAAAAATTGTTAGTATCAACAGATTTCACAAATTTATAGATCTAAGGCTGAGGCCGCACTGCCGGTAGGTAGAGCCTGGAGGGTGGAGGGTAGTTGGTAAATCTATAGAACATACACAACATCCACAGTAATACATCGTATAAATGGTATGATTTCATTCTGTTTTTTGAGGTTATGTTGTCCATATTTAAGAATTTCGAGATAGCGGCTGAACACATACCATTCATACGATGTATTACTGTGGATGGTGTGTATGTTCTATAGATTTACCAACTACCCTCCACCCTTCAGGCTCTACCCACCGGCAGTGCGGCCTCAGCCCTACAGCTATGCATATTTTATAGCTTTACAGTTTTTACAGTTAACGACAGCTCTAAGATTGTGTTGCCCAACCTTCACATTCATACGTTTCATGAAAAGTTACTAAGTTTCCACGAGTTATACCCGAAGCATTTGCTTACAGGCATTCTGTTGATTTCAATTCCCCCTTGGAAACATAGCCATCATGGAGACCTGATTACGCAAGCAGTAACTTAGACTGCAAACGATTAATAAAGTAGTGGATGTTGGGCTTGACGTGGTGGGTTTAGGAGAAGTATAGCATACGATTGAACGCAGCACTTGAATGAGGGCGGAGGGCCGTTTCGATGTATATGAGGATTTGTGAGAAATTCAGGCAGGGATTATATACCGAGGGGTGTTCGGTGATTAATATATGTTCCACCTTTAGAAAATACCTACTTAATTCGCCAAATCCTTCGCCTTTTCTACATTTTCCTCTCCCCACGTGCTTCAAAAACTCTTATTCCAACACCCCAACTCCTACATACTGTTGCTGAACCTTCTATTCCATTTTACTCTAATATTCACTTCTTTACTGTTCCTCAGCCAGCATTCGCCTTCTCACCCTATTTATACCTTATTTATCAATTCTCTTTACAAATAATGTATTTTTCTATTTTCACATCTCTTCTGCCAATCCAATCAGCCAAAATCAGCCAAAATTAACAATACTGAAATAGTACTCAATAACAATGAGAAATAAACAGTTTTCAATGCTGTATACTTTGGCTGATACTGTATATTTGAAAAAGTAGTCTACATCTATCATCCATCCCATTACCCACACACAAACAACCTTAGAAAACAAACAAACAATTGTCATATACCTTTTCATTACTTCCTGCTTATCCGTCATCTTACTGCTATCTCTCACTTTCTCTTCTCAGATTAAAAAACTCTCTCGAATATATTTTTTATTCTCTCTATCTTTCTGTTACTCTCACACCAACTGTTTTTTACATTTTTCCTCTTTCTCCTCATATTTTGTTTCTCTCCCTCCATTCTCCATCCTATTTTACTTCAAACCCTCAACTCGCAACAAGCCAACTACTGAGAGCCGGCAAAGCAACACATGGAGAATGAACGCACCGACCTCTATCTCCTGCTATACACGAGTTTTATACAGTCACTACAGTTCTTCCCCTCTACTCCACTCACATTTTCTCCACACCTCTTCTCCTCTACCCTCTGCACACTTTTCAAAGGCGAACAACTTCCTCTTTGTGCCTGTTTCAGCCCTCGGCATGCACTCACTTACGTATGTACAGTACCTATAGTCTGTCTAAGCGAAAAAGACATTCTCGCAAGATATGAAAATATATCCAGATCGGTCAATATTGGTTCAAAAATCATAAATTTTGTCTCAAATTTTAGATCAAAATATTTTTCATGATTTGAAACGGAACATGTAATTTTTTAAACAATATTGACCGAGCTTGGGTCATTTTCCGATCTTGCCAGAATGTCTTCTTTGCTTGGACAGACTACATTGCTAGTCAACGTTTGTGAACGATATTCAAGAACGAGCGACGTCTGAATGGACGAATGAATATCTTTGCCGGAAAAGAGAAAAGCTTACTCTTCACAGTTTTCCACCATTTCCCCTCCCCTATACCGCTTTCCACCAAAATCCCGAAACTCTACTTTGCCCGATCTCGAAACTCTCTAATGCAAATATGAATTCATAGCGAGGTAAGCTTGTTCCAGTGTTGGCTTGAGAATGCGCGCGTACTGGAGGGGAAAGTTATATTTCGGAGCGAATTCTCCCGCTATAGCCTCATACTTTCCCATTACCACGGCCTACATTACTGCCTTGCTCCTACACTGCAATTTTCTCGTGGATTTGAATGGAAACTTGGGCGAAACAGCTGACTCTGAGTTGAATACTCCTGATGAGATATTCCAGCAGAATTCCAGAGAATTGCAAAGCTCTGGAGCATTCTTCATAATTGATAATATCTGGTACCGAGCTTTGCTCTGAAGCTGCGGCCGAACTGTTGAATTACATAAATATGTTATTGTAAAAAATCAAGGAACCTCCTTGTAAAAAATAGATTAAAAATTGATATGATGATCACCTCTCACAATTTTTTGACAGTCATGGTCACGTGTTATAGACTTGAATGTAACTCCATTCACTCCAGCTGGATAGCGTTGGTCAGCTAACGATAACAGTAGTACTTGGGATTATGCCTGAATAAGGAATAATATCTGGTACCAAGCTTCGCTCTGAAGCTGTGGCCGAACTGATGAATTACATAAATATGTTATTGTGAAAAATTAAGGAACCTCCTTGTAAAAAATAAATTAAAATTGATATGATCACCTCTCACAATTTTTTGACAGTCATGAACATGTGTTATAGACTTGAATGTAACTCCATTCACTCCAGCTGGATTGCGTTTGTCAGCTAACGATAACAGCCATTATACGCAGTACTTGGGATTATGCCTGAATAAGGAATATTTTATTCTTTTATTAATCCTGCCAGAGAGTTTTCCTAGACATGAGACCTGGTGCAATCTTATTTTTCCATCACGGTTATATTACATTTCAAATTTCAAGAAAATCGTTAGAGCCATTTTCTAGATCCGTGGTTCCACATACAAACATACATACATACATACATACATACATACATACATACATACATACATACATACATACATACATACATACATACATACATACATACATACATACATACATACATACATACATACATACATACATACATACATACAGAAACTACTTGCTTAATATAATAGGATAGGATTTTATTCTTTTACTTATCCTGCCAGAGAGTTTTCCCGGACATGAGAACTGGTGCAATCTTACTTTTCCATCACGGTTATATTACATTCCAAATTTCAAGAAAATCGTTAGAGCCGTTTTCTAGATCCGTGGTTCCACATACAAACAAACAAACATACATACATACATACATACATACATACAGAAATTACTCGCTTAATATAATAGGATAAAATTACACAAACTTATAATTGAATCATATTTCTTAGATCTGTGGAGGAATGTGGAATATTGTTGATAAGTAACGATTGAATTTTCATGGAATTCAGAAATTATTCACTATTGCAGAAGTACAATAAACTCTTTATTAACTTAAAAGTTACTTCAAAGTTGAACTCCTTGAGTAATTTCAATTTATGTTCAAGTGAATTTCACTTGAAAATAACTTGAAAGTTTGAGACTAGTTGTGACGAAAATAACTATTCAAATAATTATTTATTTGATAACTATTAATAACTATTCAAATAATTCAAATAACTATTTTGAATGATCTTTTAATTTTTATCGATTTATCTCATGATGATATTATAATTTGCAGGTATTTGTTCTCAGTGATGGAGTTTAAATAGTTGTATGAGAGAATAGCTTATACTAATTTTGAAGGGTACTCTGATTAATTATTGATTTATTTAATATAAGTAGCCCTTATAGCAAAGCAAACATTCATATCATCGTACTATCTTTCGAAAAAGCATTATAGTAAGCTTGAAGAAATTTTCTCAGTGAGATTGATTTTCGTTGAAAATTCTAATAACTATTTCAATAAGGGTGCCTCTGCACGATGTTCTATCGTTTATAACAATTTAATATAATATCAACCCCTACCCTGAAATCGTCTCAACAGGCTGTGTCATCAAAGAATGAGGGATTGCAGAGCAAAAATAGTTCAATCGAAAGAGGGTATGACTAGCTCAACAGTCACAATCGTTCACTTTTCAAACTTATTCAATTATAGATCGCGCATACTGAGAAGACACACCGTCACAATACACTCTATATTGTAACGTCGTATCTTCTGAGCTTGCGCGAACAATACTTGTCTAGCATCCAGTACGCAATTTCCAGCGTTATTCAGAGATAATTGAATGGTGAACGTCGATCGAGCAATAATCCCATTACGCATCCCTTCCAACATAAAATTCACTTCGATTTTTTGGTCTTGGAATTCGGTTTCATTATTGCTCTTTCTTTTCCTAATAACATGCGTGATTCTGTTTATTTTCCTTTTCATATCAACCAAAACCTCCAACAAAGAATTATTCATTGAGTACATATAAAAGCTCACAGACACAGAGTCCGTTACAAAGAGCCTTATTGACATAATTATTACATACACTAGTGCTTGAAATATTATTACTAAAAGTAAAAAGTGAAAGTAACAAAAACAATACAGAAGAAATAAAAAGCGGTACCTAAAATTATATGATAGAGACCTTTAAAATTTAAAAACATAAAATTAATAGAAATAAATATTTCAAAATGAAGAAAATGTAACTCTTTTCTCAAAATTATAACTATATAAATGAAAACAATTCTACAAAATATGAAATAATATACTTGAGGTGCCGGTAATCAATAAGAGAGAGAAAAAAAAGTTTGAAGGAAATAAAGAAGAAGAAGAAAATAAAGAAGAAGAAGAAAATAAAAAAGAATCTTCAATAAGCTGCAAAACTATAAAGAACAATAAGAGAAAAAAGGAGAGATTGAGTTTATTAGAGCTCGGAAATGAGTATTCAATTATCATCGATAGAGCAGCATAATCTTTCACAGGATTTCTCAAATGTTGAATAGCGGTCAAAAAAAAGGATCAAGAAATGGGTGAAGTCCATTGTACAGCCTCATAGTTCTGATCAAGTATGAATTGTAATGGTGGACGGTTCGGACAAATGGTATCTTGAATAGCATGTTAAGTCTAGGTCTATTGTATGGAACATTAAAATTCAAGAGATTAACGAATTCTGGCATGAAAACACTATTATTTAGAATCTCATACAACAATAGTAAAGCTCTGATTCATTTGTTTCATTCAATGCACACTTGAATTTGAATTTCTTTCCAACTGAATACTGGAGTAGGAGATGATAATGATGTGAGCCGCTAATCACAGATTACTTGCATATTATGAATATTCAATATTCTAATTTCTCATTCTCTTCTCCATCATCTTTAACTTCATATCCTCCTTTATCCAATACTCTTCCTCCTTCTGCCTCTATCTAATTTTTTCTATTCTGTGCTTATGTTTTTTATTTTAGATATCCGCGAAAGCCAAATATTGAATTTGCTGTACTTTGTTCAATGTTTGAGCATTTGGAAAGAATTCAATGGGTTCCAATTCCTCGTATCCTGTCGAGATTTGATTTCCAATAAAAAATCTAGGATACAGTTCAACCTTGAAAATTTTAGGAAAGTTATTCTAAGCACGATACAACAAATCATAACATTTTGATAGCTAAATTTGCTCCAAACTCTCGGGGAATAGAGTGGACTCATTGATATTCCACCATTAACAAAAATACTCAATTCTATCTTGATAATACAATCAACTCTCTAGTCAGTTCAACAAGAAAATGAACCAATTTATAGTGGAAGGAATTGCAGGAAACCAATTTCCAACACTAGATGCAAATTTGGCTGGAGCGGTGCCAGTGGGCCATAACAAACAGAACAGTAATAGAATTTCCTGATTATTGAAACTCATAGTAGAGACTAGGCTACCAGAAATTGAACAAATAGAGTAAGTATGAAGTAATGGAATTCACCGAACACTCTGTACCCTGGTACAAGGGAACGAATTTTTTCTACACTGCATCGTATAATGGAATTCTCAGAATATACTAGGAATCAGAAGATGAGAGCTTGTTCAGTGAAAAGTCATCCAGAGGTTCGGTTCATTCTCTGGTAACTCTCTTATTTCCATATTCCTGTTCAACAGAATCGAAACAATGCACGGCGGTGTTGCAAGTTCGCGTCTCAGGAGATGAGAAGAAAGAAATTGGATAGAGAATTCGGGACGGAGTAGACTCGATTCAGAAGACGTCCAGGATTCCTCTCAGGTGCCCTTCATATTTCCCGGAAGACACGTCCGTCGACAAACACCTTCTTCCCTCACGACAAAGTCACTTTTTCGGCACATGATAGGAGATTGTGTCGTTTCGTCTAGTTACCACCCTCGATAGGCTTCAATGCCCCTGGCAGTAAAGCTTATTGCTTCTGTCTTGGTTATTTGATCCTGTTCCATGTTCTGATTCTGTTACAAGAAAATGTATAAGATAAGAATAATCGCTACTTTCATCCGTGCGAGATTGAGAAAAAAATTGGACAATGATTAATTATGAAATGTAATGAATTATATGATTTATTTTAATTGAAACAAATATTTCACACTTGCAATAATGACTGGATTTTCTCCAGAGAATTCCTGATAATTTATTCTTGCTAGTCTGTAGTAATATTTCCTCAGGATTATGGGTTTTAATATCAATGATTAATTATTTCAATCATAATATATTTTAGATTATAATTATACCGCTCTTTGCTTAGAAGTTATTATTCCCTCATTCCTTATAATTGGTTTCAATCTATAGGGAGCTAATGTTCCAGATCGGTTTTGAAACATCAAAGTTCTATAAAAACAGTCTTGAAATATTGTTTGAGAACTATTGTAAATCAATGCAAATAACTGTCATATTATGTTATGCAGGAGTATTTTCCTGTTATCAATTATTTCCTGCATTGTGCTTTGAAGTTGGTTTACAGAACGAATCGTACTCAAACCACGACAGTAGTTATGGGCACATGAAGAAATTCCCCCAACATTTTCTTCTTCGAACTTTTCCCTCTTCCAAATACTGAAGTACGTTCCATTACTTGTTAGGTGGTCCTTATCTACCCATGCCGACTAGCACCAACAAAGAGGGACTCGAAATGAGAGAAACCGATTTTTTTTCAAGCAGCCCTTGTAATTTGTAGCATTCCATCCAACATCGAACCCATTTCCTTTTCCCCAATCCTTCACCCTTCTTTGTCACATACTTTCTTCTACGTGTTTTTCTATTTTCTTTCTATCTTGCTTCTCAATTAGAACTCAGTATTAGCCTACTCTGTCCATGAGTTTTCCCTATTCGCTTTTCATGTACAATTGTACATCGTAAATTTTACAAAAAGAATAAACTGAAAAGTTACCTCTCAGTTTTTAGAACTACATTTTTCAAATCAAGCTCCTGCTTTCAGACTCGTTTATAAACTCAATTAAGCGCTTTGCTTTATTATTAGAGTAAAATAGATTAACAGCAGAAAACGAGAAGATTATACAATCTGTCAGGGATGTATCATTAGCATTAAGGTATCAATCGAGGTATCGAACGAGTAATTCACCAATAAAGTAATCATGCCAATAAAGTGAGATTACCGATTACGATTTACTGACATATACCAATCAAACATCTCAATAGATATTTGGATGTCTAGATAAAATCATAGAGTAACTAGATCTAATGAATAATCCTCTTATAAATTTGATCCTCTTTGATATAATATAGTTTGCGGAAGCTGAGAAGATACGTCGCTAGAATGTAAAGGGTATTGCGACAGTGTGTCTTCTCATGTTACGCGAACCATATATGGCTCCGACTTGCTGATTCACTCGCCACTTGCGTGCCAGTAAGTGACGAAGATAGTCTAGCTTAGGAATAGTCTAGGCTTGGAATCAAAAATTATTGAAGGTAGTTCAACAAACACGCAGGTAGTTTGTCCAAACTGAGAAAACACACCGTTATGCTTTTCACATTGTAATGGCGTGTCTTCTTGGCTTGCGCGAACTTTACCAACTGAATTTCAACACTTCAAAGTTGATTTTGAAAAAATACATCACGTGACGGCTTGGAATAACATGATTTGAATCCTCTCCTCAACATTCTTTCAATCCTGATTTTGTTTCCATTTTTTTTAGTAGCATTGATGGATTCTTTCTGCATTTATTGACCGTTCTCTTGACTTGTCCTGTTAAGCGAAAGTTCAATTAAATACAATACAATTACATACATACAGTACAATTTTCATACAATCTCTGTGGGTGTAACTGATCCAAAAAAATACGGATTGATAAAAACGTGATAAGAGGTGAACTATTAATTGAAAAATTTATTGTTCGTGGATGAGAATTGATTGTGTTTTTCATTACAGCTTAACTTTGTTTCATTCAATAATAATAACAACAACTTATTCCAGTACAGGCATTCAAAAACTCATTTTTGCCTCTTTTAAAACGTGTGAGAGTTTAAAAGTGACTCGTGATTGCCATAACAATGTAATTGATTACATTATGGATCAAGAAAATCTGTCCCTTCGTGACTCCATTTCTACGACTGATATATTCTTTGCACATTTGAAAATTTACGTGAATCTGAAATTTTCAAATCGAATCAATTATCTCAAAAAATAGACATGGTATCAGCGCAAAGTCAACGTGGTATTATAACAAAAATTTCTCATCCATTTATTCACGATGAACATGAACACAAATTGATATAACAGAGAAAAAAGAGGCTTAATACTTCACTATTTTTTTCCAATTTGGATTAAAGTCCGAAGTGATTGGCTAAGTTCTTGCACTGAAGTAAAGATTTTGACTGGGAATATAGTGGAGAATAAGATGGAAAAAAATGATTAAGATGAAGAGATGAAATTGTGGAGAAAAAAACAAAAAAGAACACCGATAAAGCGTGCAATCTCCCTACTAATGCGTCGTCAATTCGTGAAGTGGTTGGATGGAGCGCGCAAATCTGTTTGCGGGAAGATTTGGTGGGCCATCGTGAATAATGGCTGAATCAATCATGACCGGGCTCTAGCCAAATGACACCGGCAGGCAGACACATCCACTAACACCGTCATCCTCAAAATCCACGCCGCTATTGATTATTCCCAAGAGAAGAGTGCTTTTCTCCACCACCAAGATTCTTTACAGACTTTAAAACCGGGAGGAAAATGTTTGCGTCATGGGAAAATATTTCCTTACACCCAAGATGAACATTTTCAAATGTTTTCATCCTCATAAAGGAGCTTCAAAATTCCAAAATAAGCAGTGAAAATACGTTTCCTACATGGAAAAATAATGTTTCCTTGCGTATGGATGAGATTTTTTCAAGTTTGGATGCTCTGGAGATCGTTAATTCATGTACTTACTGACACTACTTACTGATATTCACTATTGACAATCGAGTGTCGTTATTCAAATAAATTGCATTTTTCCAAAATACAAATTATCAAATTGATGCTGATTGATTAATTAGAATATTATTCGAATGTTTAGGAAGTGAGTTGAAACAAATATTAACATTTAAAAATCATACCGAACTGTTCCAAAACTGGAATATGTTCTCTAGAATTGTGAAAGAATATACTGTTCATCTTTATGACACTATATAGTCCAGCCAATAAAGCATTATAGAGTGCATAAAATATGCCCAAATTTTTGACCTCGGGGATTTGTTTAGACTGGTTGGAAGGTTAACATACTAACCTCCCCGGACCTGGGGGGTTTAGAAGGTGCAATTTTACAGTTTTTTGCATAAACCCCGAAAACGGTTAATTCTAAAGAGAAGTGCTCTGATTAGAAATTGAAGAGGAATAAAATATACGTCGATTAAAAAAAAGAAAACGAAAATCGGCCGAAAAGAAATTTTTTTACACTTGATCAAAACTCCCATTTTTTAAAAAAGTCCCCAAAAATTGTCCCAACTGCTTTTAAATGTGATGTAACTCATAAAGTAACAATAAATCCACTAACCCCTCAACCTAAAAGTTGTCGAACATGAGACGTAGAGTCCAAATAACATATCAATATTGATATTTGACCTATTTTTGAAAGTTTATCAATCACTTTTCCAAGAATGGAATTCCTACAAATTCAGCTACAGATGGTTTTTGGCAATATTTTGATGCTAAAATGTACACTAGAAATAATAACTGTATTCAAGGTGGTGTCTGGTAGTCTATATAGATCTTTCCTCATCTGAATACTTAGGACCAATTATTAGGTTTTTTGCTTATAACTCAAAAACTATGGCCTGTAGCGAAAATATTGTTCTTAGAAAATTAAAGTACATAAAATTCTCTACAAAAAAGTATTTGCATTTTTTCGCTAGGATTGATATTAGTGAAGATATTTGAGGGAGAAAAAAGGGGAAAATATTGTTTATTCAAAATTACGTGTTTTCTGGTACAAATTCTGCTTATTCCACCACAATAGTCCAGTCAAATGAAGCAAAAGAAACAAACTCTCGGCGGAATTCAGTCCTCTTTCATTTGAGACCAATTCCACACTTCTATGTTGAATAATTTTTGTGCTACAGTGATTTTAGAAAATCCTTACACTCCCAAAAACCCCAAAAATTGCATATTTTAACACAAGAATCTTACTAAAAAAATTGAAATTTATACTTCTTGAATACTGTTCCTGAGACCCTAGAATGTCATTAGCAATGTTCATCCGACCAAATGTATCGTAGGATTCTTGGGGGTGGGTCAAAAGCATCCCCTATATTTTAAATTATATATATTCATTCATAACTTTTGAACGGTACATCGAATTTTATCGTGTCATAGCTCATCGTATCTAGCTCATTGTGGCGGTATAAATTCATATATTATATGTCAAATTTGATGAAAATTTTCAAATTTTAGGTTATAATGGTACTGTGTGTATTAATACCTCCTCGTTGAAAACACACCATTTTTCCATTCAAGTGACTTCCAATCGGGAACCTGTGGGCGCAAAAATCTGCAATTTTTGGGGTTTTTGGGGGTGTAAGGATTCTCTAAAATCGCTGTAGCCCAAAGTTTTTCAACATAGATGTGTGGAATTGGTCTCAAATTGAAGAGAAATGAATTTCGCCGAGAGTTTGTTCCTTTTGCTTAATTTGACTGGACTATTGTGGTAGAATAAGCAGAATTTGTAACAGTAAACACGTAATTTTGAACAAACAATATTTTTCCCCTTTTTTCTCCCTCAAATATCTCCACTAATATTAATCCTAGCGATAAAATGCAAATACTTTTTTGTAGAGAATTTTATGTACTTTAATTTTGTAATAACAATATTTTCTCTACGGGCCATAGTTGTCGAGTTATAAGCAAAAACCCTAAAAATGGGTCCTTTAGAACCCCCCCACACCGTTAGCTCCCCTCCCCAACTCTACCCTTCCCCTACAACTCTACCAATTTTGGTCTCTACATGAATTTTTTCCTCTCAAAAGTCTTCGTTGCCTGGACTAAAGTGAACGAATCTTGACAAACTATAGCTCATAGTTTTCACCTTTTAAAGGCGGTTCTATTTCATACTAGCCAGCAGGCTCGCTTCGCTCGCCTTCCCGGTCCAGGCGAGCTCCTCTGGACCCCAGACAGTATCAGCAGTGTTAGTGAGTCAAACAGGCTCGCTTCGCTCGCCTGCATAACCTCTATCAGTGTTAGCTGAGACAAAGAGCTCACTTCGCTCGCCTGCAAATTCGGTTTCAGAAGGGATTTAAATTCATTGAACACAGCATTTCTAGACCTAATCTGGACCTGTTTACCAAATTTCAACATTTTCCACCAATTTATTCTCGAAAAATCCAAGAAAAACTCCGAAAAATAGTAAAACGCTAATATTTAGCGTAACCTTGGGAAGTATATCGGACATGGTTTGAAACGTGATTCAATATCTTCTAAATTAGTTGATCTATAATCTCGCTGAACCATTCAATTTACAATAAGAATTGGTCGTATGAAGGCGAAAGATATGCAACCTGCAATACCTCTATTTTTTAAAAAAACTGGCGTAATCTTGAACGGAATTCAGAAATATTTGAACACAACGTTTCAAGACTTTATTTGAACTTGCCTACCAAATATCAACATTTTCTACCGATTGGTTCTCGAATAAATTAAGAAAACGCTGGAAAACTATATAAAAACTTGAATATTTTGCGTATCCTTGGGAAGTTTCTAAGATCCATTCTTAGCGCGCGTCTAAACGTCCAACTGAACATGCCTACCAAATTTGAAAGCATTCGGTTCAGTGGATTTTTAGTTCTAGTGATGAATGAATCAGTCAGTCAGTCAGTCAGTGCCATTCCGCTTTTATAGATACAGATACTATACGTTAAATTCGGACAAAATTGAAGAATTTTATTAACCTGAGTACTTCGAGCTTATTCTTATAAACCGGGGAAATACCAATTTTTTGTGTTAAAATGTGTCTATCTTGGAAATTATTGGTGGTAGAAAGTCGCATTTGGGCTTAAATTGTAGAACATATTCCGAGTAGTGCAAAAGTAAATTGTAATAATATTTCAGAAATCAAAACTGATTTGCTTTGCTTCTCTGTGCTTTGAGAACAATAATCTTTGGGAATTTCATTGACAGAAACAGCAAAAATACTACCAATTTAAATTCCAATTTCATGTATCTATATCTATATAAGCGAAATGGCACTGACTGACTGACTGATTCAATCACTGACTGATTCATTCATCAACAGAACTAAAAATCCACTGAAGCGAATGCGTTCAAATTTGGCAGGCATGTTCAGTTAGACGTTTAGACGCGCGCTCTAATAAGGATTTTAAAAACTTTTCAAGGATACGCCAAATATTTTAGTTTTTCTAGAGTTTTTCGGCGTTTTCCTCATTTTTTCGAGAACCAATCGGTAGGAAACGTTGAGATTTGGTGGGCAGGTTCAAATGAGGTCTAGAAATTTTGAGTTGAAATATTTTTGCAATCCGTTCAAGATTCAGGTTTTCAGAATTGTAGATGTGTTGCGGGTTGCATATCTTCCGCCTTGATACGACCAATCCTAACTGTAAATTGAATGGTTCAGCGAGATTATAGATGAATTAATTTTGAAGATATTGAATCAAGTTTCAAACTATGTCCGATATACTTCCCAAGGCTACGCTTAATATTAGCGTTTTACTATTTTTTTGAATTTTCGGAGTTTTTCTTGGATTTTTCTAGAAAAAATTGGCAGAAAATGTTGCAATTAGGTAAATAGGTCCAGATTAGGTGTGAATATGCTGTCCTGTTTGTTACAGCTGACACTGACAGAGATTTTGCAGGCGAGCGAAGCGAGCCTGTTTGACTCACTTACACTGCCTATACTGTCTGGTTAGGCGGAGAAGGCGAGCGAAGCGAGCCTGCCGGCTAGTCTTGTATATTTTTCAGACAAGGTGAAAGAGGCCTATGATAATTAATCTCGAATATATCTCATTCGACCGTCAAGTATAACAAATAATTCTTAAAGCTTTTCTTGATCATTAATCAATTGAATTCTAGGTCTACTTGAAAGCAATTGTTATGATATAATAATATCAATAAAAATAGTTTTTATTTGTGTTCGAATGATTCATACAAATATGACTCATATTTATACATATCAAATCAAAATTTATTGCCATAAAAAACAAAGTACAATTTTATTATGCAAAAATTCATCAGAATAGTAAATTATTATAAATAAGAGAAATAATATAAATTTTCACAACTCAACTGGCACCACCAGCAAAAGTAAAACTTGCTCGCTGGTGGCAGTCTTTATTCTTACCATAATAAATAGGTACTCATTTAGTTGATCTTATGTATACAAGATGAAAAATTATACACTACAAGAACAATACCAGAGTAAAGAATGAAAATAAATAGAATATAGAGAAAATCAAGAATGTGAAAAATACAAGAGTAAAGGAGAGATCAAAAGAATTAAGATTAATATCAAGAGAAATTTTGTTATCGGACTTGTTACTTAATGTCAATTCAAATGAAGCTCAAGTCATGGAAAAAATTAATACAAATCCATTCATTTAGATCAATACTTCTATGATGAGTAAGAATTGCATGAGGTACTTAATTTATGAATTTTGTGCTAATATGCGTAAACTGTCTGCATATTAAATTTAGACTACTATGGAAGACTTTAAAATTTCTTGTACTATTTGGTCTTGGTGAGTACGCCGGCCTATCAGTCTCTTAGAAGTAATCTTTATAACTATTTATTATTTTATTGATATTTCTAGGTATATTTGCCTTAAAGTCATAACATAGAAATCCCTGAAGACTTGCTGGGTAGGATAGTCTCTGAGTTTGCGGAGTAGAGTTTTAATTAGAGCTTTTTTTTGTTACAAATAAACTATTCAGGTGTGTATCATAAGTTCCTCCCCATACTGCGATCCCATATCTTTAAGTAGATTCAACCAAAGCATAATAGACTGTTCTTATTTGCTCTCTATTTAATACTTTATTGATTTTATAAAATTTATAATTGATGAATTTTTATTCTTTATTGATGAAATATATGTGATGATTCCATCTGAGGCATTCATCAACAATAACACCCAAGTATTTTATGGATACTACATTTCCAAAAACAGGACAGCCGCAGTCGGAAAACATTGTAAAATTTTGAACTCCAGTGACAATCAGATCACATTTGGTATAAAGTTTTTATTTTAAAAATGTGGGAGGTTTGTCAACTACATTTGCTGGAAACGTTATATATTTAGACTTACTTAGGTTCAAACTGAGTGTATGTTGGTCGAGCCAATTCTTTATTAAAAACAGATCATTTTCTGAATTTAAAAATGCTTTCTGCCAACTGTAATCTGAAAAAATGACTACAGTGTCATTAGCAAAAGAATATACTATAGCGTTTTTCAATTATATATTTAACATTTCATTAACATACAACAAAACAAGTATGGGTGGCAAAACTGTACCTTGAGGTAGTAATTCACTTAATTCTTTTTTACTTGACTGTGTTAATTCTTATCCCATATGTGGCTAATTTATCCAGGAGACTATCATGTGGCACAGTGTCGAAAGCTTTGGCCAAGTCTAAGAAGACTGCCATAACTTCCTTACCATCATCAAGTTTTCCTGTGATGTAATTTGTAAATTGTATTAATGCGTCTTCTGTGCTTTTCTTTGCCTGAAATCCAAATTGGAATTCATTAATAATATTGTGTACAATTAGCCTAATTAGTCTACTAAACAAATTTTTTATCAATTTTTCCAGGATTTTTGAAATATTACTTAATAGACTTATTGGTCTGTAATTACTGGATACACTAGGATCACCTTCTTTGAAGAGCGGTTTAATTCTGGCTATTTTAAATTTTCTTGGAGATATTCCTGTGATGGAACACATATTAAAAACAAATGCTAATGATTCGGAAATAAGATGAGCTATATTTTTTAATGTTACACTACTAATGTTGTAATCTCCAGGACTAGCATTGCTTTTCAGTTGCTTTATTACAATTTCAACATCACAAGAGGTAATTGGTTTCAGGAAAAAAAGAGTGAAAAGGAGGTCTGTGGAGGTTTTCATCAATCTCATGATGTTTTATACTGGAATTGCATGGTATGAGTTGAGCATTCGTTCTACCTACTGTTGCAAAATAGTTATTTAGACAAGCAGCGTCTATTTTAATTTCCTTATTATTTCCTTTATCAACATCTATTGCCTGGTTTATTATTTTCCAGAGTTTTTTTCACCACAACCACATTCAGATATTTCATTCTTGTAATATAATATGATATCATAAATATAAAGTATATATAAAACATATCATATAATATATTTGTATGATATAATAATAAAATGTTTGTAATGTGAGTCTATAAGATAGTTTGTATCACCTTATGTGATCAGGAACTCTATGAAAACTGAGAACTTCATGCATACAGCATCAGAACTAAACTCTAGAACTCCCAAATTCATTTTCAAGTTGAAGTAGTGTAGTATTCATCAATCTTGTGGTGGAATACGCAATTGAAGCGCAACGTTCTTTCAGAACGTGGAAAACAAGTATAATTTTTAAAATGGGAGGAAAATTCGGTGGCGTGGTAGAATTCTTTGAGCAGGAATAATGCATCTGTTGAGTTGAAGAGAGAAGGTGAAATGGATAAACAAGAAAAAAGGAACTTGGGAAGAAGAGACGTATAAAGCGATAAAGATGTTTGTCTGTGAGAGAGAGATATAGGGAGCGTGAATAGGTTGAAAGGAGAGAATTGGAGGGAACAGATAATAAGTGCGATGTGAAAAGAGAGTTGGAAGAGCAAGAGAACCGATTAGAGAAGAAAGTTGAAAGGCTGTGGACCGAGCAAGAAGAAGTGGTGTAGAAGGTGGAAGGTGGAATTTCAAAGTTATGCAGATTAAAAAGTTTAGAGCCTGTTGTTGGCAATGGCTACAACCCTAGTTCACGCACTGGAAGCATCTTCTCTTCCTTCAAGTATCGTCTGTCCAAG
Source organism: Sogatella furcifera (assembly GCA_017141385.1). Taxonomy (NCBI): domain Eukaryota; kingdom Metazoa; phylum Arthropoda; class Insecta; order Hemiptera; family Delphacidae; genus Sogatella; species Sogatella furcifera. The sequence continues at coordinate 16,657,295 of CM029551.1, read as the reverse complement.
TAAAGAAGACATTCTGGTAAGATGGAAAAATTACTCCAGATCGGTCAATATTAGATCAAAAATTATAAATTTTGTCTTAAATTATAGGCAACATTCTGATCTACAAATTGAGACCAAATTTATAATTTTTAATCTAATGTTTACCGAGCTGGGGTCATTTTCCCATCTCGCCAGAATGTCTTCTTTGCTTGGACAGACTATACGGTATGAGTGAAGTAAGAGTCAGCCGAAATGCAATAGTCATAGACATCCAGACATTGCTTAGTCATGAACACGTTCAAGAACAGCCCTGTTGAATTTATCGCTGCACAAAGATAAGGCTAGCAACCGTAGAAAGTCTAACTCTGAGCTTGGCCAACCCTAATAACTTGAGAATAATATCGAGGAGATGAGGTTCATTTGCCGAAGGTCCTAAACTAAAATATCCCACATTCAAAATTCGAGAAAGCTGGGAAGACATGTTGTTGAAATCTTAAGTGTATTATACGGCGGCGTGTCTTCTTAGCTTACGTGAACAGCAAGTAGCTTAGTGTTTTCAATTAATAGATTTTAAAATAGAGAATTGAAATTGCTGAGAAGTGATGTAAATACAGGTTCATTGTAACCGGTTTGGTTGTCTCAGAGAATCTGAAAAACTCAGGGAGTTCAAATTCATATTTTATTCATTCTTATAATAATTGTTGATCCCCCTACACACAGACGAATAGTCTTGTAGGGGGTTCCTTTGAATATGTAACTGTATTACCATTTTATGTACACGCTATGATGGGAAATAAATTCATTTGAATTTGAATTTGAATTAGAATCTTCATAAATTGCTAAATAAACAATAGACTATAGACAACTATAAACGATAATTATCCAGTAGTTGATGTACTGCAATATATCTGATAATTCTTCAATCTTTTATTCATTTTTTGTACATTTTACATTGTTTACCAAAGTGATTGAAAGTGATTCAACAACAAATCCGGTATCTCGTCAATTCATCAAACCTGTGGTTATGTCAATTCATTGTTTTCATTCATACCTAGGAATGAATAAATTTCTGAATGAATTATAACCACTTAAGCCGCGTATCGACAGTCTGAGGCATGTGCCGCGAATGCCTCAAGGTACAGTCTGTTCACGCAAAGAAGAGTCTTGCTACTACTTCTAGTCTACTATCTACTCCAGTCTCCAGCTTGGTCAATATTGGTTCAAACATTATTGATCTGGTCTCAATCATAGGAAACATTTCGATCTTTAATTCAAGACCATCAAATCAATAATTTTTGAACCAATATTGACCGAGCTGGAGACTGGAGTAAAACCGCGTATCGACAGTCCGAGGCATGTGCCACACATGCCTCGGACTGTCGATACCGGGTTTGCTAGCAGCCAGGCGAACGCGGCACGCAATTCGCAACGAGCAGTGCCTGTTGCCTTGCAACGCACAACGAACAATTCTACAAACTAACCTCAAAATTGTACCCCATTCCTATGCATTTTTGTGATTGAGAATTCTATTTGGGTGCAAAAGGTTCTAATAGGCAATAATAAACATTGCCTTAAATTTTTATCTACTAATTGAGCACAAACTAACCTCCAAAGTCCAAATTATCAATTGTCAGAGCTTAGTTGCTTTGTCTCCCGCTTGATGGTGCTAGTCAATTTGTTCGTGGTTACAAAAATTGCAGATCACACTTCATATTATGCCTCAGCCATATGTTCATACTTTTTTTGCGTCAACAGACTGTACCACGAGGCATTCGTGGCACATGCCTCGGACTGTCGATACGCGGCTTTACAATTCACAACTACTATATGGAAAATTAATAAAGTTTCACTAGTACTTCCCTACATCAGTAATATCACTACCCTTATCCATATCACGCAGTCTCTTCAAAGAATCAGTAGATGATAGATAATGTGAGGATATCATGAGTAGCAAAAGTCGGAGTCGAGTTTCTTTCAAATGTAGGTTTAATCGATTCAAAATTGAGGTGTAGGTATATTTTGAATGTAATTGCTGTTCTTGGGAAAAATTATCTTAAAGTTATTACAGTAGATAGAAAAAAAATAAAGACAGTATCACAAATAATAATTATCGTTATCGACCCATGATAAATATTTTTTTGTAATAAATAATTATTCATTATTTTTTTATTTTTTTTTATTATTTATTTATTCGACAAAACACAATAAAGGGTGAAAACACAGACATTACAGTCCAAAACGTTCTTTTGCCAAATTTTGATAAAAATAATAAAAATAGAGGTTATGTTCGGAAGATTTTTAAACACTTATCACAATTCACACATTTTCACACTCTTAGATCGAAAACTATGATTTAGAATTTTTAATGTTGATTTATAAGCCAGAATTACAACTAAAAAATACATAAAAAGGTTGAAAATATTAAATTGCACTTTAAATTTTAAAGCCAAAAAGTTTGGTTGGATGCTTTTTATTATATTTAAGAAATAAACGATAAATCACGATCATAATCACGATGCATATTTATAAAGGTCTTATCTGATTGAAAGAGCAGCTTGGGGTGAGAGATATGCATTTCCCTCAAACAATAACCCACCGTAGCCGAGCGAAAAATATCCAGCATTACGTCCGTGAAACAATAAAAATTCACAGCGCTCCCATTTTTTGCTCGTCGGTAGGGGGGCAAAATGTTTCCATTCCTTTTTCACGAATACATTTGCGTGAATGCGCGTTCTCATATTTCATTAAATTGGAAAGCATACGTTTTTGCATAGCGAACGGAATTCATACATAAAGATTAGAAATAATATTTCATCTGTTGCTATCTCGCTACATGCCAAGCGCACCCCGAGGCCACTGGGGAGTCTCTCCCTGAAATAATTCGAAGAATTCGCATCCCCAAAAAGGGTGAGATAAAGCAAGACCGAGATAGGGGATGAGACACGGCTAAAGACCCAAGCCTATCATGCAACCTCTTTTTTAGTCCAGGAACGAGTTGAATTCAATCAGGAATTTTTAGCGTGCATCGATTTCGTAGGACTAACAGAATGTCAAGCGAACATGAGGGAGGAATTTAATGAGATATTTCGAGCATCAACTTCCTCACTGATACGGAGCTTCTGTACGAAATAATTAGAAGCGAACATTTTTATTTACTGGTCATATTGTGATCAGGTTCGAAAATTTGAAAAAAATTTCAGGAGCATAAATGAAGTATTCTACAGTTGAACCTAAATTGAAGAAAAAATTGGTGTAGAGAGCATCGGCTTGAGAGAAAGTCATGTGCTGGAAAGGAAGTAGCGGTAAGGTTTTTGCGGAATGGAAAGAATGCCGGATTATTTATTTAAGCGTAGATCAGAGGCGCCGGCAGATTCAACCAGAGTTGGGGGTCGGTTGGGTGTTGGGAGGTGGGGAGAAGGAAATGATAGTAGAGTGAGTTTTCAGGTCTGAGAGAAAGGAAAACGCCCTTTGCTCAGATCAGCCACGACCCATATCCAGTTTACGACTGGAGACTCCCGCAGATAAAACAGGAAAAGGAATCAACATCAACGAAATATTATGACAGCTACTCGCCAAATGAAGACAATTCTCTCCAGAGAACAATGGATGGCGTCAAAGCAAGCCATACCTTATTCACTGTGCCAAAGTACTCGTTATAAACCTGAGTGACGGATGACAGTAACGTGAGACTCATCATTTCCCAGGCTAAATAAGGAATTGCAACTGAACCTTGCTAGTTATTATGAAAAATAAAATTCTCAAAACAGTTACAACAGCATTAAAAACTAAGTTTTCTCTCATGAGTTTCTTGAATTTCTTTTCCGTTCTTGGGTAATCAATCTTGTCTATCATTGTTATTATGAACTAGGGGAGAAGATAGTAAAAGATAGATAGTTGTGTGTATATGTGGTTTTTCATACATTGATCATAATGTAGATCAACCAAGCATTTCACAATAATAGCTGAAGTATTTTTACATCAAGTAATGTTCAAGGTGCGAAGATCATTTTATATAACATGAAAACGATTATTTTGACTGAGAAAAGGTGTTGTCTTAGAATCGATATCAATATTTATAATGTCTGACATCTCATTCCGTCAAAAAGTGAGTAATAAAAATTAACAGTAAAATCACAATACATGCCATGTCCTCATTTATCTTGAATCTAAACTATACATTATTATATTATCATAATATATTATATTATTACACTAATATATTATTATATGGAGCCGGGTAGCTCTTGACGCGCGGCTCGATCTGCTGCTTGGGAATGCTACCTTAATAAGAAACTAGATGTCTCCTAGAAGTATTTAGTATGAATCATAATGGAAAAAGATTCGCTCCGGCAGCTAGCGGTCGGAAAGAGTTTACAAACGCAATTCTATGATGACTTGAATCATATGACTTATAATGAGCTATTCAGGGTATGAATTCAAAGGTGCCGTTTTCGAAAAACCCGTGAAAAACACCATTTTTAGCATATCATTTAAAAATATTTAAACACGATTTCATCCGCCATTTTTTATTGGATTTCTTCCGTTGATGGCTCAAATTGTAGGGCATAATAAGGGTATTATACACACTAATTTAAAAAAACAATCAAGTTATTGGTCGATTTGTAGTGAATATTCACAACTTTCATCCCCTGAAATTAGGGGAAATTTCATCCCGCTACCCTCGGTCCAATTTGGCTGGTTAACGTATATACATATATATAACTATATAAATATATATACAGAAGACACTTGTAGAATTGGGAAAAACATTTAGAAAGAAGACTTAACTTACATTTTTGAGCCAGGGAATATTTTGGCTGCTGAAGCAAGCCTTCTTCAGCCCAGACTGTTGAAGATGTAGAGTTGCTGCCATGTGGTTGTTTGAATTCAGCCGTTACAGGTTGAGTGGGAGGGGGGGGCAGGAAGTTGGAGGAGTACAAATTGCAGGGTAGCCAAGTTGGGGATTATGCTATGAAAGGGAATTGAAGAATTGAAGCAAATAAGCAAATAATTGGAGTTGGGGATTCTATTTAATCATTTTTATTCTACTTTATTTTAATTTTATTTATTTATTATAATTTTTTTTTCTCTATCTGGGGGGGCGGATTTAACTATTGCTGTCTGTTCAGGCCAGGGATGGAGGTGGCTCCGAGCACCCAGATAAAGGCAAGTTCTTTTGTTTTTACATCTATGGAGGGAGCTGTGGTGGGGAGGGTGGCAAGAACTTTGACTTTGAAACACTGGTCAAAGCTCTTGCTGTGCTCAGAGCCATGGGTAGGGACAGGTAGGGAAGTGTTATTTTTGAAGGAGGCTCTATGGTTATTTATTCTTAGATTGAGGGCAGTGGTTGTTTCACCAACATAGAAAGTAGGGCAGAAGTTGCAGGAAAGGAGGTGGATGTAGTTTTTGGAAATGCAATTACTGGATTGATGGGTTTGATGGGTGTAGTTGGTGATAGGACTAGTGAAGGAAGTAGAGGGATCAGTGATGGGACAGGTTTTACAGCGGGGGCGTTTGCATGGTAGGGTACCAGGTGGAGTTGGAGGTTCATTAGAAGTGGGTGATCAGTTTTTGCTGAGGATTTTCTTCAGATTGGGAGGCTGCTTGTAAATGAGAGTGGGTGGTTGCTGGAGGAGACATTTTTGGTTGAGGGATTGGAGGATACAACATGAAATAGATCTTTAAGGATAGGTTTGAGATTTTCAATACCAGGGAAATAGGTTGTGGAAATAGTTGACTAGGTGGGGGTAGGTTCAGGAGTGAGGCAAGGCTGGGTTTATCACTGATTAGGGGAGGGTTGGGTATTTTTTGAATGTGAATTTGAATTGGCAATTTCTTTTGGAAGTGGGATTTGTACAAAGAAGATAGTTTCTGGAGGTGGGAGCTTCTACATTTTTGAAGGGCACAGTCTGATTTTTTAAGATATCATCACAGATATTAGATAGAGAGGGGTCATGATGGAGCTGGATTATTTTGATGAGAGACTGGAGCTCATTGAGGTGAGAATTAGTGGACAGGGTGTACTGTTCATGAACAATATCAAGAAACTGAAGTGAAATTTGATTTTGAAATTTGAATAAGGGTGGGTGGAGTTGGGAAGAAAGGCCAGATAGTGGAAGTTTTATTGATAAGCCATTAGGGGGAATTTGAAGAAGTTTGCAGGTGGAAAGAAATTCAACATGACTGATGTATGCTCCATCTGAACGCATCTCTGATTCAGACATCAGTATACTTTCACCTGATTCCCCCAGTACTCCTCACTTCTATCTTCTCCCAAAAATCCACAAAGAGGGCAATCCTGGCCGCCCAATTGTTTCTAGCATCAATAGCCCAACAGAACGTATCTCTGCCCTTGTTGACTTCCATCTTCAACCCATTGTTGCCTCCCTACCCTCACATATCAAAGACTCCTTCCATTTCATTGAAATCTTGAAAAACACAACCCTCCCAAGTGACAAACAACTCCTCCTTGTTTCAATTGATGTAGCTTCCCTGTACACATCCATCCCCCACCCTGATGGCCTTGCTTCCCTTGAAAACTTCCTATCCTCACGACCCACACCCTCCACTCCCTCAACCAACTTCCTAGTGAACCTTGCCAAACTGGTGCTCACTAATAATGCCTTCAGTTTTGAGGGAAATTATTTCCTCCAAACTCAAGGCACAGCCATGGGCACCAGGATGGCTCCATCCTATGCCAACTTGTTCATGGGACACCTTGAACAAGACTTCCTTTCCAAACAACCCCTCTCCCCCCTACTGTGGCTACGATTCATTGATGACATCTTCATGATCTGGCCACATGGGGCTGATTCCCTCTCCCAATTCCTTTGTCAATTGAACTCCAATTACCCTGTTTCCTTCACATGGAACATTTCTGAATCCTCCATCAACTTTCTTGACATCACTGTCTCCCTCTCCGGCTCTAACACCCTATCTACAAATATCTACACCAAACCCACCCATACCCAACAGTTCCTTCACTTTGAAAGCTGCCACCTCTATCATGTCAAAAGAGCTCTACCCCAATCCCTGTCAATCCGTGGCCAAAAGATTTGTAGTGACCCCCACCAACTTGATCAATACCTTGGAAAACTGCATCAATCCCTCCTGAATCCCAAATACCCTGAGAAATTACTCCAAAAACGAATATCCTCCAACAGTCAATCCACCACCACTTCAAACAATTCCCAAATCTCTCATGCTCCCAAACTCTGCACAACCTATTTCCCTGGTATTGAAAATCTCAAACCTATCCTTAAAGATCTATTTCATGTTGTATCCTCCAATCCCTCAACCAAAAATGTCTCTTCCAGCAACCACCCACTCTCATTAACAAGCAGCCTCTCAATCTGAAGAAAATCCTCAGCAAAAACTGATCACCCACTTCTAATGAACCTCCAACTCCACCTGGTACCCTACCATGCAAACGCCCCCGCTGTAAAACCTGTCCCATCACTGATCCCTCTACTTCCTTCACTAGTCCTATCACCAACTACACCCATCAAACCCATCAATCCAGTAATTGCATTTCCAAAAACTGCATCCACCTCCTTTCCTGCAACTTCTGCCCTACTTTCTATGTTGGTGAAACAACCACTGCCCTCAATCTAAGAATAAATAACCATAGAGCCTCCTTCAAAAATAACACTTCCCTACCTGTCCCTACCCATGGCTCTGAGCACAGCAAGAGCTTTGACCAGTGTTTCAAAGTCAAAGTTCTTGCCACCCTCCCCACCACAGCTCCCTCCATAGATGTAAAAACAAAAGAACTTGCCTTTATCTGGGTGCTCGGAGCCACCTCCATCCCTGGCCTGAACAGACAGCAATAGTTAAATCCGCCCCCCCCCCAGATAGAGAAAAAAAAATTATAATAAATAAATAAAATTAAAATAAAGTAGAATAAAAATGAATAAATAGAATCCCCAACTCCAATTATTTGCTTATTTGCTTCAATTCTTCAATTCCCTTTCATAGCATAATCCCCAACTTGGCTACCCTGCAATTTGTACTCCTCCAACTTCCTGCCCCCCCCCCTCCCACTCAACCTGTAACGGCTGAATTCAAACAACCACATGGCAGCAACTCTACATCTTCAACAGTCTGGGCTGAAGAAGGCTTGCTTCAGCAGCCAAAATATTCCCTGGCTCAAAAATGTAAGTTAAGTCTTCTTTCTAAATGTTTTTCCCAATTGTACAAGTGTCTTCTGTATATATTATTACCATTATTTTAAAGTGACTCTGTAATGTGCTATATATATATATATATATATATATATATATATATATATATATATTCTACAAGTGTCTTCTGTATATATTATTACCATTATTTTAAAGTGACTGTAATGTGCTAGATATATATATATATATATTTATATATATGTGTGTGTATTTGAACGGACATCAGATTCGTGTTCTAGGGGCTCGGAAACTTGTAAAAAATATCATAAATTCTCGATTGTCAGGTCAAGACCAATAGTGCATTTTTTCAAATGAAATGCACTAAAATAAGATCAATATTGTGGTTATTACATTATCTTCATTCATAGGCTATCATATATTATTCAGATACTCCAAAGATTATTATCCTCATTAATTTCCATTCTTTGAAAAAAACTTCCATTCATTTACAACATGGTTTTTCGAGATGTTTTTCTCCCAAACCGCAACCGATTATCTTCTCACCTCAATTACCGAGTGCATCAGTAATCGATGGGCTCGCATCACGTGCAATTCTAATGTGGGGCAATCTGCATAATCAAGCCTTAGCTCCTCAGGCCAAGATGCGATGCGCCGGCATTTGAAGGCAAGCGGCCGGCATGAAAGGAGCACTGTGTAATTGCTCCATCCCCCTTTCCATCGCCTTTCCATTGCGATGGCACACAGAATCAATTGCAGACTTGGTTCAAAGGGCTACCAATGCAATAAAGGGATGTTTGTCGATCCAATCAACCCCCTCAAACTCACCCACCCTTTTCAATCACCCCCCTCACCCCCAAGCCACAACAGGTTAACTGTTGCCAAGTGCCCCCCGCCAGCATGAGCCGTTATCTCAGTAACAGCCCTTCAAACATTCGACAGTCGAACGGAATTTTGACATTAGACACAACTCAGTATGATGCTCACGTGATACCCACCCGCATTCCACTGTTGCGATGCTTTCATGTTGGACGTACCTAGTCTGTCCAAGCAAAGAAGACCTCCTGGCAAGATGAGAAAATCACTCCTGCTCGGTCAATAATACTAGCTCAAAAATTATTGATTTGGTCTTAATCGTAGGAAACATTCTGATCTACAGTTTGACACCGAATCAATATTTTTGAACCGATATTGACCAAGCTGGAGTCATTTTCTCATCTAGCTAGAGGCTCTTCTTTGCTTGGACAGACTATATCTGGTCAATGGGACAGGATTTGTGTTCTGTGTTCGGTTCTAGCCTATTGTTTGAATCGAATGCATCAGCTTTGAAAACTGATTGATTCTTCTCAGAAAAAATAGTTTTAATATAATAACGAGAATAACCATTGTAGAATGAAAAATCAGATTGATTATGAAAACAAAATCAGCATTGTTATTGTTAGTTTTATTAGATGTGATTTCATGTCTTGAAATAGAGCACTTTTTTATCGAATAAATGAATAAAATTAATTATTCATTGTGTAAAGTACACTTTGGAATGTCTTGCTTACATTCTCATACTATTTAGGAATTCATCTATTTCTCAAATAAAACATTTGTTGTTCTAGTATTGATAATTATCAATTATTTGAGTTCCATATTTATTAAAAAATTCATCATTTTTCCGATAAAACATACTGCAATCAAATTATGTTTTTTTTTCAAATTACACGTTTCACAATACATAACGTAATGTAACATAGTATACAAATGAATAAGTTGAATGATTATTTTTTTCAATTCAAACAACAAGATTTAAATTATAGTGTTTCTGTCTCTGATTGGAATTTTTTGCAACTTGATGTTTGAAGTATCAGGATACTTCGACATCAATCAAGTTGAAAAGGAAAATCTCAAGTTACATTCAAAGGAAATGGACAAGCAACAATAAATTCTCAGTTGGAAAAAAAAGTGATTCTTCTAACAAAATATTCTATACCAATTGGGAGCAGATAGGTGTGCCGATGAGTAACGCATCACAATCTAGAAGGCTGCCGTATAAAAATGGGAAATACAGTATATCCAGAAATATGAGTATATTTTCGTATGTGAGTGAAGGAAATGAAGTTTTATGAGTACCTGCGAATGTCAGTCAGACTTTCAGCCTCGTAGAAATATGATTGATTCCACTTAATTCACACAAGCCACTGAGGGGCGAGGGAATTTATCGTCAAGGGAGAAAGAGCATGTCGAAGTACCATCGAGGGTTGCTGAATTTGCTGGAATTGGGGATGGAGAAGTAGATGAAAAAGAGAAAATCACAAAATACAACGGTGGCTCCAAACGGGAGAGCCTGCAGGACTTAGGGCATTATTCACATATCACTGTACAGCTACGGTGACTTATTTGAATCAACTGAACACACGCAATCACACAACACACATGAAAGTATATTCACAATCACTCACACACACACACACACACACACACACACACATACACAAACCAAACGAATAATCCAGACCGCAAATGCCCATCAAAATCATCTTAGTTTAAGCCCCTCTCTGATCTATGCGTGTTATAAGTGTGCGCGTCTATTTTAAACACAATCGATTTCCCAACATTTCGACAATCATTTTTCAGCATTCCACATCCACTTGATATCCGTATTAGTGATTCACGCAGCTTTAATGCGATCAACATAGTAAGATTCCAACAGTTCATCTCCTATCATTTATACTAGGACTATTTCCTTCCTCTCTCTCCCCTTATACTATTTGTTTTGCTCTCTTGCTCTTCTACTTCCCTGTAAAAGCTACAAATCCTGTCTCAAACAGTAGATCAGAATGTTCCCCACAATCCTAGACAGAACCCATAATCCCTGAAGCACACTGACCGATAAGCATCATACAAAATCATTCACAACTTGTATATTGTTGTTTTTTTTTTTTTTTTAATTTTGGATATCAAAATCGTTTTCCATTACACTTATCTCCTCATCGATATTTATAATCAATTCGTAGTTAGATGTATTTCTTAAAATTACTTTTTTTCAATCAACCATTTGTCTCTGGATTTTTAATTTGTTAGAAACGCCTAACAGAACTGATACCTGTAATTCCTGAACTTCCTCAATTCTAAACTGGATCTTTCTTCGACCATTATTTAATTATAACGTCTCACTTAATTCGTTCCAATTCCATTTATTCCAATAATATAAATAGCCTACTACAGTAAAACCACTCTCAACCGGACTCGATGTACGATTGTCATGATGTACGATAGTCATAAACGGAAAAGGGTGGTTGAATCTAATAATATGGAAAATAAAGGTGACTAGCTTTTGGGAGAATAATAAGTCGCTTTATCGTGCAGAAACATATCATCCAAATTCCTGAGTGACTGGATTCAGAAAAGGTAGCTTTTTTCAACATAAATGTTTCTGCAATTCTCGCGCCGGAAAATTTTAAATTCTTTGAAAACGGTGGTCTATCCTAGGCCACATAGGAGGGGGTTTGGTGTAATGACAGGCATGTAAGTTTGCAACTGTTGTAATATTAATTTGTAATAGGACTTGATAATCACACTGCCTCAACATTCACAATGATCCATGGAATCTCAATCAAACATCAGGATGATGACAAGTCGTTTTCCCAACAACTTTAGTGCCAAGGGTATAATGGATGATGTATGGAGGCTTCATATATAAATTGCGTTGGAAGATGAATTGGAATTTCAGCGAGCAATCAATTTTTCGTCATACAAGAGTTTGTGCAGCTTAGTAAGTTCGGTAAGTAGCTTGATTATTATCATAATAACACGGTATCACTTTGAGACGAAGTTCTCCTTCTCTCTATCTATTCTCTCTCACACTCTCTCTCTGTCGATTCACACCCTTTCTTTCTACGCATCTTCAATCTTCATCCCCTAATATTCAACAGCCACATTCACCCTGAAAATCCTCCCACTTTGTTTATAAATAATTATCCATCATCATCATTATCATCACTGTCATCGACACCAACAATGGATGCGTCCTTTTCCTCCAATCACCACTTCTTGTCGGCATTTAATTAAAACTTTTCACCATTCATCAATCATAACGGTCACAAAAGAGCGGCGCCTTAATGTCATATTCAGTAGGCCTGCTCTTGGTTATCATTTTTTATGCAAACTTCTTATGCCTGAATATTGATAAATAGTTGAATACAGTAACACAAAGATCCATGATAATAATATACACATATTATTTCTAATACATAGATGATTAATACATTGAAAATTTGATGAATAGACGGTATTCTTATTGTGGTGTGATATCATTCTTGTGAAACCCAAATCTATATTAGCTATAGATTTAGCTAAATTTTTTGCGCGTGTGTGCGGATAAAGTAAGGTATTACTTCATACGACGGTTGGCTGCAGTCGAACAGCTGTAGTCAATCACAGCTCTTGGCTTTTCCTCAAGCTCAAACAGAAATAGCTACCTGTACATGCAAAAAGTTTCTTTATTTCGTCTCGAGTGATCGTGAATAGGGTATATACAGTATACACGGAGATGATGATCATTGTACCAGTTGATAGAAGAAATGTTTCGTGAAGATAATACATTTTTCCTTTGAATAATACATTTCTACTATTGAAATTCTAAATTGATGATTCAAAATTATATCATTAGTGACGACTCTGATTATAGATTATTATTACTCTGGTTATGTCGATTTTTTCTCATATAGGTAATACATTTAATAGAGATGTGCTACAGACAGACTATTTACAAAGATGTTGCATTTGTGCTCTCCAATAATATTAAGAATTACTTCCTGATAATCTTTTCAAAATAATATTTCTTCCTGCAATCAGAGATTCATCGGCCGTATAATATTCTCATTTCAAGTTTAACAAGTGGAATAATTATGGTAATCACAAGGATGTGTAGTACTCCCATTCTAAATGTATGCAGATTTTTATCATGGAAACAATAATATCCTATTTTCTAAGAACCCTCCACAAAATAACTGAGATCCAGGTAGTTTTTGCAATCCACACAAAATAATCTCTTACTTGAGAATATATTGAAACTAAAAACAAAACAAAAAATCTCTGTTAATTGTGATTGTATTCCACAAAAGCAAATAGCTTCTCCTTCATGATTTGAAAGACTACATTTTGTTATCATGTCATAATAAAGGTACTCTGTTTGGTAAAGCCCTCAATTTACCGCTAGTATACTCAAACTGATTTTTTTCATATGAAATAAATCCAGATATTGACATTGAATAGTTTATATTAGGCTACTCATATTTTGTAGAACCAATACTTATACTTTACCACGAGACCAATTCCATTCAAAAATAGTGATAGATCAACGAGATATGTTGTACAATAAACACTATGATCCTGAAATAATTATGATTGAGGGCAATATGTATATTTTAGAAGTAGCCTATATTGAAACAATGATCACGGATTCCATTCCAGATTATGTATACTGTGATTCTGACAAAAATTTCAACTTTTTCATCCTCAATTACTTTGTTTTCTCATTCAAAAATGGTTATTTTTAATTTTGTAAATTATTTTTTCATTTCTGCTTCAATCATGATTGCAACACTATTTAATTCGTCAGGTGGCAAAAAAAAAGTTCATTGAATTTTTTGAGTGTTTGAAAATACATTCTTTATTCATTCCAAATTTAATCTATCTGTCATTTGTCAGTTTGAAACACTTCAAGAAATTACGAGATAAGAAATTCAAGTCTTTGAAAACTATTAAATGAGTTTTATAAATGCATATTTGAAACTCATATCGCTTATAAGTAGCCTAATGTTGCTAATTTCCCCCAATCGAGAATAATATTATGAAACCTTTTCAGCCTTCAACACTTAATAATTGATAACTGTAATATGGATTATACAATGCCTCTAATTCGTTAATTATATGAACTATAAATATTATTTGTAATAAAAATATTCTATTCATCAATCACCACAAATAATACAAATGTATAACACAATGGACATAAATCAACTTATCACATTTTATACTTAGCCTACATTGAATTAAAGCTTCCTTCTTCCATAACAAACAATAATCTACAACTACAGCTAGAAACTATCTAGAAACTCATTTCACAGTTGTTTATTTTAGCATCATTCGATGATCGCATTTGTACATATAGCCTGAAAATATGAATATGACTATGTCATGACTACTTGAAAATATTCAAGTTGACTTTTATAATTACAAAATAAGCTTTACGAAATTCTGTAGTGAGTTTACTTGCAATAAATTTTATTCATAAGCAACTCACTACAGAATTTCGTAAAGCTTATTTTGTAATTATAAAAGTCAACTTGAATATTTTCAAGTAGTCATGACATAGTCATATTCATATTTTCAGGCTATATGTATGAATTTCACGTTATAATGAATGTTTCATAAATCCTTTACATAGAGCCTCAAAAACGTATGAGGCTCTGGTGGCAATTGATAGTGAGGCTCCTTTTTATAATCCGAGTAATTGTATTGGAAGATGTTTGTCCACTCAGCCTTGTCGAAAGCCTTCGCGATGTAAGCTCCAGTTGACATCGCGAAAATCTTTGTTTCACCAAGTTGTTTGGCAAGTTTTTCAGATTCTTCCATCAATCTGATGGAAATTCCTTTGTTTCTCCAATCTTTGGCCACAGCCATACAGCGTATCTCCATGTGGTTCTTTTCAAGTTCACTCAACAAGGAATTTGAGCTCTTGTTAACCTCGTCAAAAAATGTGGCAAGCTGGAAGAATAAAAATATTGTGGAGTAAATTGATTAAATTGAAAGTTTGTGTAGTAATTTGAGTAGAAACGGGAAGAAATACTTCTTTTCATCCAATTTTAAAAATTTACTCATCTATTTTCATCGATAAATTCAACTACTCTTGAGCAGCGAGTCTGAGTAACTTTGGGAATAGTAAGTGAATTTTTAATTATCCTACTTCAAAAACTATTGCTGTTCTTTTTTACATTTTTCAATATTTTTGTTTTTAAAACTGAAAAAATTGAAGCTTTTTATGTAATTAATTGGAGCGTTCAATAAGGGAATTTATTCAACAAAAAAGATAATAATAATAATTTATATTGCTTATCAATAATCGCCTCTGCTTGAAGGTAATTATTCAGAATATTATGGTTTTGGCCTGTAAAAAAGCTTGGAAGACTTATTTTATTTTCAAGCGAAAATTATAGTTATTCATCTACTTTTCAGTAGCTCTTCTCATAATACTCTATCAATCAATACTCTATCCCCATCCACTGTTAGTTCGGACTTACAATAGTATGCGATGAGAAATCAAGCGAGGGCCAATTTTCACAACTTTCTGTGTAATTTAGAATATTTAAAATGAAAATATTGAAAATTTAGATTTATGATTTACACTAGATTTATGAAGAATAGAAATTTTATTTTTATACCATTATCAGATTTTACCAGAGATTAAAACCAAAAAGTATAATATATTGATATTCAATGAATCTTTGGCTATAGCAATATTCAGTTCTTATATTATTTATTATCATTGATATTAGAGAATCTTATAAAGTGTTACATCGATAGAATAACTTCTCACCTTAGGAGGTAGCCCCACCGCCTCCCCTGAAGTAGGCACAACATTAAGAGCCAGACCCACTATGCGTCCCTCTGTCGTCACAGCTTTCAGGGAAATTTTCTCGTTCAACGTCTGGATGGCTGGCCACTCGTCAATTGACAGCGGCTCAGTTTGCTGGAAGGCAGCATATAATGGCATCTCATGGAAAAAGTCGGTACACATCAAATCGTACACCTCCTGCTTATCCGCCTCCGTTGCTATCTGTATTGTGTAACTCATGGTGGTCTATACCTAGAGCAGGGAGCAATCATTGTATGATTTGTATGAAATCAATCGTCAAAATTTGGTAGAGAAAAAGTACAAGCTCAGCATGGCTTTTCTCTCCCACACCATAATACTGTATTGTTATGGGATTGGGTTCTATTTAATACAATACTGTATTAATACCAATTCTATAATAATATATTCCATTTAATACCAATACTATTAAATACCAATTCTATTTAATGTCAATACTGTATTGTTATGGGATTGGGTTCTATTCAATAGAATACTCGTAGATAGAATAACTTTCAATTTTACTTGGATAGTATGGAATATAGATCAATTTTAACTAGTAAGATTCAATTTGACTCCATTTTACCCTTCCAAACAGCATCAATTATCATATTTTTACAACTAACATCAAATCAGTAAAACGTTTTGTTTACCACCAACTGATTTTCAAAAATCCATCACAGTATCGTGATTCCAGTAATAATTAGTTCTTATCTAGTGAAATTAGATCTTTTAAAGAAATCCGAACGAATGTAATCGGTTAAGACCCACCGAAGAGTTCTGCTTACAAAAAAATGCTTGCCTACAGTACTCTTTTACAATGAAAGATTAGATAAATTTATTAGATTGAATGAGAAGAAGAATGGTGAACGAAAGTGAATAAAATAATACAATTCACTGTTTTAAAGTGAAGGTATTATATTGATCTAATTTTTCGAACATCTGAACACTGAATCTGAGTGAGAATATGATGGAGATAATAATAATTATTAATTGATTATTGGTAAAGAAACATCTGAATGTTAAAATAGAGACTGTATAATTATACAGATTATACAGTCTCTATAGAGTGGAATAGTATTTGGAAACTGGTTTTTATTGAGCAAGCAATATCACTATAATTATATCAGTATGGAATAGAGTTTGAGAAATTTTTAATGTAACAAGCATAATTAATTGAAGAAGTCGGCAAAGAAGAACATCATCTGACAGTGAAAAATTATTTCATCTGACAAAAATTGTAAATCAATTTGAAAATTATTATCCAATTCTACTCACTAAAATGTGCTTCTGATGCTTCTTATAGCTTCTGATGTGCAGTTTGTGATGTGCTGTGAATGTGCTTTTATCAAGAAATGATAGCGTTTACGGCGAACTTACTAGAATGGACTCAAGAAGCACACTTGTGACTTGCAGCTAACCAGATAAACTTGACCTCAATCTGCAACTCTTTCTACAATGCTGCCAACTAATAAAATGCCAAATCCCGCTTCTTCCTGAAAAATGACCTTCTATTGCATAATACCGCATTCAATCATAAGAACTGTCATTCAGTGTTTGAAAGTGATTTTGAACCGACTGTCACTTCCGTAATAATGAATGGATGTCAAATAATCCATAATCATTGTATTGGTTGGTTGACGCCTAGTAGAGGGCAAATAATATTCACAGAATGAAATACGTTGAATGAAAAGCCATCAAGTAGCTTGATTTACGCTGTTCCAGGCTATACTGGATATTTCTTTGGTCTTTACTGGCATAATCGAGCTCCTAGCGTGCACTGACAGTTCGAATATTATTTTGAAATTGGAAACGTATTTTGAATCTACATTACAGTAAATTTACTTATCTGTATTGAGATTGTCTCTTAAAAGAATTCTCTAATTGCTTTGTATTTTATTTTGCCATTGAATTAAGAGTGTATATTAGTAATTCTTCAGCACTTGCATAGAACCAATGTTCTATTCAATTATTTTTACAATGTTTGTACGATATTTGTTTGCTTATCTGCAATCGCTGGAAAAAATTCAATTTATTCATCGAATTTATTTTTGTAGAATTTGAGGCTGGAGCGCAAGGCTTCTCTTATATAGAACGTCCAAGCAAAGAAGACATTTTGGCAATGTGGTGAAATTACTCCAGGTTGATCAATATTAGCCTACTTTAAAAATTTCAGCAGAATGTTTTCTTTAATTTGAGACCAAATTTATAAAAAAATTTTAAACCTGTTCCTGAAACCTGAACCATGAATAAAGAAGAAGATTTTTGAACCAATATTGACTGCACTGGAGTCATCTCCTCATCTTGCCAGGATGTCTTCTTCCCTTGGACAGACTACAAGTCAGGTCAAAATATTGTTTTAAAATACAGTACTGTATTATATTGTCCATCTGGCAAAGAAACATTCATTGATGTAGGTTTGTACTTACATTTCGCTGTATAAATTTGACGTTTTGTGATATTGGACCTCCTGCTATTCTCATAGAATGATAAGAAAGACAGGCTATCATTGAGTGGAAAGCATCCGTTGCCTGAATAGCAATCAAAATGAGACACCAAAAACGAGGTGTGGGCAGCAGCCAAGATAGCTCTGATTTATTGATGTAGCGACTTATTTCTGTTGAGAAAATTGTGCCCGAGAAGAACATGGCGGTGTTTCGTGATGGTTTACTGAGAGCAGCGCGGTGGAGGAGAGCGGCTCTATTATTTAGGGGGCTTTTCACGATGGCAGCCGTTGAGGCTTCTTGGTTCTCGCGGTTCGTTAAACGCGCTCCGCAGTCTGATCACGATCGCCAGGGCCAATAATTCGCCAGACTACCTGGCTCAAATAACACTAGACTCTTCTGCCTTCTTCTCCACTGCCACTGCTTGCGCTTACTGAGAAGACACTCTGTCTAGATGCACTTTATATTTTATCAGCGTGTCTTCTCAACGTCAGCGAACAAACTACGCGTCTGACAAACTGAACGCGAGTCATGATCTCGTCGTGTCAATCTCCTCACCAGCCGATTCTGTCCTATTCTCTCGTTTTGTTCCGTAGTTCATCGTAGTAAAGAGAAATTTTGTAATGAAATCTACTCTATTCATGTATACTCCAGTGATAAGAAAAGGATTGTGGATTAGAATTCTCTTCGTAATAAAATACTTCAAAATGAAGTATTTTAGCCATCCTCTCATTGGCTTCTGTAAAATTAAAAAGGTGTGAAGTCTGTACAAGCGAAGAAGACATCCTGGCAAGATGAGAAAATGACTCAAGCTCGGTCCATATTGGTTCAAGAATTTTGTCTTATATTCTAGGGATCCACAATTTGAGACCAAATTCATAATTTTTGAACCAATGAACCAATATTGAACGAACTGGAGTATAGTTTTCTCATCTTGCTAGAATGTTTTCTTTGCTTGAACAGACTATAAGATGTAATACAACTAATGAGAATATTTTCATCTTTCACAATGAACATTTTTTGATACAATATTATGAGGTTTATATTTTTCAATGAACTTGAATACTTTGAAACCAATCATTTATTAAAAGGCAAGTGAAAACCCTCCCAGCCAACTGCAGTATTTCAAGCTTCGGTCACCAAATGATGTAAATTGTCTAAATTAGTGTAAATTGTAAAAATATCTATTCATATCGACTCATACCGTTAAATAGGCCTACCTATTGATATTGAGCAGTAGATTATATACTAAAACCATAATGATAAGGTATAAGCCTAGCTATGAGAAGAGAACACCCCAATACGAGAATAATGAATAGTGTTGATCGTATCCATAGAATATCGGCTAACGATGCCGATTAGTGCTGAGTTGGCAGTTTGGTTGGTAATGTTCGTGGTTAGAGGGGAGGAGATGGTCCATAAGTGGAAGTTGTGATGGGGGGGTTGGTCTCTTACAAACGCACCTAACTCGGTTACTAACCGGCCGTTTGTGTAGAGGTAAACAGGTAACCGTCACCCATTTGTTCAACAGAGCCTCACGTATGCTGGGGAAATCAGGTGGGGGGGGGTTGAGTGATAAGGGGAGAAACATAAAGAGGGGGTGTTGGAGGAGGATTTGCCTCCATGCTGCACCATACTAATGCAATTATAGGCTAGCCGATTGCAGTATTGCTCATCCGCAGTCACCCAAACCACTATCCACATGTATGTAGCTCATACAAGTTGAGAAGACACGCCATCACAATGCAATTCACATTGTAAACGCGTATCTTCCCGGTTTGCGCGAACACAACTAACAGAATCCAACTCATCGATGGAGACCCCTACATCTCATTGCAATAGAGAATTACTGCTATCTATTGAGTATGTTGTAGAGCTCGTAGAGTAATCTAGACTCTTACGACAGTAGTATGAACCGCTGTTGGGGATGTTTAGTGGGATTACTAAACTTTATAGATTGTATAGATTGTTCAGTTCACTCATTATTTGGAGAATTAGTATGTTCTCACTTTTTATTGTTCGTGGATCAATAAATCACCACCTTCAATGAGTATGTGTTTAAAAAACAATTATACATATTCAGTAATTATCTTCTTTTCACGCGTTCCTCCCTCTTGTTCCTAATCTATTCACAGAAACACTTATATCCTCATCAAGTCATCATTCTATCCATTCCAAGATTTTCAAACACGCATGAAAGTTTCAGGAGTATACTATTAAATCACCAACCATATAACTCGCTTTTCCAACCCCATTTCTATTCTTTTCACTTATAATCATTCCTCTCTAATAATTCTACTCACTCTTACTTACCCAAATTTTTTATTCTCATACTTTTTTCACTCTTACACTTTAGATAACGTTCCTTTATCTTTCGTTCCTCACATCAAATATTTCTCTTCAACTTATTTACTTAATCATTCTTCTCTCATTACCCTCTCTTTTTCTCTTCTCTGCATACTTTCTCACCTTGTATGTCTATTCCCTTCAACTATTATGCTATCATGCAAACTTATTTTCTTCTATCGCATACGCTTTCTCTTCTATTGACACTTTCATTACTTCTATTAATCACTCTCCTCTATTTCTCCTTCTTTTCTTCCTATCATCTTTCATCTCTCTCATTGAAGACTTCTCTCCAACTCTTTCACATCTTGTATCTTTTTCCTCCCTCTTACTCGTTTCTCTCGCATTTCATCTCTCTCATTCACCCCTTGACTTCAACCACTTCGCACGATAAGATTGTAAAGTTGTAGCCCACCTTGTTCAGTTCGCGTAAACTAAGTAGACACGCCGCCACAATGTGAAGTGTATTGTGGAGGCGTATCTCCTCAGTTTGGGCGAATAATAGCTGTTGAGCTGCGCTCGTTACTTTTGAAGGCGTTATCAATGTGGACGTATCTGACGGCGCCTTGTAAAGTTCACGCAGTCTAAGAAGACACAACGTTTAAATACACTTTACATTGAAACGAGGTGTCTTCTCAACTTGCGCGTTCTATACCTTATCAGTCGGCTCTCATCTTGTTGCCACGTCATCACATTTATGACGGGGCCATTTTTAACGGCAGTTAAAATCGCCGGAACGCACTAATTACACGTTGTAAGTGGCCCAGCTAAATCGCCACCATCGCCTTTCTGACAGCTACGCCTTCTAATCACGTCAGCTGAGTTGCGACACTCTAGCAATCTCATACTATACCTCACAATACTCTCCATCACGCCCTCTAACTTCGATAACTTGTAGCTTGTGATATTTGTTGCAGGATAATTTTTTCATAGAAGAGTAATGGATCACAATCATAGCAGATATGTACACTAGGAATCACTCTAAATAGTTATGGAGGCGATTTATTTTATTTTCAAAATTGACCGAGATAATAATAAAAATACGAAAATTGGTTTTTTTACAAACGCATTAAAAACAAAAATGCAGTTTTCCACAAAAAAATAGTAATTTTTGATCAAATTCCTTCCATCAAATTGAACGTTCTTTCATTTTAAAAAAAAATGTGAGTTTATCACCAGTGCGAGTCTCAAAAAAGGTACATAAATCTAACATTGGTGGTATATGCCCTGCCGACTCTTCTTAAGCCTGTTGATTAAATCTATGTTTATTTTATTGATAAAACGCGGTGTATATTATGCCCGACTATGATTTCGAATTTGTCAAATTCTGGCAACTACGCATGCGTAAGTCAAAGTAAACTTTGACTGATGCGTAAGACTTAGTGAACTTCGCCTTAGTCCACTGAATTATTGAATGATAAATAGAAAATACGAATTGATTTTCTAATTATATTTGCTGAATAGTCATCACGAGAAAAATATTAAAACTGTTCGAAAATAACAGAGATGAACGTCAGACGAGCTCCGACATTTTTGGACATAGATGAATTATTTAGCTCAGCAGAGTTTTTGCTCATTTCCCGAAAAAGTGAGTTTCCCTTATAATATTCCTATTGAGAAAATATGAGCGTCGCCTACCACACGATGCGTTGCGGCAAGTTTTAATTAAAAGCAGACGTCAAGAGACTCTAACGATCTAAAAGCGCTTTGCAATACGATGATGGATTTGTGGGGGAAACTGAGTTGCCGAATTATGACGCTCTGATGGTGACAGGACAACACAATGAAATCATGATGAGGCAATATATTAATGACTTGATTTCCAAATAGATGGCTGAATGACATCGAACTTTCCAACTAGAAGGAAAATACTTTTTTCTCATCTTAATGATACTGGTAACAATAAGTTTTCACCAGCCGGAAAACTGGTGGCTCGGGCCCACGGAAAAGGTGAAGTGCTGTACAGTAAAAGATACAATCTTAAAAACAAGATTATATAAAAGTGAACAAATATTTAATAACCTGGATCAATTAAAATAATGAAAACATGAAAAGGTTGTACCAGAATAATTACTATAGTTACAATATGAAGGAAATGTTGATTATACTCGTAATAATACCTTTTTTGAACTGGCAAAAATAAATCACATTGATTTGTATCATGCTCAACCATTTCATCCTCCAAAGGGATTAATAGTATATAAATTTATTTATTATTTCACAATATTGTAGTACTTATTTTCATTCCTCCTGTGTTCTCATGGATGCAAATGTGCCATTACTCACCATTTATTATGATAATGAAAATTATTAATTTAATTCATCACAAACATCCACTCAAAAACATTATGTTCAAGAGGAAAATGCTTTGAGTGTTGCGTATATAAGTATATATTGAGTGTAAGTAACAATATATATTTTATATTGTTGAGCTGTATTCTTATAATGACCTATGAATTTATCGATGGTTATTATTTCAACTCTTAATGAATAATATCTACTAATTGCTTAGTGCTTACCAAACACTATTTTCATTGATTAAACTATGATGTTTGTCGATGACTCCCATCGTCACACTTCCATTATAGATAGGCTAGACACTTATCTATCCCATGAACAAGTTTAATGGTTCAACCCTGGAAAAATTGTGATCCAAGACGCTATTTTCAATGAAATTAGTATGATATTTATTGAAATTAGTATGTATCTAGCATGATACCTTTCCAGCATGATTGTCAATTAAATGCAAAAGCTATCTCAGCTTTGAAAATTATGTATAAATTGAGAATTATGTAGTTGAGACATTCTCCTCCACGTCACGTCACTTCATAACGTGCAGTGAAAACTGAGCCTATTTGCTACACAATTTCACATGAGTCTATTTCTGAAGCAACTATCGATTTTCTGTTTGGCGACACCTGTTTTGTGAGGAGCGGCAAAGTATATGAAAGCAGCTAGCATGAATCGCGACTATAGCATAATGGAAATCCATTTTGAATGCTAGTTCGTTCATCACTTGAGCAGAATATCAGCCAGAGATTGAGTTGCTGTCAGAGGAAAAGCGTTTAGAAAAGAAGCAAGCAGTTGCTGATCCTTGAGGAAAGAAAGAGACGAATTAGGTAAAAAGGAGAGCGGAAAATCGTGGGGAAAAAGCAGGATGGTTGAAGAGATATTTAGAGTGGAGGGGAAGATATTTAGGGTGAATTCTAAAGGATAATGGTATTTTTAAAGAAAGACGAAGGGAGGTTCAATGAAAAAGAACCAGTTGACATTGACGAGTTCTGTCACTGTCGCCGAGTTCCAATAAGGTGTAGGCGTTTTTCATTCTTTTTTGTGAAAAGAAGTAATAAGAAAAGTGTTGGAAGGGGATGATAAGAGTGGAGACAAAATGAATGCAAACTGCCAGACTGACAAGTTTTCAACAATTTTTTTCCTCCTTCGACACCTCTGACGAAGTTGGTAACACATTTCTGTGCATCTGCTTCCAGTCAGAATAATATATTCGTTTCCCATCAGGTGAGATTTACAACAGGATATTGAAGACTTTTCCAGACGTTTAGAAGAGGGATTTTCGAGCAGCATACAAGTCTTAGTAACAGCTGTGATAGACGTTTCTAGCGTCAGATAAGAATGCACGTCTACTGCAGGTTCTTGTTGATCTTAATTTTCTCTTCAAATTTCAACTTGCATGCGCTATACAGGGTGTTTCAGGAGGAATGTGCAATACTTTTCAGGCTGATTCCTTACACCAAGTAGACAAAAAAGTTCCATGGGACCAGCCCCCAAAAACGCTTTGTTACCGAGATAACAATAGCGGAGAATTGAGATTTTTTAATATATATTGTTATGGAATTCAACAGTGTCTGACGACCTTGAGATAGTAGGACGACAAGGATGGACAATATATGGATGTAAATATATGGATATAAATAAGGATGGATGAATAATCCCTACTAAACACAAATACATCACTTGTCAATTTTTCGATTTTTGATCGCTATTTCTGAGATTTGGGTAAGATTTACTCAATCGCCGCCATTTAGCTTTTTCTTTAGAATCCGACTCTCTTCGACTTCCATTATTGAAAAATACAAATTTATTATTCCTTATCCAGTTACAACACTTATTGTTGAAAAATCGCGTTTTTTAGCATATTTTTCCATTCATATCAATAACCGTTGAAGTTACAAACTTGGAACTGGTTTCATTGAATTCCTCTGCTAATTTTACATAGGATTTGATTACTTTAAAACCTCACTAAAGCCTCTAAAAAATTAGAAAAATTAATATATATTCAAAAATCTCAATTCTCCGCCATTGTTATCTCGGTAACAAAGCGTTTTTGGGGGTTGGTCTGGTCCCATGGAACTTTTTTGTCTACTTGGTGTAAGGAATCAGCCTCCACATTCCTCCTGAAACACTCTGTATAACTTGAAATTTGCACTCCGCTGTTATTGAATTCCGCGGCTTATCATTTTTTCAGTAATATCATGTTGAATTGTTGATCGATCTTTTTGTTCATTTTCTATTGAACAGACCTTTAAATTACTGTCAGTTCCTAAAATATTACAAAGTGATAAAGCCGCTCGGCCGACACCAAGAGGTACCTGGTTCGATACCCGGTCTGAGCACAGTTTTTTAAACAGCTTCATTCAACAAATCTCACCTGCAATTTAGTACAAATATTTGTAGTAGTAGAGGTCCTTTGAGTTTTACTGTAGTTGAACATAGCTTTAATGAAAGATTCTAATCAACTGTTGTAATGCTAGAGCAGTTGGCGTGCTGCATTATCTCAATATCTAATGATTTTTCATCCTAAAATATTAGTTATGGTACCAATATTTGCAGTTATTTGGTTATTGGATATTGCAGTTATTCCGATTTTTTTCATTCCTTCATAAGATTGGTTCTATAATATTCATATATTATTATATATGAATAATTATATTCATATATTACTTCATAATATTATCAGTTCAGTGTTTATCAGTTTTAAGACGAACCAATCTCATGGTAAATATTGAATTGATGTGAATCGACTCAAGATCTCACAATCTAAAAGTTTTTTAACTCTATTAATACCTGGTAAATTATATATTTTTTTGTGAGGGTGATGCCCACATGGGCTCTTGGGCCTGTGCGTGGGTAATGGAAAGGATGATGATGATGATGAGAGATGAATGGACCTACTGCTTTAGGTGGGTTACGAACCACCGGGAAGAGATTTTTGAGGCTCATAAATTGAATTCATAGGTTGGTCCAACCATTACAACAGTGGTGGTAGAGGCACGTCGCTTATAGTTATAGTTATATTTTAGCTATTCTGCCTTCTAATCATCTTTTTATCTCCAAGATACTTGATTAGTAATCGCATAACGCTTTGAATATAATGTACATAATATACGCTGATCGTTGATAAGTGGTAGAGGGAAGGGTGACGGTCTGTTGCTTAACATTCACATTCTTGAAACTGCCAGAAAATGGAGTCTAAAATGCAATGGAGCGCACCATTATGGATAAAAGGTGGTAGCCTATACACAGGTGCTTGCCATGAAAACTGAATTGCTATGCATTTATTCCAACAGTCGGCATTAGCGTTTAGCGTGCGGTATTACTATAAAACAGCCCGATAAAAACTTAAACTATGCACGGCAAAATGAATGTGCCTTTTACCTAATCTTCTCTCTTTCCTACTTATAGAACTCTAGCATTCTCCATCCTATTCGAATTCCTCTCCACCCCAACATTCAACAATCATCATGAAACCAGAAAAAGAAACTATTTCCTGGTTCTATCGTGTCCTTGATTGCTTTTATAACTCAATTCTGGTAGCGCTATTGAAAAAGTAAAGGGCAATAAGTGTATTTGATATTAATAGTATATCGCCTTCTGAACCGTGAGATTTATAAGGATATAAAAACCACGATGTTGTTCCTGACTTATCGATTTCATTCAGAAACACTGTTGAAACTCAAATAGCTACTTACAGGAATATCATTGATACACTTTGCTCCAAAGGTGATGCTCACACTTATAACTATATGTACTGGAGAGATGAGGTAATTTTGAGAGATGACGACTGCTTTTCAGGCAGTAGTGACCGACGGCTTTCCTCCGAAAAACATCATATGACTTGCCTAATACGAGTATGTATCAATTTATGGTTTGAATATAGCAAAGATATGGTTACCTAGAAATGTAGGCACCTTTAGATATATAATTTCAACAGGCTAACTTTTACTATTCCCATGAGATATTCACTCATCAATATCCTATTCTACTATACAAGTAATTTATGTATGCATGTTTCAACCAATTTTTCATTGCATTTCTGAAACGTGAATTTGAACTCTTCGAATATCAATTGAATATTAATTGAACAACTTTTTGATATGATCATTCTTTGTATTTTCCTCTATTGAGTTTCTACCGAACTGCTGAATGGTTAGAGGGAGTATGGAAAATTCATTGAACATACAACATTAATAGAAATCATGTTCAAAACATAATATGTTGATAATCACCTTGTTCAAAACATAATATGTTGATAATCAACTTGATAACTATGCAGCCATTCAACAGTGAGGACGCAGCTTCAGAGCGGAGCTAGATCCTGCGATAATAATGATGTTTACTTTCTCATGTCATTCGAGGATCTTCATCCTGATCCAAAACAGTCAAGTTTTTCACGCAGCATGGTTTTCATTTGGAATGAATAGTATGGGATCTTTAATATTCCTTCGAGGTGGATTAACAGCTATAGTCTATCCGAGCGAAGGACACCGTCTGGCAAGATGGGAAAATGACTCAAGCTCGGTCAATATTGGTTCAAAAATTATCAATTTGACCTCAAATTGTAGGAAACAATTCTATCTACTATTAAGACCACATTTATAATTCTTGAAAGAATATTGACCTTGCTGGAGTCATTTTTCCATCTTGCCAGAGAGCCTTGTTTGCTTGGACAGACTATAGTTGTGATTTTTTCATGAATTTTGTGTCCTGAATAGACCACATTCCACATTCAAGGATTTTCCGTACTGGAAATGTGGTACCCAATTTATAAGTTTGGGAAAGTTGTATAGTTTCAAACAATGATATAATTACATTTTCAATCAATATGCGCGTTATTGGCAATCATTTATATGAATGATTCTACAACAATTCATGTCTCAAAAACGGCAAAAAAAGCAATTTGAAGAGAATGCGAATAGCCGCGAATTTCAAACCCGCTATTCCAGTAAACCCCCAAAGCCAACATCCAATAATACTCTCCTTTGAAATTGTGAAATAAGTCATTAAGATTCGACGCATTTCGAGACTAATTAATTTATTTCTCTCGCTGTTGAGGCTTAATGGTCCAAAGATCAAAAGACCCGGTGATTATACTGCGAGGCATCGGCGTAAAAAGGCAATTACAGGGAAAGCGATAAATGAACGTTTGATTGGATAAGGTGAAAGCGAGAGAAGATTGAAGAGAGATCGAGAATACTAATCGGTCTGCAGAGAAGTAATGTGGAAAGGGTGAAGATTAAAAAAAAGGCAAACAGAAAAAGGCAATTACCAACGCGTAATGATCCATTTGGGGCGATATGAGTTTGTTTTCATAGTCTGAGGAAACGATAAGTTATTCCGGCAACAAATGAGAAACTAATGATGTTTCTGCCTGGCGGTTGTCTGCGGGGAAAGTAATGGATGGAGTTTTTGACGATTTGAAAAGAACAGTTATCTGATTAGAGAAATGGTACAGAAATGTAAGATATTCTTATTGATCCTGAAACATTTTCCACGCGTTTTCTGAGATCAAATAGATAAAAATATTATTTTTCATGATAATGAATTTGAAATTCTCAAGGAGACAATACTATTCAGTACTGGGCTCTCCTATCCAAGCAGTTTTTTAACAGCTTGCAATACATCTAATTCCTTCAATTGCTTTCATATGTCATTTGAAAATTCCAATAAATCAGTAATAATTCATATGTTGTATCGATGCAATGTTATTTAAAATAATTTCAAAATTATGGAGGAATTAGATTTCAATAACACCTTTTCAAAGCTGTTGGAATATCTTTTGATGGTATATTTTCAAAATAAATTGTTTCATTGCAATATTGGTCTGTAGAGGCATCTTCCATGAATATTTAAGTACGTGAAATACAAAAAAACATATCATGTAGCAGGTAGTGAATTGATTCAAATCCATATTTTCCAATTTTGTATGACTAAAGCATTTGAAACCATTCCCAGCGATTCCAGATTCACTGCTGACTTTTACTAGCAGCAAGCATTAGAATGGAGTATAATTTAGAGAAATCCTGGTGAGAGAGGTGGTAGAGAAGGGATGTTCACTTGATATGTGTGGGAGAGTGGGACACACATAGGCATAAAAAGAGAAGAGCGCATCCGTTGTAAGCCGTGATGGATGGTGTGACAAACATGGTGCGGACACGACCATACAATAACCCCGCCAGTATTTTGGCGGGAATAATGAAAGCAGGAAATTCACTCACTCTCTTTAGCTCATACTCCCTCAGCCACTCTCACTCTTTGTTATTCTATTTCTCTTTTACTAGCTCCCTCCCTCAGTCATTCTCTTTCATATCCACTCTCTTCCTCTCACTGAATTTTGCGGGTACCCAGCTTCAAAATCCTGCAAGAAACAAAGAGACCGCCAAAAGTACAAAAGTCTCCACTCGATAAAATCACGCACTCGGCTGGTACCTTTCCCAGCCAGCTGGGAAAGCTGGCTGGGAAAAAATAGGAAGCTATTCAATGTCATTTTTAGTATGAGTCAAGGATTATATTTATATATTAATTTCAAGGCGAGCTTTTTGGACAATTATTATGCCTTAACTGAAAAGACTTGGAACCGTAAAAGATTCGAAGCTGTAGAATACTGTCTCTGTTTTTTTTTTTTACTTTTTCTGTTTTTTTTCCTTTTGATTTAACCATTAATTTTTCCCTCCACAACGCCGGGGTTAGAACAATTATAGGAGCCACCATTAGGTGATTCATTTAAAATTTTTCAGATTTTGTTGATGTTCAAATTACGGGTCTTGACATATCCATTGTTACAGCTATTTTTTCTATAAATCAACATTTCTTCACATTTCTACATAAGGATTAATATGATAAAGATAATTATTATTATTATTAACATCATCTCAGGCATCATTTTCTTTTTTTTATAGAATAGAATGGAATATTTATTTCGCCAAAAAATTACAAAATATGAATTATATATACAAAATGCATAATATAATGTGAATTGAAATATATCTAAATGATTTGGCACAGCCAGCAAAGGAAGCTTGTGCGCTAGCTGCGAATTCATGAAACGAACATTACAAAGTAAAGCTTTCTATTTCTCTATTTTTTGTCTTTTTTCCTATTACTTCCAACATTCATTTCCTTTTCATGTACGATCTCATATTCTATTCAATCCACCTACTTTTTAACAACAACTTTATCATTCCAACTGAAAGCAACATCATTATTAGATCATCTTCACCATCATAATCATCTTCTTCATCATCATCATCATCTTCTTGCATATAACTGGCAATTATTGTCTCTTCAATAATCCTCTATTATCAATTATTGTCTCTTCAAGGGTACCTCTACCCTTCCGTAATTTCGAATTTTCGGTTTGAACACCACAGGTGAATAAATTATCCCGCCGCATCTCACTTCTAACTTTAGCATGCCTGCGGAATGCACACACAAGATCGATGCTTCGAAAAGTATTTGGTATCAACAGGAGAGCTCAGCGCTGTGCGTGCGTGCGTGAGTTCATTGGTAGATAGTAGTAGAAGTGAAAGAGACAGAGATGTGTCATTAGGGAAGGTGTACGCCACGCAGACAAGGGAATCCTTTTATTTGGAATCAGGCGAGATTGTCGCCAGAATAAGTGACATTCTGTTATCCCCCTCCCACCCCTCCACCAGACAGGATTACCACTGTGTCAGTCAACGAGGGCTTTACGCGTGGCAAGCAAAAAGGGGGACTCAACAGAGGGGGGTGACGCTGAGCCATCCCCCCTCCATCTAAAACTTCTCAACATCACTCACGCACCGTCAAGTTCTCACGGAAAACTTGGATCCACATCCTACTCTCTCTCATTTTTCCTTCTTCTTCTCCTCTTCCTGATCCACCTTTTCTCCCTACTTCATCATCTTGCTTGTTCCTAATCCTTTTCAATCTGAAAATCCTCGACAGTGAGTTTTTCAGTGCACGTTATTCTATGCAAATTGGGTCTAAGAAGATCAATTGACGGAAGTGCTGAAGAAAGAAACTATTCAAGTTGATTACAGCTTATTCACGTACTAATTTAAAGAGTTTGACAAATTTACGTGACAGAACTTGAGTTTTTGGCCGAAGCCCGACTTATCATTAGGACACTGGTATGCCTTTTGAATGCTTGAGTCCTAATGCTAGTATTAGCTATTCCGAAAATAGTCATCTCAAAAAAAGTAGGCAAATGAAAAACAAAGGAGATAAAGCAATATTCAAGTAATTTTGGTTTTTGTATGGCGATATTCGCAGAATTTCTCCATCATAAAAATATTATGAAATTTGTAAATAAATAGTTGAGTTGACAATAGCTTCAAATCAAGGACTCACATTATTGATTTATCAATATCAATCTCCCAACTTATCAATCACAATAAAAGCAGAAGATTTACTTCTATATTATATATTTAAGTTTTGTTCAAACTATTGTAGTTAAGGAACTCATCTCTGGTTTAATAAATTAATGGAGGAATTCTTTACATCTAAAAATACAGATCTGACCCTTCCTTAGAAAGTTTTAATGGATCTATAAATGGATAAATGACCTTCTTCACTGAACAGAATCACTGCATAATCCGTGCCACTGCTTCACCAGCCAAGAATTACATGCTGACTAATTGTGTACAGTTTACCCCTTTTGCTGTGAGTTATGTAGGCGCTGGGAAGACATTTCGTACACTTACATGCACATTGGAAGGCCTAGACTCACCGTATCTGCATTCTGATTTACAGTGCGAATGCCCTCTCCAAGTGTAGCAGGTCTTATCTATTGTTCTAAGGGTCAAGTCGACTTAAAACAGAGCCGCAAAAGAACCATGAAGATAAAGTACTCTTGTAACAATACGTAACACAGTAATGAGAAGGCAGGACACATTTTATTATCTCTTGAACTCTATATTGACGGATAACTCTTCACCTCAATTCCAACATTAATGGTGAATGTTGAATATTTTCCAATAAAAAATTATTTCAAGGAATTTTTTGTATTAGCTTTCATCAAGAATCTCATTCAACATTCCTGTAAATAAGAACTACAATTCTGGTTTTGTTTCAAGATGCACACTATTTGTGCCTGAGTGTCTCTTTGTAGATTGTAGTATTTCCAATTAAAATTTGTAACATCATATTCCAAACTGATTAATTCCATTGAAGCTCACAAAAACTCTGGAAAACATTTCACGAGCACGGAAATTCGGACAATAGCTACTTCTACCTTCACCAATAATGTTATTAAGTACACTTTGTCTAGATAATTTGATACATTGAAAAATTACAAGGCAAGCAATGAATGCTTCAGAACACACTAAAAGTACAAAATTAGGCTATTGTAATAATTTATGATCAGGTATATCACTTTCAAAAAGTCGCCTGAAATGATTTTTCGATACCATGGCATGGTGTCATAGTCCACTTATCGTTTATCTATATAGAAAACATCAGTTCTATAAAGTAGACTTGTTTCACACTAGGATCACTACTCTTCTATTATGCTTTGAGAGCTTCTCAAAAGTTTTCGTATACCTTCTTATGTTGAGCACATTGATCTTCCATGTTATGTTTCGGTTACGCTATTGTTACTATATCCCACAGACGTTCTTACAATTCAACTAACCAAAGCAGACAGTGTGCACCTGAAAGTATCTTTCTCTTCATCTTCTTCCTGGTCTTTTTCTCATCTTCCTTCTCAATCACCTTCTTCCTATCTTATTCTGAGCTCTTATCAGTTGCTTCACGTCTCATGGTTCGCCAGCTATTGCGGCCTTATCTCCAACTCTTTCTCTTAATGAGTGAGGTTAGTCACGTGCGCTGACTAAGAAGGTCTTGAACTGCCTATTCTTAGCTTTTCACACCTCCCCTGCTAACTCTTATCAACTTTGGTTGCATTGTAGCTCACCCCTTTGGATTGCTTCGTGTTAGGTGCATGTAAACCACAACCTTGCTCGTCAGATTTTAAGCTTTGATTTTAACTCCTAGGCCCATTTCCTTTCAAAGTCTTGCTGAACTTAGTGTCAATATGATATCAAATGTGGTGGGTTAACAATTTGAACTTGGTTTATATTTTTGTAGATTGAATGTTGAAAGGCTTTAAACCAAGTGTAGATGGTGAATGGTTATTTACATAATATGTATAGTGAACATATTTTCACAATGTATGCTGTTTTTTCTATTCATCACCAACATGATATCCATTCGACAGTGCGGCCGCAGTTATATAAAACAAATTATATAATAATCTCTCTCCTGAAAATCTGAAAATCTCTACAAAGAATCAAGGACAATCCTAACTGTTGCACATTGTCAAGGAGTCTGTCGCCATTGTTGATATTCCAACACCTCCTCTCTACCTTGCTCAAACCTCAAACCAATTCTCCTCAACCGACACATCGCACATCGACAACAGAAAGGTGAGTCAAGAACAGGACCGCTTCAGCTGAATAGGCTGACTAACAAGACATCGTGTCACTATACTCTATGCCTCGAGAATGAGAGAAAGAGAGGAGGAAGAGGAAGATGGATGGGGAGAAAGGAAGTGAAGAAAAGAAAAAATGGGTATGTGAGAGGGAAGAAAAACAGATGTAAGGAGAAGATGCGGTTGGATTTGGAAGGAGGGTAACATTGGAGTGAAAAAAGTGGAAACTGTGAAGATGAAGAAGAAGAAGAAGAAGAAGAAGAAGAAGAAGAAGAAGAAGAAAAAAAGAAGAAGAAGAATAATAGGGTGGGGATAATAATGGGTTAATGGTGGGGTAAAGTGGCTGAAAAAGAGAAGAGGAAAGAATAGTATAGCTGACTCTATTTTTGGCTAGGAGACTTTCGCTCTTTTACACTTAAACCTTCATTAAAATTTCAAATTCTATTAACTTAAAAATTATTAATTAAAATTTGGAATAGGTGATTGAATTTGTGCTGTTTCTTTGTGAAAAGGCAGAATTCAAACATATCACTGTCCATTCTTGGATAAATATTGAAGTACATTCCTCTCATTAATATGTAACCTCAACTGGTGAGTGTTGATGGATAAGAAGGGGGCCAGGATAAAGAGGAAAGGCTGGAAAAATAGTTTTAAAAACGAGAAATTGTGGAAAGGGATAAGTGAGAGAAAGAAGTTTTTTTCGGAAAACTAGAATGATGAAGAACTTTGAGGAGGAAAAAAAATTAGGATGAATGGTAGAAAAGCAAAAGTAAGAAACAAAAATTTACAAGGAAGCCAAGAAAAAGAGTCTGAATCTGAATCTCTCTGTCTTCCTTTTTCACGCACACTCTCCGTACAGAAATACGGTGCACACATAGACTCACCAACCCACTAACAACATGGCAACAATGCAAACTCCCCAGGCACAGAACCGACTTGAGTCGTTCGCTCGAATCACAATGCAAACACTCAGCACTTGTTACAGACGTCTTCAAGTGAAGAGGCCAGGCAGGCGACGTGCTCTGTGCTGTGCGCCAACTTGGTTTACTTGGTCCAAGACGGTCAAAAGTAGTTGTTTAGCCATTCACTCACTGTGACCGCAAATCTGAGTTGGAATTGTATGCTGCATTGGCGTCTCGATTGTTAGGTTTGGGCTTGATTTGTGGTTCATTTATGATTTTCGAGGGAATTTATTGGTGTTTAAGGAATGGTTGTAGAGGGTTGAATAGTATAAAAAATATGAATGAAATGTTAGGGTAAGCTTTGGGTGTAGTTAGGATTATTTGAATAGGAACTCTCTATTTTTTTCGTTTTATGCGTGTTGAAGGAATGAACTTAGTTGGGAATTTGAATAGATTTCAAGAGAATTTCTAGGTCCTTTTACCGTTCAATTGCTTGGAAATTAAGCTATTTCATCTCTAAAAATGATTCTAGTTCCATTGGAACTTATCGATGTATTACACATGTAGAAATAAGAATTTTTATCCAAATGAAATGTACATTTTCAAATGATTCAATAAAATCTATTAAACTACATCAAATGAATAATGAATATTTATTTCCATAATAAAAAATAACATATTTTTTATTTAAAAAACTAGGAAATTAACTGGCCACTATATCCAGTAAATGTGGCCAGAGTTCAACAAAAATTACAAAACATAAGAAAACAAATTGTGAGTATAGTCTATCCAATTCACAAAGTTAGAATACTGCCTGCAGCGCATCGTAATAAAATACAAAAATAAAAAACAAATTTTCTATCACTCAAGATAAAATAATCGTGACTCTAGCTCCTTCACGTTAAACTATAAGAGTTGGTACCAACAAAATATTACAAGGATTTAATATAAAAAAAAATTAGCTATAAACTATAAGATTCAGAACCAACAAAATATTACAAAGATTTATAAAAAAATATCAAATATAAGCTATGAAACATCGAATCCTCACACTACTCTACCTTAATACACTTCTAAGCGGCCAAGTATCGATCACAGTAAATATCCATTTTCTAGTTCTTTTACAAAATAGTGTATGAGAAGGACATCTCCTCAATTCGATAGGAATTTTATTAAATAAGAGTGGCCCCAGATACAGAAGAGAATGCCTGAAAAGCTCTTTGTTGATTTGAGGAATTCTACAAAGTAGCCTATCTCCACTTCTCATTCTGTAATGGAAGTTTTCTGTAGAATTGTTCCCACTCTTGAGTCATATGATAGAATAGTTTAAGGACTTTAAACACAAATAAATTTTGTATAGGTAAAATGTTTAATTTGTAAAATAATGGAAAAGATCTCTCCCTGCGATTTTTGTTCAATATAATTCTAATAAAATGATTCTGAGATACACGAAGCCGGCTAATGAGGGTTTTGAAAGTTCCACCCCAGCATACTAAACCATACTGTAATCGTGAATGGGTTAGTGCATAGTATAGAGTTTTCATCAGAGAAGTCTCACATATATTCCGAAGAAAATAAAATTTTCTAATCGAATTTCTAACACATCCATGTAAACTATTGATATGATCTCCCCATGACATTTTCTCATCAAAAGTTATTCCTAAATATTTGAACGAATTGACTCTTTCGATAACGCTGCAATCGTAATTTTCACTTTCGTAATCATGATCATGATGAATTATAGAGGTATCAAAATCAAATGACCTGAAGTCGAAATTCATGTACTTAGTTTTAGAAACGTTAATCTTCATTTTATTCTTGGAACACCAATCATGCAATATGCGCAAGTCGCACAATACATGATTTTTTATAGTTTCCTTATTTCTATTGGAATATATTAATACAATGTCATCTACAAAAGCCTGAACCTGACCATTGAAATTTTTCTCAAGCAAATCATTGATGGAAATTATAAATAAAATCGCCGAGGATACGGACCCTTGGGGTACGACGGTGACAGGGAGGGGTTGACTGAGGCAACCAGGCCTACCGACCCGCACCCGCTGCTCCCTGTCGGTCAGAAAGCTGCTGAACCATCGGAGCGCTACTCCCCTCACACCCAAGGCCTCAAGTTTCATTATTAATATATTATGATTAATTAAATCAATAGCTTTTGTATAATCGATAGAGAGACCGGTTGTTTTATTGTTGCTATTGAAACTTGAATTTGTGAAATTTAAAAGAGCATCTTCTGTAGACTTTCCTTTTTGAAATCCGAATTGCTTTGGAGAGAAAAATTCTATTCTATTCAGGTAATCGAGCAATCGTCTAATCATTAATTTTTCTAGAATTTTTGAGAAAACTGGAAGTAAATAATTGGTCTTATATTATTTAATTTTAAAGAGTTCTTCTTTTTAAAAATTGGTGTAACTACACTGCGCTTCAACATATCTGGGAAAATTCCTCTACTAAAACTTAAATTGAAAATATGAGATAGAGCGCCTGAAATATATGTAGCTATTTTCTTAACTGAAAGAACATTGAAATTATCATAGCCAGATGATTTTTTATTTTTGAGACTCTGTATCACTGCAATGATTTCATTATCTGATACCGGTGCAACAAAGAACGAGTGGCAGTGGTGGCGGAGACCCAGGTCGACAACCGAAAATTCGTTATCATCAGATTGGACGAGATTTATAAGATAATGATTTACTTTATCAGCTACGATTTGTGGATTACTTTCTATCGTGCCGTCATCTAGTTCAATTTTATCGA
Source organism: Sogatella furcifera (assembly GCA_017141385.1). NCBI lineage: Eukaryota > Metazoa > Arthropoda > Insecta > Hemiptera > Delphacidae > Sogatella > Sogatella furcifera. Next base: position 16,620,378 of record CM029551.1, on the reverse strand, counting down.
ATACACTGTTTCGACCTTCGCCAGTCAGACTATTGATAATTCTCCACTGCTTTGCCGGGTCTCCGTCAGCACTTGAAATATAATTTGAGTAATAAGACTTCTTTACAAAATCGATTTCAATTTTTATAAGGTCTTCTTCTGATTAGTGCAAACAATTTCTTTCTTTTATTTAATTTTTTTAAAAGACTTTGGGTCATCCAAGGACTTATGACTTTAGCTCTTGAAAGCTGATTATTAGAAGATACTGTTCTAGAGCAAGCATCCACTATTCCAGTCAGGATCGAATGAAATTTCTCATAACTCAAGTTAACGTCGTCTAGAATAAATAAATCATTCCAATTTACGATTTTAAGATAATCACTGACTCTATCAATATCAGTGATAAGCTTCTTATGAACTGTTTTTTTATTCAATTTACGGTAAATACAGGCTATATCAAATCTTAATCCTAGTAAACAATGATCAGTAATGTTTAAGTCGAATAATGCATGCTGAAAACAATTTAACTGCCCTTTGTTTAATAAATATATGGTCAATAAGAGTATTCAATCTAGAAGTTATTCTTGTTGGCTTACTGACTATGGATGAAAAGTTATTATTTTCCATTAAAATGAGATAATTTATAGAAGCGCTGTTTTTCTCCAACGGATTGATATTCAAGTCTCCTATAAAAATTGTATTGGACGTGAAATATTTCATGTTTTGCTCTAATTCTGTTAAGAGAATTCTGTTAATTCTCTAATTCTGTTGACTGTAAAATCCTGTAATCTATAAATGCAAAATAGTTTGAAATAGTGTTTATTAATTTTTATATTCAGTAAAAGTGAGTCTGCTGTTTCGAAGCTACATGAAGCAGCTTCAGTAGCACATACTGACTTCAATGTATAGCATATTACCCCTCCTGATCGATATGAATCATTGCAGTGAGCAAAAATGCTATAGTTTTATCTTGTTTTTCAACCAAAAACGTTTAATAAATTTTCCATTACTTGATAAAATTGTTTTTCGAATTACTCGAAAAACAACTTTATCATTGTTCTTGCAATTACAAGCTTATTCTTTTAGTAGTTTTCTCTCTATATTTTTCCTCCTTTTTCATTACTTTGTATGTTGCTCGGTCGCTCTCTTTCTTGAACAAAATTCTGCTTGATCGACAGTTGCTTAGGAGTGGGGATAGCCTTGTACCTTTCGCTCCTCTATTAAATTATGAATTATTATTGGATTATCAAATATTGAATATTTAATGGAATCAATTGTACCATGGCTTCTAATAGCAAAGTAGTGAATTACTGGGATGTAAAAAAGAAAGTAGAAAATAATTTTGATGTCAATTTGTTCTCCAATACTAAATTCAATCCGAATTATCTCTCAAAAGAATGTTTATTATTTGAGCTTGAATCCTTTGGAATTCCTAAAGAAACGGTCAGTGGTTGTGATGTCGATACGTTGAAAGTGAAATATAGGTTTGCAGTAAGCAATCCCAATCCTAAGATTTATCGTATTCAATAATAATTCAACCTAAAAGATGAAGTAATTTTAATCAACAACTTCTCAATAATTTATTATTCATTTGTAGTGACTTTTGCTTAAAGATTTAATTTTGCTTTTAACTCAAATTATAGCTTCTCAAATTTTTATTCAGTATACTGTACAGTTATTATTGATGCATTATTATGCTGTTTTATTCTCAATTATCAACTTGTTAACGAGTAGTCAGTAATAAAGTTATCACCTACGTAGTATTTTCAATCTCATTTCTTTTAAAGTAAAAATAATTTGTATAGATTCTGTGCAATGGTATAATTTCTAAAATTATTTTCAAAGTTTATGGGGACTTGGAAAATAATTCTTGAATAGCAATCTTTTCTTGGGTATAGTGATGAGACTAGAGTATGTAGTTTTTTTTTTTTGTGTGTGTTGAAGTTTGTTGCTATCTGGACATGTGTAGTCGCAGTAGAACATTCGAAGTCCATTTGATTCTAAATTCAAGTAACAAAGCAGCTGTCTTGAAGTTTAGAGTATGGACATTTGTGTTTTCTGTTGAAGGTTGGTGAACCTTAACAGTTAAATAATTATTGTCAATGAGCGCGTAGTTGACATTGTTGTACTAGTCTTGTAAACTGTTATTTTGTATTATGGGATGAACAATTCAGTAATTTAAAATTGCCCTGATAAGAAAGTATAGGTTGTCTATTATTCATCTTTTTAATTACTGCTTTGTTCTAAATAAATTTGTTAAATTTCTGCTAGTTGATTATGTTAATATCCCATGATAACGTTTGAAGGTATTTTTAAAATTGAGAGTTTTGTAATGATGATAATTGAATAAGTGATTGAGAGATGAATTTGAAATGTAGTGATTTGTTTCAATTAAGAAATAGAAGTTGAACAAACTATAAGTAGTAGAATTTAAGGATATTATTCTGGCAGATGAGTTTTTGAGAAAAATAAATTCAGTATTGTGTAATAATTGAGTAGGCCACTTCTGGGATAAGAACAATCGAAAGAATTTTAAAGAATATTTTAGAAAATTTGTCTTAGTAATTTTTGTAGTATTTGATAAAATAAAATAATGGAAATAGTAATGATTGGAAATTGAATAATTATGAGAGATGGAGAATATTAATTGGAGTT
>CM029551.1:16453952-16617244 GCA_017141385.1 Sogatella furcifera | reverse complement strand
AGCCCTTTTTGAGAGACAAGGAATGAATCTCCTGTAAAACGATGTAGCCCCTAGAAATCTCTTTACTTCTTTGACATTAGTAGGTTTAGGCGTGTTTTTTATAGCTTCTACATTTTCAGGTAGTGGCGAAATTCCCTGGTCTGATACCAAGTGGCCAAGAATCTTTAGTGATTTATAGCAAATTTTAGATTTTTCGGGATTTAGTTTCAAATTTGCTGTCCTCAATCTTCGAAAAACTTCCTCTAAATGTTTCTTGGGATCATCAAGGGAGGAAGACATGATAAAGATATCGTCAATGTAAATAAGAACATATTTGTATAAAATATCTGAAAATAGGTGAGTCATTCCTCTCATGAATGAATTTGGGGATAAATTTAACCCCATAGGAGCGCATTTGAAACTAAATAGTCCTAAAGGTGTATTGAAAGCTGTCAAATGTTTTGACTTTTCAGATATTCTCATAGAATAGTACTCAAAGCTTCTAGTATTGTAGAGGGATTTGGGAGAGGGTATCTATCTTTTATAATTTTTTTGTTTAGTTATTTGTAATTCACTACAAGGCGAGGCTTGCCATTTTTGTTATGCACTATGTATGCAGGTGATGCATAGTTCGATTTTGTCTCTTCAATTACATTTGCTTCTAAAAGTCCTTTAAGGATTTCATCCATTTCTTCTCTTTCTTTAGTAGCTAATTTATATGGTGGAGGAAATATAGGAGTATCATCAGAGAGATTTATGGTTACTGGTTCAAGAGTGGACACTGGAATATCATACTTATGTTTAGAAAATACATCTGTGTAATTCATAATCAATTTTTCAAAATCTTTGTAATCTGTTTCTTCCAAGTTGGGATTTACATCAATTGTCTTCGTATCGTGTATTATTATATCTACATTTTTATTTTCTTTGTTTTGTTCTTGAATATTATGTACTCATTTAACGTGAGATCCGGTATAAAGAGCTGGAGTTATGCTATTTTGTGGAGTATTAGTCATTGGAATATTTGAGTTTGGGGTATTTATATATCCAATTTGAGCTCTGGTTTTCAAAGAAGCCGTTCTTTGCGAAAAATTGTGAGCCATAAATTTTATTTCTGATTCAGTGACTTTCTGTATTGTGAAATTTACTTTTATTCTATTTAGATATAATTCATTTGGCGTGAAAAGCAAGCTAGAGTTTCCTTTCACGTTCCAGTCATTTTTCACAGAAAAATCAATAGTGTCATGAGAATTTATTATTAAATCCGTCGGTAACCAAATATAGTGAGGCTCATTGTTATCCATATTGGGCAGAGTAGATTGTTCAACAATGGATGAAAATTGTGTTTCGTAAGCTGTTTCACTCAATGTGCCGAGTGATTGTCCACAAGGAAAAAATAAAGTTTTATTAGATGAATTGTAAATATCAATTTGATAATCTTGCTTTGTAATTACTTGTATTTGGAAACAAACGTCGCTGTCTTTGTACAGCGCTTTATGCTGAGGATTGAAAATTCTGATTTCATTGTTTTCCGAAAAATTGGACACTAATAAGGGAATATGATACGATTCGGCAGGCCTTATTCGAATTTCGTTTTCCGCGTATACTGAAAACGCAGCTGAAATTGGGTTTCCTGTCTGGCTTAGCTTTTCTTTGTGCATAGGAATCGTGAGATTTTTGTTCAAAAAAATTTTCTTAGAAGAGAAATCGATGACAACATTATGTTCATCCAAAAATTGGTTACCTAATTAAATATCTGCTGATAAATCCTGTACTATGTAGCAAGATTGAGAAAATTGTTGTTCTTGAATTGAAAATGTCACGTCTGCGATACCAAAAAAAGGTATTACCTTTTGATTTGCAGCATACAGTATCATATCAGGCTTTTCTATTATATCACGTTCTTGCACCAAGTATCTTCTGGCTAATGATATGTTTGACCCAGTGTCAAAAAGTATGGTAATATTTTGATTATTTGACATGGCTGTAATGTGAACAGCGGAATCGATTTTATTGCAAGCTTCGGAATTTTTGTTTGACAAATATGATTGAGGGTCTTGTATCAAATGAATTAGCTCTCCTATTTTGTGAATTATGTCTGGTTTTTCTTCCATCGTTTTTAATGGTTTCTTGTCTAATGCTAATTTATGTATCACATTGAGTTGGGGATTTGTGATCCTCGCTATTTCGTCTACTTGTGAGAAGGCTTCAAGAGTTCTATACTTTAAGTAATAGTATAGGATATTCAAAAAGTTTTCTATAGTTGTGCATGTATTTTGTTGTTTTGAATTATCTCCTAGGCGTATCATTTTTGTGTAGGTGAATTGTTTGTTGTAGGAACTTTGAGGCATTATTTGCCGAATTCCAAATATTTTTTCAGTCAATCTACTTACATTTCTATTAATTGGAGTAGTATCAGGGTTTTTCATTTGTATGTATTTTTCTTTATTTTCATTACCGCGTGGTTTTATTTTTTCAGTTCCATTTATGTGTACGAATTTTTCGTCAATTTGAAACTTGTTGGGTTCTGATTTATCAGACTCTTTTATGTGATTATATTTTTCATCATATTCAATATCGTGTGGTTCCCGTTTGCTACCAAGTGTTGGCGAAATAATTTTACTATCTTTTCGGGTGTCCGCGGATTGACAAGACTGTTTTAATGTAGCAAGGGCATAGGTCATTGAACTCGTATTCCCTTGCTCTTCAATATGTTCTATGTTTAGAGGACATCCAATTTCCACTACTTTAGTGTTTTTGGAAATAATTGTATTATCTTTTCGGGTGTCCGCGGATTGGCAAGATTGTTTTGATGTAGCAAGGGCATAGGTCATTGAACTCGTACTCCCTTGCTCACCAATATGTTCTATTTTTAGAGGACATCCAATGTCAACTACGTTGGTGTTTATGGATGCCCTATTTATACGTTTTTTGAATTTGTAGACCTCAACTTATTGTAATAGCAATAATTATTTACCTCCTCTGGATTGGTGAGACCGTTATGGAAACAATTTTTGGTTGTATGATTCGTGTAATGACATATTTCACAAGGTGTTTTATTGTTATTAGCTTGCGCTTGATTGTCCTCGTATTTCTTGTGTGTGCCATAGCCATTCAGTTGTCCGCGATTCATACTGCGGAAATCCCTGTTATTGGCTTTATTAATATTACGTTGATTCGCGTTCTCGTAGCCAACTCTGTTTTGATTGTTATTCTGGTTGAAAAAACCTGTGTGCTGATTTTTGTTGAAACCCTGGTTTCGTGATGAGTGTTGTTGATTAGAGTTAGGAGTTGGACCCTTTGTGCTTAATAAATGAACGTGCTCCGTTTGCTGGATTAGTTTTTCCAATTTGTCTGTAAGTTCGTTTATTTTTTCATTTTGGACTTCTACTTTCTGAACCTGTTCGAGATTTTTACCGATAGATTGTGTAATCCCTAAGCGATCGTCTGTCATGAACTGAGATAGCTCATACTTTTGAATGTTTTCCTCGAGCTGTTTCGTTGTATTATTTGGTAACATGCAAATTTTATCGAGGATATGAGGTAAGAGTCCTCGCATTATGTACCTAACTTTCCGCGCTTCACCCATTTGTGGGTCTATTTTTCTACATAGAAATTGTATGTGTGCCATATAATTTTGTATCGTTTCCGAATGAGTCATTTTTCTGTTTGTAAGCTCGATTTCGAGTTTTTCAAGGTGTGCAAAATAATCTATCAATGCCTTTTCCACGTTTTCATAATTCGATGTATTTTGTGTCTGTAATCTATCACTTATAGTGTCAAAATAGTGAGCGGCACTACCTTTTAGGTAGAATGGTAAGTAGAGTAGGGAATCTTCTGAACTCCATGAATTCGCTTTAGCGGTCCGATTGAAGTTACCGAAAAAGTCATGTATGTTTTCGTGTGGGGATGCGGAAAACGTTGGTGGTGTGATAAAAGGCCTCTTTCGGTCAGCCATTTCTGTCTTGGTATTGGAATTAGTTTGTATTGAATTAAGTTGTTTTGGGTTGAATACAAAGGTCTGTATTAATTGGTTCGGCTTGGATAGTGTAATCTGTATCAATTTTTTTCGGGCTGTATACAAAAATCTTTATTAATAATTTCGGTTTGATTATTTACATCTGTCTTAATCGGTTCAGGAGGGAAAAATATGTTAGTTTTGCTGGCAGAGGGTGTTAAAAGTTTAAGTGGTGTACTTTCAAGGCTTCCTCCTGCACTAGCTAGTCTGAAATTTCTTCTCAAGTGATTTTCAAGGGCATATAAATCGGGATAGCTATCTCTCAATGTATCTGAAAGGGGAATTCGATCTATAATGTATTGTATGGCTCTATCACGCTCTTTCTGATAGTTGGAAATATCGTTGAAACTTTCTTTAATAAGACGAAGATTTGAACGGATATACTCAAGATCAGCTTCAACGGGAATGTAAAGGTTGTATTCCTTTGCTATTTTTCTAGCTGTTTCCAGATTTATTTCAGATGTTGAAATGTTACGTAGGTCAGTTATAGAAGTACTCGTCGTACTTAGAACTAAATATCATTTTGCACAACATGCAGTCTATCACCAAAAGCTAAGTCTAGGTCAGGCACAAAATCAATGGAAATAAAAGCAAGTACAAATAAACAATGAAGAATGACACTTTTACGCTCACTCTTGATGTCTAGATATCGTAATACTGTAATAACAATTATGTAACAACGCATTTGCTCTCCTGTTTCAATCGGTGAATTATTAGTAGGCTACGTTATCCATCACGGTAACCTTGGCATTGGAATGAAATAAGAAAAAAATTGAATTCATACATTCTTCCTGAAAAAAATCACTGATTAAATAGAATTGATAAGTTACACATAAGTTCGATCATAGACGAAACCAGTTTTGAAATAATAAATGTTATCATGTTATATATTTATTTTTCTTGACTGTTGGTTTAATCTTGACATTATAATTAATTTTATTTAATTTCAAGGATTTTCAAGTTAATTTTTAGTTTTATCTTAATTTGAGGGATGGGGAAAGTCCAACATTCTATGTCGGATCAATCTGCTTAATAGTTTTTTTTTTTTTTAATTTTGTTAATTTAGTTTAGAGAAAGCAAAAATAAGCTCGGCGTAACCTCCACCAATTGTAATGATTTGGAGCCTCGGCGGTTCCACCAATTGTAAAGATTTGGAAGCCTCTACCAATTGTAATGTTTTGATGATTTCCACCATTTTATAACAATGGGAAGAAGTCTCCACTCTTTTATGATACAGTTTTATACAGTTTTATGGAAGGGGGCGTCCACCAGTTCCCAGACGGGAACACTGTAATTTATTTAAGTAAAAATAGCGTAGCATTATGGTAGAGCAGGTGAAAAGTTAAATTTAACAGATCTAAAGTTGAGTTGGAAAATTTGGAAGGAAAACAAATGGTTACAATGTCAAGATTTTTTATTTACCAATGTAATAGTGTGAATATTGAGAGGTAGTATATTGTAGTTTTTTATGTTCAATAATTTTTTTTCCAGGTTGATGAACTTTTAATAGAGTTAAACAGAATTTTGACATGAACTTTGATTTTCAAAAGAGGAATATATTGCATTGTTAATGTTGATTAGTTTAAAGAAATTGCTAACTTGCTGCTTAGCTGTCAGAATTAGTGCAATTTTCGTGCATTTTCCAAGTATCAGTTTCAATTTCATGTCGAAAAAGCTACTATATTTGGGAATTGTACGAACATTGAACTTTTGGCTGTTCCACTTAAGATAGGCTCCGCGCTCGTGCAGGCGGCCGGGTGTCGTTGGAGGGGGGCAAATTTTGAGTGGAAAAGCAGAGTTCGATTTGAGACACAGCCGCGAAAACATCAAAAATGTAGTTATGAACAGGCCTCGGCTTTCTGGATGGGGTTTTTCATCCAGAGGGGCAAATCGTAGTTATTTCCGTATTAGTTTCAGTTCAAGAGTAGGCATATGTAAAGTTTCAGTTTCAGTATGAAAGTATTTGTGTATCTTGTGTGGTTTAAAATGATTATGGTGAGTGCTAAACATTGGTTGTCTCTTCTCTAGCTCAAATTCAAATATAAATCAGTAGAACTTTGACCGAGGCCTTACTTCTAAGTAGCAAGTTAGCAGTTTTTTTCGGAAATTGGAATTTTAAAGAAATTACGTATTAAATAACTTTCTTTTTTCCAAAATTCTGATTTGTTAGATGACTTGATAGTAGATCATTTTATTTCAAATGGAAAGATATCACAATAAATCTGCAAAGTGTCAATGATCACAAACTCTCATTTTTATTGAAGTTTCTTGCTCATAGTGACTAGTTGCTAAAAATAATTTTAAAAATAATTTATTATAATCTAGGCATTTGAATGAACGGATCCACAATCAAGCTCCCAACCGATGAGGATTTCGTTACATTAAGTTACAGGAAAATTAAGTTAATTCAAAAATAGTATATCTCGGCCCAGCCATTACAATGGTGTCAAGTGTGTGGGGTTTGTCTGCAAGAATGACAAACATTCAAATGCCAGATTAATCAGTAGTTTTACAGATAGAATTGTGATGAGAAGTATCAAAAAGTCGAGAACCACATTTAAATTGTAATTACTTAGCAACACGAGTAGGAACATAATAGTAAACGTTTATTGTGAGAAAATTCTGAGGTATTAAGTAGACAACGTTATAAGTATTTTTGAATTTTATTTGTGATAGTTTTGAAGTTAGTTTAGGAGACAAACCGTTTGAATTTATCTTGTAGTTCAGAATGATAGAAAATCCAGTTATGCGTTGCATAAAAAAAAGATATTCAATAATTTAAAATTGCGAAATGAAATTTGAACCCAATTCGAGAACAATGGAAAGAATGCAAGTGAGCCGATATTTCCTTTAAACAAGAGAATTGGCAACATCGAATTACAATGTAGAATACAGTGTTTGAATATTAATAGAGAGAATTTTTTTCATCAAATTGAGATTTTTAAAGACGGTAATACTTTTTTAGATTTTGATTGATAATTTTGTTATGATATTGTTGAGTGAGAAATGTTCAAATTATTATTTTTTTTGTGAGGGAGTCCAAGGAGGTAAAGAGTTGATGAAATGAAGAAAATGTAGTTGTGTTGGATGAAAAATCGATAAGGAGAATTGATAAGAAGGAACACAGATTATGATGAGAGGGAGAATTTCCGCCCGTTTGAACTGAATACTCACCGGTATGGCTGGACCGAGTAGGTCGTACTAGAGTTCGGATCATTCTGGGCAGAAATTGTTAAGAATCGAAATAAAGTTTGAGATGAATATTTTTTTTCAAGTACCGTACTCAACAGGGTTGAGAAGTATTGGAATCAGGAATTCCAAGAGTGTACTGAATTCAGGAAATTCAGGAGGGGGAGAGAGAGATAACACAGTTAGGTGAACTGGTGTTATAAACATGGGTCGGGTGTCCATGATTTTAGGAAATCTTGAATATAGGCATTCTTGACTACTTTTGGCCCTTAAGAGGGCAGTAGCAGAATGACCCTACAATAAGAGAGAGGAATTATTTTTTTTATGGACAAGTATACTCGTATTTAGCGGCCAAGGCTTGCAAACAGTTTACTGACCGGAGAAAAGGTGAGAGATGGGTAATCTGATGAGAGAGTAAATGGAAAATTGTGTAGTAATCAACAAGTGTGCGTGTGTGTGAGAGAGAGAGAGAGCGAGATTAGGTGACTATTGGAAATAGAATTTGATACTCCTTGGACTATAAAATGAGAACAATTGAAATCAAAGCAGTGAATTATTTCGATAATGTTTATTTTGTTGGAAGAAACGAGAGTAGAAGTGATACAGATTGAGAAGAGCATCAAAAGTAAAATGGAATAAACAGTTGTAGAAACGGAATAGTAGACAATTGAATGAATATTGGATACTACTTGGAAAATGCAAGCTAGCAGCTATTGTTTTGTAACTATGAATCTATAGACTACAGAGAGTTAGAATAATTGATTTCATTTAAATGACCCAAATTGATATGAGATAATTGTTTGACATTTGATAGGAGATTTAATTTTAAATATTGCAATTGATAACGATTTTTAAAGAGATTAATGATTGATAACGTTGTAGGGAATAATTCTAATGTTTTATGAAGTAGCTTATTCTGGTATTGTTGTTTAAAGTTGTAAAGAGTATTATGAGTTTAAATGTTGATTCCATAAGGTCTCGGTCAATTCTATTCTGAGCTAGAGTTGGTAATTTTTCTGGGTCTGGCACGCCCATTACGTGTGTTTAATGTGAGTGAGTTTCAATGAAATTAATTCTGAGTGATACAAGTTGGAAAGTCTTGTTCCTGATGGGAACAGTGAAATTTTCACTGCCAGTCACGGGCTGCTGAGTTGATGGGAGATGGGATCATACCATCTCTGCCCAACTCCAGATGACATCATTGGTGTCGTAGTTCACTGCTCCTGGGGGGACGACTTATGGCAGATTCAGACCGTCCGGATAACGCTGAGGCAGCGTTTCCAGCGTCAGCTGGCTGTCAACAGTCAGATCGGACGGGCTGAGGTTACCTAACTCGAGCTGGGAGCCATCCGGTGCATGGGCACCTCTTCCACCACACCATCTACATCCAGGTTCCAGTTCCAGGCGCAGATGATGTCGACCCCAGATGAGTGTCTTGTGTCAAGTGTCTAGTGTGAAAGTGAATCAAGTGTGAATGGGAAAAATCTCAGTGATAACGTCTTGTTTAGGGAAGGGGGTAATGTAATAGTGTGAATATTGAGAGGTAGTATATTGTAGTTTTTTATGTTCAATAATTTTTTTTCCAGGTTGATGAACTTTTAATAGAGTTAAACAGAATTTTGACATGAACTTTGATTTTCAAAAGAGGAATATATTGCATTGTTAATGTTGATTAGTTTAAAGAAATTGCTAACTTGCTGCTTAGCTGTCAGAATTAGTGCAATTTTCGTGCATTTTCCAAGTATCAGTTTCAATTTCATGTCGAAAAAGCTACTATATTTGGGAATTGTACGAACATTGAACTTTTGGCTGTTCCACTTAAGATAGGCTCCGCGCTCGTGCAGGCGGCCGGGTGTCGTTGGAGGGGGGCAAATTTTGAGTGGAAAAGCAGAGTTCGATTTGAGACACAGCCGCGAAAACATCAAAAATGTAGTTATGAACAGGCCTCGGCTTTCTGGATGGGGTTTTTCATCCAGAGGGGCCAATCGTAGTTATTTCCGTATTAGTTTCAGTTCAAGAGTAGGCATATGTAAAGTTTCAGTTTCAGTATGAAAGTATTTGTGTATCTTGTGTGGTTTAAAATGATTATGGTGAGTGCTAAACATTGGTTGTCTCTTCTCTAGCTCAAATTCAAATATAAATCAGTAGAACTTTGACCGAGGCCTTACTTCTAAGTAGCAAGTTAGCAGTTTTTTTCGGAAATTGGAATTTTAAAGAAATTACGTATTAAATAACTTTCTTTTTTCCAAAATTCTGATTTGTTAGATGACTTGATAGTAGATCATTTTATTTCAAATGGAAAGATATCACAATAAATCTGCAAAGTGTCAATGATCACAAACTCTCATTTTTATTGAAGTTTCTTGCTCATAGTGACTAGTTGCTAAAAATAATTTTAAAAATAATTTATTATAATCTAGGCATTTGAATGAACGGATCCACAATCAAGCTCCCAACCGATGAGGATTTCGTTACATTAAGTTACAGGAAAATTAAGTTAATTCAAAAATAGTATATCTCGGCCCAGCCATTACACCAAGAATCTATAAGAGTTTCGATATTATATAGCACACATGAATCCAAATTTATGCATTTCAATATTTCATAAAACAAAGTATCGAATTTTACCTGATTAGTTTTTATTTCTTGTCTGAAGAGTTTTTTAAATTTAATTATTTGTTTAAGTTATTAAATATAAGTTATTTTTATTTTATTTTATTTCAATTTTATTAAAAGCTTTAATTAAAAGTTAATTGAAGAAATGATAATTTTTATTTTGATTTGAAAGTAAATAATTGATCATAATAATTTTATTTGAAACTTGATTAAAATTTATTTAAACAGATTAATTAAAAATGCATTATTAACGATTTAATGCATAACGAATGCATTAAAACGATTTTATTTAGTAAAAAATATTGGAAGCTTTTCCGCTAGCTGGCTGGAGGGGAGTCTAGAAGCCTAGCCCCACTCCTCTCACATCACAACGTATTTGGATAATTTCGTCAGCAAAATTCTGAGAGCTTCCGTTCTCACGAAAACTTTCAGAAGCTAACAATATCTGAATTTAAATTTGAAATGAAAAAAAAAAATAAAATGATGATTAAAATAATGCTTAAACTTTGGGGATCTGTCGAACCTTATGGTTCATGACATAAGTTATTGGATTCTTCTCTCAAATTTTACCAATCTTCAAATCCGCTGTATCAGGTAAAGACATATTCCTTGTTATTAACTTGGTTTACTAAATTCCATTTTAATTAATCTTTGAATGAATAATTCACTAAAATAGTAAAATTAAATTCTTCTTTTATTGTTTTATTAAATTAATTGTTAGATTAAATTAATTCTTCTTTTGGATATTCTAAAGTTTTGAAATAATCTTTCCTTTTCATTATAAATTCTTGGTACATTTTCTCTTAAATTTGTTAAATTTTCTAAAGATGCTTTATTATCCTTTGTATTTAAAAAAATTATAAGAAGTTTCTCTTCATTAAAAAATTGAATTTTCGATACCTCAACTTGTTTGTAACATTTATTCACTTAAATGCTGTTTTACAAATCAATACTGTATCTTTACAATAAGTATTTTGTATTTATTTCTATTTAGCGGTCGATGTATCAACCTGGATGTATCCACCTCGCGTAAATTAACCAGGAAACCACTACTGTAGCATGGACTTCGCAGATGGATCGAGGGTATCTCGTTAAAAGCCCCAAGGAAACCCGGACTTCTACACAACAGGATTACAAAGAAAAACCTCAGAAGGATCAGATTCAAATTTTCATCGAAACCAATATTTTATCAATCAGTGAAGTGCAATTAAAAGGCAATAGTGATACATAGTGTGAAAGTTTATGGGGGCCCCTTCACCACACCAGGTATTTATGTATACTAACATATTTAAGTAACCGATTGTAACCCGTATTTCTTAAAATTAATGTAATTTGTATTTCCAGTATCCAATTGCTATTATCTTTGATTTTATTTATTCTGGTTTATTAATAATAAACAAATGGATGTCGCTACTATAACCTTTCGTTATTAATTTATAATCACGTCTGTCACAATTCTAAAGATGAGATCCATTTCTTTCGTGGTGGTTTGATTTTGAATTCTCTTACATTCACGATCCCCTTGTATTGTGTCGGGTGTGTAATTTTGATGATTTCAGAATTTATTATATTATCCTATAAATATTCTAAGTTTTGATATCTTCTTATTGCCCATCTGAAATAATATAAGGTCAGGTATAAATCTATACAAGGATCAAATAATTTAATTTAAAGTTTTCTTCTACATTTGGAATATTGAATAAATTTACTTCATCAGAACCAATCCATATTTCACTTAGAACTATGAAGGTGACAGGATATTCCATTTGTGCTAATTCTGTCAGAAAATTATTGAAATTTTGCCGCATGCTTCTAATATTACAGTAGATCAATGTAAAAATGTTAGTTTTGTCAATATATTTTTCAAAAAAAGTATTTTCTAATGAATTCAAGTAATCATTGTTGTCATTCATTTAGTGATAAATAATGAAATCAATAAATCTGATTCGATTAATTAATATTGTAGTGTTTAAATTAAAATATAAGAGACAATAAAAGATAATATATACTATAAGCATTTAAATTTCAGTATTTGTAGCAAATTTTGAAAAAAATCACAAACTCTTGACAATTTATCATAATTGATACAATTTTGAGAAACATGACATCACTGACCTATTTTAATTTTTCAATATCTGCCTCACTCATGATCTTCTGGCACTTATCCCCATCCGACCTCCTAATGAAAAATTTCCCTTCCCGGCACCACACATATTTGATACCGATATCTCGGCACTTCTTTTTTAATTTCGCAAGAAACACTTTATTCACTGGAGCAAGGTGCTCATTGATATACACTTTTGATCGTGGAAATACGGGATTTATTCTGTCGGCAGTAACGGTATCCTTGTTCTCCTTATACTGCTTGATCCAGCGGTCCTTTGTAGATCTTGCTGTGAAGTGGACAATAAGCGAGGGAGCTCGGTCGCTGCGGAAGCTGGGTGTGCGGTGTGCGGCCACGATCTGCAATTCATCCACCGCGACGCCGATTGACGCGACCACGTTTTTCAGGTCACGTTTTTTAAGTGCGATAACGTTTTCATTTGGTGTCGTCGAGACGCCACTGATTTCAACATTGTTGCGACGGGTGTACTGCTCCAATGATCGAACACGCTCCTGTAGGTCGGTTATCTGACTGTCTAGAGTGTGATTTTTTTCACGAAGACTGGCATTTTCTTGCTTACGGTGTTTCACGTCTTTCTGTAATTCCTCTATCAGCTTGTTTGAAGCGTTGACAGGAAGCTGACCGACTTAGTCAACTCGGCAACTTCGTCTTTCACGGATTTCAGCTCGCTAAAGATGGAATCCCTGAAACTTTCCATCATCTTTAGCATGAATTCCTTGGTGACTGCCGTGCTGGACCCAGACGCCACACTACCACCATCTCGACAGTCCTTGTACCTCCATTGTTTTGCGGAACGTGGTTTTTTGTCTTCGGAGTCGTCTTTTACACAATTGAAGTGAAATGCTTGTTTACAGTTACGGGCACAATTTATGATATCAGAGGGCTTACTAGAGCCAAGCTCAACATTACAAACGACACAGGTCGAAATATTACACTATGAATATTACTAAAACTTTGCAAAAATGAATAGTTACCGACACGTTAATTCGAAACAAGACAGAGTTGGCTCGGTTTACTTTATCGCTCAGCAGTAGCCTGAGCTATACTGTTGCCTGTTATCGGTACGGCTGCTTCGACTAGACTCAAATGACGTTATAAATGCCTCTAATCCAAGTGTGGATGAATATGAATCTATCTGAGAAGTAATTCTGATTTAAATATGCAATGAAGGACCTGATATTACTTTTCAGGTACATTTATTCTAAGATTTGTTTGATTAACTCAAAAGTCATTACACAGTTTTGTTGAATGTCAATTGTACGAGGATTATGAGTCGTAGTTTATTAATTGAAAAGTTTATAAGATAGCCCAATCCGTAAAGTTTCATGAAAAATCAATTGATAAATTATTAATTACGAACTTGCAGTGTGTGAGGTGTGAGGTTTATATAGTTTCAGTACGAACAACATCAAATAACTCTGTGAAGTGAAAAATGATTGTATGCATACTCTTTATTTCAATGATCCTACATTGAGCTGAGCTCAACCTATTATTATTGCAGTATATCTTTTTTTCCAAACACAAACCCTAGACAGATTTCTTTCCCAATAGAGAAAAAGTTACAATGAAGCCTCTTAGAATTGTAGCCCATCATATTCTTCTATTTAGGGATGATTTTCTAACTCTGTCAGTAACCAGTGCAACAAAAAATAAATACTGTGATATTCAATCTGAATAATATAAAATGCATATCGTTGGCACGATGAGTAAAATCAGTTTTCCACTCTCTTAACGTGATAATGATCCTATTTCAAGTCCACAAGTCGTGCGGCTGAAAATTATCAAAAAAGTTGTGAGATGGGATTAAAACAGGCGAGAGAACGATGATCCAAGAGAGGATGGAAAGCTTGTCGCATAACTGGAGGGCGGGAACTGAGACCATTAAAAACATGCAGAAGCCCTCTTGTCTGTTTGTTTGGACTGATAATTATTTTTTGGAGGATGCTAGCGCTGGCGGAGAGGGAGGAGATATAATGCACTGTGGAGAGATCATTAAGGGATGTTCGTTCTTGATTCTGGGGACTTCTTGTTTTCTTATCAGTGGTGGTGGTGACGGAATTTGCATGGCAAAGCACCCGCACGGAATATTCAGCAGTACCAAGTCGGGTGAAGCTGCAAGAGAGAGAGCGACAGAGGAGGAGAGAGAATTTGTGTTATCAAGAGCGTGTGAGACAAGAGGGACTGGGAGAGAGCGTGGGAGAGATGAATGATCAGAGAGTTCATCAGAAAAATAGTTAATTAGAGTTTTTCCAGTAATTTTTCAAGTAGATATATAATTGTACTTCCACGTCAGCTGTTATACCAAAGATTGCATTATTGATGATAATCCATTATTCCGACTAAATACAAATAATTTGAAAACAGGAGAGATTTGAATAAACACTATCATTACTCATAAATATGAACAAATTGAGAATAGATGATTGACAAAGAAAATAGTCACTATTAGTAAAATTACTTACATAGAAGGAGAATAATATATTGAGAAGCTAAATTTGAATTCCGACAAGAACTGGAAATATTCAGTGCCGTATTGGGGCATAATGATGGAAGATGGCTCAGATGTAGGAAGCAAAATCGAATATTGACACAGAAAACAAATAGACTAGGGTAGCGTCAAGGAGGAATGCGAGACAGAGATAATGCAAAGAGAAAACGAAGACAAGGAGCGAGTCCCCAAACCGATTTCCCTATTCTCGCGCAAAGATAAATATTTATGCTTTGGAACGAACCCTCTCCATAGGCTTTTCTCTACAAGTGCCTGATGGTTGAGGGAAGAAATGAGGGGAAGAAGACAGAAAAGGAAAAAGAGAAAGAGGAGTGAATGAGTAGAGTTGGACAAAAAACGTGGCCTCACACAATTGCAGCACGGAGGCAAGGCTATCATACCAGAAGTGTCGTCTACTCCTCAGTAAACTCAACTGCCTTCTGTATCTAATGTGAAAATCATGCAAATCCATTCTCGCTGCAAGTGAAAAGCATCTGCAGGCAAAATTTATCTTCAAATTCGATTGAGATCATCCTACATCCTCTCAGAATAGTCTCAAGAGAAGGATTAAGTATCGCATAATATGATGACTTGATGAGTAGTGTAATTAGTATGGGATACGTATTTAAAAGCGAATTAACATCATTGATTGAGAAACAAATACTGTATGAACAATACAAAATAAAAGTACAAAATTCATTCTCCTAGGGTTTATAAATAGCAGAAGAAATTCAATAGGATAGAAGTTTTCTGAAAATGTGCGTGAATTTAAGAGAAGTCAAACTATCATTTATTGCTCGAAAAATATCAACTACAATTTAAACTGGAAACTGGAATAACAGCTTCATACTACAAATGATAGTATGAAAATCTATTACAAGTCTGGAAACAACGATATTCCAGCTTTACACACCGAGATTTCCAGAATGAATTCCAGATTTACCCAGTAGCATTACGACAATGATAGTATTTCCGAGATGGCAACCTCCAAAGAGTACAGTAATTCCAGTTTTCCAGAAGTACCCCTTATCCAACATCAATAGCAGACATCGAGTAATGTAACCCCCGAAGAAAATAGTATTCTCATCGCAAAAGATCTCGTCGTAAAATGAAAATAGTGCAAGTGTAAGTGTTTTCGAAGGTGAAGAAAACTCTTGATTTCTTTAAGTGTTTGGGCCCCCAAGAATTGTCAAGTCTTACTATAAGTAAACTGTATGCCTACGTGAAGAAAAATGTGGGGAGACTCAAGTGAAGTTTATTGTCATTAAATTGTCCCTTGTCGGTTTGGAGTATTTTTTCGTTTAAAAAAACTATTATTTTATCAAAATTCGACATTTTTCTAAAAAACAAACACAGTACACGTATAAGTTTATCAAAACTAGTTGAGCATTTTGGATTTATAGGCTAATAACAATAATATTCGTGTAACCTGGCTGGATCAGGTCTGGCGTCAGTGTATTCAGGTCGCTCCTGATCAATATCAGGGCCACTGACATGACTTAACAACTGTTTTTAGGCAGCCGGGACCGACGGCTTAACGTGTCCATCCGAAACACGGGAAAGTGGCCTGAGAGAAATTCCTGGTCTGTACTGTGTTATAGGCTGTTTAGAAATTTGTTCTCTGTATAAGTATGATTTGAATCAAAGATGAATTCAAAATAGTTGAAATTGAGAGAATTAAATTGATGAAAGGTTAAAGGAATGGTATATAAACTGCAATTTTATGATCGATTACAAATTTATGAACTGAATAAATACCACCATAGTGAATTACACTACCTCAGAGTATCATTCACTCGACTGGATCTCGAATTCATTCAAATGGGTTTCTCCACCAATAATTCAATAAACATAATAAAAAACACTCTTACTTGATTATTCAAAGAATCGTATCAAACATCTACATTCTAGAGCACTTGCAGCCGTCTCTTCTGAGTACCTCCAAAAATTACGTAAAAGATGTTTCCAGGATCTAGAATTCAAATCTTGTTGTGAATAAAGACCGAATTAAATTCAGAACAATTGGCATCTTAGACTGAATTCGATTCAGAACAGTTAGCATCTTAGTTTGCATTGACCATTCAGCACTTGGTACAAATCAAATCCTGATCACAGCATCCTGGTTTGAATCAAACTGAGTGTCAGCAGTGTCCGAATCTTAGTCATCACTGGTTCACCCTCGACTGCGTCCTTTCCCCCAAGACGAGCCGTCTTCCCTATGAATGGACATCTAACGAGTAGCCCACCCTTCCTTGAGAGTTGAGACGCTCGTTCCTCAAGATAGCCGACACAATGCACGCTCATTGCTGCAACCACCAGCATGAATGATCGAAACGAACTTCGTTGTTGGATGAATTGTCATGCAAATCGGATCAAATGAAGCAGTGAAATTGGATAAAGTTTGCGGCGAGCGGTTTTGATTTGGCATTGAAACGCACTACTTCTATTGAAGATGGTGATTTTTGAGAGGGTTCTATTCAATTCATGTGGTGATTTTGAAGAGTTTGGTCAGAATTTCAATTTGAATTGCCTTTGAAACTAAAGTTTTCGAACTAGACTTGGTGTGTCTCTTTTAATAAGCTTTTAACTTGAAAATAAACATTTTCCCACCAATGGATTAATTTTTAATTGATAAATGTAGCTCATAAGGCTTGTTAGATACTGCTGCCTGGGTTTTATTAAAATACATTTTGGCTTCTCTATTCGTAATAATATCAAAACATGGATGAGATTGAGCAAACACACTCTGGAAAGAAGCATTGTTCTCACAGCTCCATGGCGGCATTGCCAATTCTATCTGCATTCAGAATAATTAGCCAGTGATGGAGGAGAATCATAGTATATGCACGTGACACTGTTGATAATGTAAGAATGGCTGGGAGCACTTGCATCGTATCTGGAGCTCTGAGGCATTATCTGAGTTGTAATTGCCTGAGGCAAAGTTAACGGCTCCCCTTGTGCCTCATAACTTGCGAAGTCGCACAGAAGTCTTGGCTGCTCCCCAACAAGTTTATCGCTTGTGTAAGTGTGCTTCAGTGTGAGTGACTCATGCGTTTGTGTGTGTATGAGGGAATCTATATGGGTAAGGTGGTAAAGGTAAGGAACCATCCTTTCACACCTTAGTGATTGAGGTGTAATGTAGAACAACTGCAGGAAAATGGATTTCGAGAGAGCGATAGATTAATGTAATTTATACTTGATATTGATATATTTCAAATAATTTAACGGTATTATTCAATTTTATACTTTCTATTATTACTCTAGTGTAACTCTATTTTCTGATTTCTCACTTCTGTTATTTTAATATCGTTAATGGATAAATAAACTATTGAATTTGGGCTTTTGTTACTATTGAAGTAATTCTGTTCTTCCATAATTCTGACATTGATTTTGCTATCTTCTGTTGGGTATTCCTGTTTCCTTCAATAATACAGAACAAGAGGTCGATGAAAAAAATATGATCCCAATCAAAAATTCTAAAGACGCAGTGTTGGCCTAAACGAGGGATATTTGAGGGACGGGGGTTTAGCAGGAAGGTTGTTTCCATTTCATTGTCTATTGACGCTTTATCGTTGATTGCTTCAGGCATTCTCCTGTACCCTACCTCACCACTACCCCCTCCACTCCACGTTGAGGGGAATTGTTATTCGGTAGACGAAGTCGAACAATACAAGAGAGGGTGGTGAAAGAAAATGATGAATCTTCGTGCGGGTTGGAAAAAAGAAGGAGAAGATGGTTGTTCGAAGAAATAGGACGTATGGGAAAGGGGGAAAGAATTACGTTTTGGTTGGAGGGGGAGAGAGAGGAAGTTACATGAGTAGGAAGCCGTTATTAGAGCAGACGATTTTTCCCGTTGCCCTGTCTCAGCTCTTTCTTTTCAATCCCGATAAGTTAATTCCGCGTCAATTGCCAGCTATTTTTATTGAAGGGCGCTTGCTTCTCGTGCCCACCTTGAAGGGCAAGAAGGTGGTTCAGAGGGAGCAAATCACACAACTGGAAATAATCCCTTCTGACACGTTGACAATGCAACTTTTCACCTCCGTTATTATTGCTATACTGTTTTGAATTATTTCAGTTATTTGGAATCCTGAAGATATGATGACGTTTCATAACGTCAAGTATGATTGAGAGGTGAAATAACTTACAGCAATGTGTCAAGATTGATTTATTTGTGGTATTCAAGATGTCGATCAAAGGAATCCGTTGTTTATCTAGGCCTATGAAATTATTTGTTTTTCTGTGAAACCGATTTCCTTCCTGAACATAACGACAGGTGCATGAGTTTATTTCAGCAATAATTATTTATATAATCAGTATGGAGTTTTATTCCATTTCAATCATTGACATATCAGTTCAAATCAATACTGAGAATAATAATAGCATAGAATAAAATGAGAATAAAATACTCTGGGAAATTGAACAGTACCTTGCTTCCTTCATTGATTAATCATAATTGATCATAAATGTATGGAAAAATTATATAATCTAACCAATCATACCGTGAGGTATTCTTGTGGAATTAATATTTTTCTCAGATGCTGCACCAGATTACATAACTGAAAAACAGAATTCGTCCATTTTTCAAAGCTTTTGTTCATGAACGGTTCAATTTTCTGTGATGTACAAAATCTTCCTACTTATATGAAGTGTTCATATTGTTATATAAAATGATTGTATTTTATTAACACCTGAATTTTTACTGTGGGAAGTTGTCTAACAAATAAATGACAGAACAGCTTGGGATTACATCATTCTGTGTTTTAATAATTGAAACTTAGGTTTACAATAATCATGACGTAAAAAAGTTGAAACAATTGTATGTTTCTAATGAGTTTCGGGATGTATTGACAATTCTGTGAAAATTGAACTTTGAACTTAGGGCTATTCAAAATAATTGATAAATAAAATGAAAATCAAATACCCATTTTGAAAAAAAACTTAAGAAATATTATTTTACAGACATGTTTCGGGACATTGAAAATGGGCTGAGTCCCAGAACATGTCTTCAAAATAATACTTCTGAAGTTTTTTTACTAAAATGAAGATTTGATTTTCATTTTATTTATCGCTCCGCTCGCCTTCTCCGCCTAGGAGAAGCCCCCTGGACCCCCGGAAGTATCGGCAGTGTAAGTGAGTCGAACAGGATCGCTTCGCTTGCCTGCAAAACCTCTGTCAGTGTCAGCTGAGACAAACAGGCTCGCTTCGCTCGCCTGCAAATTCCGTTCAGAAAGGGATTCGGAATTTATTGAACACAGCATTTCCAGACCTAATCTGGACCTGTTAACCAAATTTCAACATTTTCTGTCAATTTGCTCTCGAAAACCTAAGAAAAACTCCAAAATTCCGTCAAATAGTGATCGCTATAATATCGAGCGTAACCTTGGGAAGTATATTGGACATAGTTTGAACTTGATTCAATATCTTCTAAATTAGTTCATCTATAATCTCGCTGAACCATTGAATTTACAGTAAGGATTGGTCGTATCAAGGCGGAAGATATGCAACCCGCAATACATGCACAATTTTTATAAAGTGATTACTGGCGTACTCTTGAGCGGATTTCAAAAATATTTCAACACAACATTTCTAGACCTTATCTGAACCTGCCCACCAAATATCAACATTTTCTACCAATTGGTTCTCGAAATAAATAAGAAAACCCTGAAAACTATAGAAAAACTCAAATATTTGGCGTATCCTTTGAAAGTTTCAAAAATCCTTTTCTTAGCAAGCGTCTAAACGTCAAACTGAACATACCTGCCAAATTTGAACGCATTCGGTTCAGAGGATTTTTAGTTCTGTTGATGAATGAATGAATCAGTGCCATTTCGCTTCTATATATAGAGATGACAATTCTGTGCCTCTCCATTATGATTTCATATGCTTTAGTGTCCTGAGTCAGAGTCTGTACAGAGAAATCACAGGCTGTCTTGAGATCACTTTCCTTTGATTTCACATACTTCACCCTCTTGAATCCAAGTGATTCAGGGCCATTCTCTAACAATCAACATACAATCACTCAGATTGATTGCCGACCCAATGCGCTAGAACTGTATTCAATGTGGCGTAATAAGCGATTGGATTAATATCGGCTATCCAAAATGGATTGATCAGTAATTAATACAACTAGCAGTTCAAGCAATGCACCAACAGTAATGGATATGCGTGTGCAATGTTCAATAATGTAGGCTAATTGAATGGCCTAGTAGATAAGCCTGAAATTTGAATCACCTATCACCCGACAATATTCTAGGACAATATAGGCCCATGAGTTCCGTCAAGAATGAAGGTAATATTTTGATGGAAAATAGGTTTTGTTATTCTCGTGTAAAAACAGGAATGAAATATTCTTGTGTAAATGCTGGAAAGATGAAAAAGTAAAAAAAAATGTACCTTACCCAACTTTTAGAAGGGTTCAAAAGTTTAAAGATGCTTGGCAAAGTGATATTTTCAGCTCTTGATCTTTCTAGCAGGGTGACATACATTTATTTGAAAGCCAAAAAATAATAATTGATTATATGGTAGTTTAACTCATTCTTGTAAATTGGGAGAGGCTTTCATTTCCACTTTTTCTTTACAGTGTTTTATTTGTCTGGAATTTGGAAGAGAAATAGTGAAGGCTCAGCCTAGACTTCTTCTTACATAGGCCTAGGTCTACAACAGTAGGCTATCATATTCCAATATGATTTCAGTTATTGTACAAGTAATGAATAAATAAATAAATAACTATTCACATGTAAGAATATAAAATTATTTATTCTTAATGGACTAACTAAGTATCTGTATTATACTTCTTAGATGTGGAAGCAGTTACAATATTTCTGTTTTATAAAATTCAATAAGGTGAAAGAACTTTGGAGTAGAATTTAGGTCAACAACCCTTCGTCCCTACTTCAATTCAATTTTATTAAGCAAAAAAACAATAGAACAAAAAAATATTTCAATAACCTTGTACAAAACCAATGAAGGAAGTCTTCGATACTTTTTTTCATTTTTGCACTTATTGTTACTGTATCATCATTATTCTCATCATTCATAGCAACAAATATATCTACTCACATGTGAATAGATAATATTTTTTATGCATTGTAATCAAAAATGTAGATTGAAGATAGGCCTACATTAATTTTTTTTTATAAAAGAAAGAAAGAAAGAATCACGAGAAATTTAATTTGAATGATGATTTTTTTAATGTTGGAACACTATGCTCATCTATCATTGTTCTTCGTCATTGGAATTATATTAATTCCATTTTCAGTTGCAGCTAAATAAGTATGGCACACACCATCAATACCAATAGCCTTGCAATGGTACACAGTTAATAACGCAGGTTGGTACGGTCCATTGAACAGCGGCTTACTTTTTCCAAATGAATGCACCCTGCTCCATTCCCAATCTATTTGGAAGCGGGGTTTAACGAGTCCGGTAATTGGAACCGCGACTCAATCAAAAACGAATCGTCCCGATTCCCATCCTGGATGAGCTCTGGAAATAATCATTTTGCTTTTCGAATATAAATTTTGCAACAGCAGCATAATCATCATCATGGTTTGTATAGATTGATTAGCCAAAAGGTATATTCTCAAACTTAAAATTTTCTCCTTTCACATTAATTCTTCAATTGTAGCACGTTTCTTCTTCATTATCGTCATGACTCCGACAAATGATGCGTATTCCAAGACGACTTGAAAAGACGACTATATCAAGACGACTTGAAAAAGTAGATATGTCAGATTCAGCTATCTAGAGAGAGTAGAGAGGTTGCAAATAGAAACTGAGTTATTAAATCGAAGAGGGAACCAGAAATAATTTATTCAGTCGTATATTGATAATCTGTTGAATATTTATGATTACCTTGAATCAATTATTATCGATTTTAGGAATGAATTCTTCCTTTTAGTTTCGCTATTCCGATCTACTGTCTTTAATTCGTTGCTATTTTGACTATATTCTATCAGCATCTACATTATCTATTCAATCCAACGTATCTAATTGATCAAATCGACTAGAAATAACATCGTTTGGTTCAACTATGAGACAAATAAAATAAAATCGGAATCACATCTACTTATTTTCCAGATCAGTACTTGATGGTTAGGATACAAAGAATAATAAGATGCAAAAGTTGATCTTATAGTTGAAGTCGAGTGGGCCTAATTATAAATAATTACTCAAGTAGTTGGATTTTGTAATCGACCCTATAATTGGAATTGGTTTATTGATTGATATTGAGAAAAGTTGTTGACAGGTTCCTAGATTCTTAGAATCTTTCATACCTTCTAGTGCAAGAAAGGAAATCATAGACGCTTTGGTATAGTGGACCCATTAGGAGACGTCTAGTTTTGAATGGTCGTATCGATGAAATAAGTGGAAAATAACATTGTAAGTTTGGAGAATTTTTTGCGTTCGCTTTTTTCACCACATGTAGGCTGGCGTACAAAATGTATGATAAAAGTTTTCTCAGAGATTTCTCCTCTTCTTCCTTCTCTGTTCGTTCTCTCTACCCTTCTCTTTCGTTTTCTGTTCATTTTCTTTTTCCTTATATTCCCTTTTTCCCCCTGCCGCCTAAGGGTCGCGCTTTGATTCATTGTTATTGCTTGGAAAGGCGAGTTGTTTTCCAAAAGGGAAAATGTCATAGCACGTCCCTACTATTTGTCAAAATACGACTGTCCATTGTTGCTTACAGCTGAAAAAACTATGTATGTGTTTGTTCCTCCAATATATTTTCGTGTGCAGTTTTGCTTGAAGTCTGATAAAAATAGCAAACGTGGAAAATCAGTGTTGTAGAGATAGTTTTTGAATGATTCGACAAACAACAAGTAATTAGCAAATTATAGTAATTAGTAATGTTTTATACTTTAATTGATTAAAAATTAAGTAATTATCAATAAGGCGATCATAGGAATAGGAATTATGAAAGAGATATGAAGAAAAATTAGATTTGGAAAAAAATTATATACTGTTTAGAAGTCCGGTTATCCGAGTTCCAATTCCGATTATCCAAGCCACCGGGTTAACCAACCCAATTTTTTCATAGGTAAAAAAAACGTTTCTAACAAGATTTGAACTATTTTTCCTATAATGCTGTAAAGAACTACAATATGAAAAAATTACAATTACAAAATTAATTGAAAGTAATGCTGTTACATATACCTTTATTTCAAAAAAAAAATAGTGGTTCATGGGAAGCAATAACTGAAGCCCAAAAGGCGGCGAATCACACAGTAAGCTAAATTGAAGGAAGCTTAGGTTTATCAAATTGAAAAAGTCATAGACTTATGACAAAGCCATTCAAGAAATATAATCTTGATCAAAAAAATTGTACTTAATAAGATTTCGAGAAGAATTTATGTGAAAATCAAATATAGTATTATTACAGTAAAGTATAATAAATATAGTATATTCTAGTACATTCAATAAACGGCAGTATGATTTTTGATTAAATGAATTTCATTTATTATGTCTACATTTCTTGAGCTGCATTACCTAACCAAACCATTTCCAGATTAAGTTGAACTTGGAGTAGAGCCTGAACTTGAAGCACTGAATTGAATTGTACTAAACTGAATGGGCCTTAACTTGAACTTGGAATATTACCCAAAAGTATTCGTCATCTCTCATCATCATCTTCCCTCTCATTTCTCACGCACAGTCCTTGTAACCAACGTGGGCATCACCTCAGAAATAGAATTTTGAAAAAGAGCTACTGGACAAATTAATGTAATATTTATACAAAACTGATTGGATATTAAGGTTTCAAGTTTGATTTGGTTTATGAATTTCAAATTATGAATTCCCAATGATGATAGAATAATTCCACACAAAGTGAACAAATATCAGTGTCAACAGTATAATAGAATAATTTCACAGGACATAAACAAAGAATTGCCAGCCAGCAACCAGGAGGTTATAGATCACCGAAATCAACAATTTGCTGCCAAAAACTTCCAGACACCCTTTGTGAGTCATTGTAGGCGATATAATGCGACGACAATTCCATGGGCTGCACATATCTTACACATTATACTCCACAGTTCCGGAAAAGCCCTCGTCGCAACGAACGTTTTACGCACGATATATTTTTGACCCCGCAACAACCACCAGCAACAACAAGGGACTCGATGAAGTCCTAAAAACACGTTCGCCACCCCACTCGCCCCATACATCATTGAAATCGTTCCGCTTCCTGCCTGCTAGTAGCTGCAGCCAGATACCATGCAGATATCTCTTGAGAAGATTATGTATGACGACTGCGTATGGTCTGTGAGGAAATTAAGAGTCGGAACGCACAAAAGAGCTAACAAGATATTGATAGAGTCACATTAAAAAAAATTTATCTTGGTTTATCATGGAGGAGAGATAATTATAAAAGATAAACGTAGCGATATATTGGTATTCATTTTGAGAAAATTCTCAACTCAGTAAATCATGACGTAGGCCAATAAATGTATACGTATAAATATAAGTAAACCTTGCGAATGCCACTCTTTGGGCTCAAACTTTAATTGTGAAGTTACAATCACATTCAATCTTTCTCTCGCAGCACTGAAATAGACTTTTTAGGGTGAAGCCCTGATTAGCTCATAGGCTTGTGCGCGGGTAATGGAAAATATGATAGATGACTACTTTTTCGGTAGTCGGGACCAATGGCTCTCCTCCGAAAGGCGAAAGATGCAAGGTTATTTAATGGGATGCTCACTTGTAATTGAAATTTCGAGCTAAAATACTCATCTTTCTGGTACCATTCACGGATCAAAATAGTTGCTAATACTATTTCCATCTTACTCTTTCATATCTCTAGAAATGAAAATATCTGTGAATTGAATAAATTAGTTTCTTTATGGGATTTTTTCCCTGTTCTCATTGATTTTTCCAGCGGCAACAAAAATTGAAAGCCTCGTTCAAGTGCTCTGACTACAAGGGGATGCTAACTTGCAATGGGGCCGTATTGTTGTTCATTCCGCACGCACGCATGTAGATTGAGCAATAAATATTCGCGTCTGAAACGATCGCACTACCATAAAACTGCATTATGTTTTATACGAAAGCGTGTGTAGAGCAGATAGATGTATGGAGGGGTCAGATGCGGGTTTGGTGGCAATAGAGAAGTAGCTTTTATGGAGAGGACTCGAGGGGTTTCGGATTAAATCGCCAGGTACGATTGCTACTTGCGAATCACCTCCATTCTGCAACCCATCGTGCGTGGATGACGATAGCGGGCCATTAAAGCGATGATTCCTGAAATAGGGGACTCTTTTACTTCTTGTCAATTCAATGTTTATAACTTGATACCGAAGGCTACTATTCTAGAGCTGAGAAGTGGGGTTATTTTATAGTGACGATCAAGAAGAAAGAAAATTGTTCCTGATACCATTTCCAACTCACTTTTTCATATCTTTAGGAATATATCTGTGAATTCAATAAATTTTACTTCTCATGGAATTTTTCATTTTATCCATTTATATTCGAAGATCACTTTTTACGAGTTTTCAGTCGACTCTTCCTCTTCACTTTTTATTTATGTTTTCAGTACTTTGCGTTAATGAATATTAATACATAAGAGATGGTGTTATTGAAATCCTTATTATAGAACATCCTCCATAATTTTAGTTCTACTGTTTTTTTTTTCAACATAACTTCAAGTCTCATAGTTTTGATTATCATTATTATTATTGTTATAACTTTGAAAGTTTTATCGTTAATACACGTACAGATTTTTATATAACACAACCTTCTTAACTATGTGAGGTCCGACATGAATATAAAACATTACTAAGTAGCATAAAGCGGCATGAATATGAAACATCACTAAGCATCATAAATACATGGATATGAAACATCACTAAGCAGCAGCATAACGACATGAATATAAAATAATCACTAAGCAGCATAAAGACATGAATATAATACACTTGAAAAAATATGTTTTCATTCATTTTCATACTTAATAGTCAACTATACTGATATCCATGCGTGAAATTTTATAAAACAAATATAAATGGTGGAGTATCTTGAATTCAATTCAATCCAAAAATCAATTTATTTCGTGAAACATAATACATTATTACAAAACATTGTAACCATCTGGTTACAAAGAAATCAATACAAAGAAATTACACATTAAGAGGCCTCGATACAAGTCGAAAAAGCATGAAAATAGGCACTCGGCATTTTACTCCTTCGGTCGCTATTTTCCAAGTTAGGTACGTGAAAATGGTACCAAATTGTTCAGAAAGATTGGTAGAATGTGCGTATAACCTGGGATTTTCAATATCACTTTTCAATTTTTTGTTATTGAGTGTCAAAAACTGTAAATTTTTCTCCATGTTCATCGACTTATACCCTTTTATGATTTGAAAATCGAATTTTCAAGGTTATACGCACATTCTAGAGATCTTTCTGAACATTTTGGTACCATTTGCATAACGATTAGTTGAAAAATAGCGTCCGAAGCAGTAAAATGCCGAGACCCTGTTTCCAACATTTTCGTGACAAATCCGAAGCAGTACGCGTGCCTACTATCTTTTCGTAAAATGTCGGACTATTTCACTTGCTTACAGCTTGCAGACGCGCGCCCGCCCGCATGCCCGTCAGCCGTCTACAGTGAGAGAATAGAAGTAGTTCTCTCTGTATAGATTCTCTCTGGCCTCTCTAATCATTCACCGATTCACCATTTAGCATAAACTTCACATTCCATCCAGCGACTTGAGCCTGCATTTGCAATAATATTCCTTCTTAGTCTTACTTGGACTTTTTGGAATAAGATCCCTGATATTTCACGGTACACTACTGATAATTTCATATGCAGTAGAACCTCGATAATTCGTACCTCTATTTGCTCTTCAATTCGAAAGTGAAAGCTTAGTCTCTTGAAATAATTTATAGGTTCGATAATTCGTAATTTTTCCTAATTATAAATTTGTACTAAAG
This sequence comes from Sogatella furcifera, assembly GCA_017141385.1. Classification (NCBI taxonomy): domain Eukaryota; kingdom Metazoa; phylum Arthropoda; class Insecta; order Hemiptera; family Delphacidae; genus Sogatella; species Sogatella furcifera. Next base: position 16,589,899 of record CM029551.1, on the reverse strand, counting down.
CTTTCGGCCTATGAACTACGAATTACCAAAATTCTACTGTTCATTTCATCTACGGAACAACAATTCTATAAATGGTAGTCTTATGGTAATTGTATGGTAATGGTAATGGTAGTAATAAATGGTAGTCTTATTATAATTCGATTTATTGCTGCGCATCGAATTTTGGGACAGAGGCGCCCTACTACAAGTTGTAGTAATTTAGTCAAATCTTTGCTGTACTCTGATTTTGAAAATCAGTCAACAAGGTATGGCAAAGAAAATGAAATAAATGCTATACTTAGAATTGAAGAGACTATTGGAGAGAAAGTGGACAAATGTGTCTTGTTTATTGGCAACGATTTACCTTTCCTTGGTGCCACTCCAGATGGTCTTATTGGGGACGAGAAAATTGTAGAGGTCAAGTGTCCTGAATCTTGTAGGCACTTAGCTCCAGAGGGTGCAATAAAACTAAAAAAAATTCCCATTCCTGAACCTGAGCTCGATAGAAAACATGATAACAGTTAACAAGAGCCACAAGTTTTTCTATCAAGTTCAGGGTCAATTGCACGTAACAAAACGATTGAAATGTATATTCGCCCTCTGGACACCTTCAGGCATAATAATAGAAGAAATTTTGAGGGACGATGAATTTTGGAAGAGCCAGATGGAGGAGAAATTGATAAATTTCTATTTCGATTGTTTGCTTCTTGAATTAGTGGATCCTCGACACACAAGATCCATGAGAATAAGAGATCCACAATACATCGAAGCAGCTATAACGAAAAGACTAAAGAAAAATTCACTCCCTCAGACTATGTAGACTACCATCTGGAGTGGCACTCAGGTGAAGAAAAATCTCATTGTAAATATGCATAAGATGAGTGAACTATCTTAGGGCTACTTTATCACTGTTTTTTATTTCAAATAATAATCGCAGTACCATCTTCAATAATTTTTTATTTATGCATAACATGCTTCGACTACTCAGAGTCATTTTCAAATTCATTCATCCACATTTGAAAATGACTCTGAGAAGTCATGTTAGGCATGAATAAAGATATAATTAAAAAGGGTATTGCGATTATAATTTAAAATAAAAAAAAACCATTTGTAAACTCTATCCAACTTCAATAGTATTCAGTTTGTATACATTTCAGTTTGTATATATTTCATTTCCTATGTTCAGCACATTTACAATTTCAGTTTTTATCACTATTGTCAATTTGCTGATAGCTCCTCCAATTTGATATCATTGTAACTATAATACGAGATCTCATAATAATTTTGAAAAAAGAGACTGGGCTTCACTAAGAAAGCGCTTGATTTACAAAGTCATTCTCTCAATAACAGCCATTTATCAATTTGGAAAAGTGAACGTGTGAAATTATCTCTCTTCTTTTCAATCTTCAATATCAACTATCAGATAACTATTTCATTATACAAATTATTGTAATTTTTCTTTCAATCATGAAACATAGGGGTAATTATGATATGTCTGTAACGTTCCTACTTTTTTAACAAAAATCTATGACATAAAAACTCATGAATCATTACAAACTCATCATTATTACAATCTACAGTTTTCCTTCCAATTCTACTGTATTTGTAAATAATATTCTTATTATTATTGAATAATAATATAATAATTATTATTATAATTGAATAATAATATATAATTATTGAATCTATATAATTTTAATTTGTAATAGTGAGTTTGAATATAACCTTTTCTAATATTTTCATCCAAATTAGGAGCGAAGACGATTTGGACACTCATGTCTGTGTTTTCACCTATCACTATAATTGTGATGAATCTAATAAATAAATAAATAGTTATTCTTATAATTATTAATTCTAATATTCTTATTATTATTGTAATCATTATTATTCCACCGTTATTGTGACAAAACAATCTAACTTGGTAAGCTAGGTTCTCAATTTTATATGAATGTAGATATATCTTGATATTTGAATACGGTATCTAAACATATCTAGTTTACTACCTACTGTCTTTTTAGAGCATTTCATTCGAAAAAATGCACTATTGGTCTTGCCCTGACAATCGAAAATTTATGATTTGATATATTTTTTACACGTTTCCGAGCCCCTAGAACACGAATCTGATGTCCGTTCAAATTCATATATCTCTATATATATATAGCACATCATTGAAAGTCACTTTTAGATAATTATTTCACAAATAGACAGATTTAAGTGATGGATAGGAAGAAAAAAACAAAGAAACTTACATTTTAAGGTGAAAATATTTCGGTGGCTGTGCCACCTTCTTCAGTTCACAGCAATATATGTACAGATTCTTGTTAACACGATAACTCCCGAAGGGCTTGTCGGAGAGCGACCAAATTTTGCACAAAAATCATTAGTGTTAATATCTCGGTCAAGTTCGTTAACCAGCCAAATTCGTCCAAGGGAAGGGGGTGAAATTAGGGGATGAAAATTTAAAAAAATCACTATAAATCGACCAATAACTTGATCGTTTTGAAAATTGGTGTGTATAATACCCTTATTATGCCCTACAATTTGAGCAATCAACGGAAAAAATCCAATCAAAAATGGCGGAGAAAATGGCGAATAATATGCCGAAAATTGTGTTTTTTTCGAAAACGGCACCTTTGAATTAATACCCTGAATAGCTCATTATAAGTCATATGATTTGAGCCATCATAGAATTGCACTCTTTCCGACCGCCAGCTGCCGGAGCGAATTTTTTTTCAATTCTAAATTATTTGTAAATAATATTTTTTGTGTCAACTCTTATAATTATTTTCATCATTATTATCATTATTCCACCTATTAGAGAATTATCATTATTACCTATTAGAAAATTTCAATCCGTAATAAATATATTTATATCTTAGGAATCAAGAGTTTTTTTCTTATTCTTTATGTACTAACCATATTTCTATCATTAGGCCTACCAGTTTTTTATATTGCTTGTAATTCTGTACTATATGATGCAAATGGAAGATCATAAGTATAATCGTTACTTATATAAAAATATAGATTCAGTAGACATTGTCAAATCACAACGTTCTGTGATATTATATTATTGTAGAAGTGTAAGCGTAAGGTAGAAGGAGAGGTAGGTAGAAAAAGATCGCTTCGTTCATGTCAGCCACTGTAAAGAGCTGAACTATGTGTAGTGTTTAGCAAGTACCGCTCTAGAAAGAGAAAGTGCGAGAGGGCGCGTCAACACAGAGAGAGACTATTGACAGAGAAGCGTGGCAAACTACGTTTTTGAAACGTACTGGATTTTGACCCCGTTCCCCATCTCATCACGCCTCGCCTACTCCGTACAATGACTGAAAAGAAGGTGATGTAGAGAAGAGCCTTAAAATCCACATGAAAATACAAAATTTATCAGCACTACTTGTTTTGATTTAGAAGACAAAATAACATGTTACAAAATGTGAATCAAATATGGGCACTCCTAGGCAAAAGCCCTATTGAAGTGCACTCCTCTTGGAAATAAAATAGAATAAAATACTATACAGTAGTAGGACCGCCACGCTCTACACATGAAATCAACTCTACTTTAGTATTAAATCGCATGATTATCATAAATGATTTGAATGAGGAAGTGATGGTCTTCAACTCGACAATAATAATTGAGGTATAGGAACTGCAGAAGTCTCAACCTCTCATTCGAGATGATGTTGTGGTTGTGCTCCCAATAGTGCTTGCAGGAACAGATAGGCAACCCGTCAGACAGACCTGTACTACAGCTCGTGCAGACTTAGAAGAGACGTCAAAACAATCCTTTTTGCATGGCAAGTGTTGTAAAAAAATCATGTGACAAGTTAGCCTGCGCAAACTAAACCAAATGATTAAGAGAACAGTACAATGAACAGTCGAATTGCTTATACTGTATAAATTAATAGTTTACTCTGTTTTTTATGGTATACAGTATTTTTGGGAGGTACATTGCAGGGGCGGATCCAGGATTTACTTCTGGGGGGGGCACAACCCAGGTTATAAAATTATCAAAGGCCAGTAAGGCGAAACTATCACAAGTATGCACTTCCCTCCCCCAATTTTTCACAAGCCCCTCTTCATACCTAACCAAACCCCACCCCTTCCCACCACCATAATAAGATGTTATCAAGAAGTATCACTTATTGATAGGAGGGATTTTTTTTAATTCAGGAATTTGAAAAAGAGTATTTTATTAATTAAAAACCATGATAAAAATTCCACAAAATTCACTCTATCTGATTTGGAAAATGCGTATTATTACATGATTCATCAAGCAGATTAAATTTCCACCTAAATTATATGAACAGTTTTTAACCCTTCAATTCAATTTTTACAAAAAAACAAGAAACAAGAACTATTCATTTATAGGCTGGTTAAATATGAAAAAATGCTGAAAGTAAGTGGCTTACCTAACTCACGTGTTTTTGGTAGGTACTTGATATTTTTACTTCTTACGCTATGGCAAAAAGGGGTCGGGGGTTCTCCCCCCGGAGATTTTTGTTGAAAAAGGTAGTCTCAAATGCACTTAGAACAGCAAGAAAGCCATACAATAGGTAATTTCAATCTTACAGGAGAGCAATCATTCCCAACCATTTTCCTTGATTCTGATCAATCATTCCCAACCATTTTCCTTGATTCTGATCAATCATTCCCAACCATTTTCCTTGATTCTGACTAGTTGATATGGGTATTGGGTATGATGGTCACTGGTCAATTGTCAGTGCCCCATAATACACTCTATTCACTTTAAAAGTTATTCTACAAATACAATAAATTATAGCATTCAGAAATTATCATCAACATATTTAACGTCAACCTTATTCCCAAGCAGCAGCTCGATCCGCGCGGCTCGAGCTGCTGCTTGGAAATCGTACCTGCAAGAGCCAGGCAGCTCGAGCCGCGCATCTCAAGCTGCAGTTTTGGGAATACTAATTTTAGTATGGTGCAATTAGTCTACAAATGGTCTGGGCCCTAGCCTTATTTTGAAGACTTGAAGTTTCTCCCCAATACCAAAATGTCGTATACAACCCCTAAACTATAAATTGTTCAAATAAAAATTTCGTGAAATGCTACATTTTATTGAACTTATGTTTTTGAGGAGTGGGCTAAGATGTGTGATTCTAGTTTCTTAGGATATCTCGAAGATTGACCTAAAAATGTATAAGTTACGTTCATCCCTTCCATTTTGTAACTTGAGAACCGTTCAATTTAGCAAAATTTTGCATAGGAGATAGGAACACTATTTTAAAATTGTTGTAATGTTGACACATTTTTCGCTGAACCGCATAGTTCCTGAGATATTTTGGTGCACCCCCCAAACGTGAAAACGGGTTACTTTTCACAAAATAATTTTGAATTAACGAGTCCAGAGTTGAAGACAAACTCTTATTTTGGATGTTGAGGTTTCAGTCTAATTGCTACTATAGCTGTTGCCAAAGTTTTAGACACTTTCCTCGTTGATGTAGCCTACTACTTAAGCATCTATTGTCTCTTTTAATTTCAAATACACCATCCAGGCATAGCTAAATGACAACTCTAATCGACAGCATCAGTTGTTAGAGCGTACATGCAGACAAAACCGACTAACGTTCAGCTATTAGGCTACTTGATATACGCTGAAAATAGGGTTCGGGCCTTGCCCCGAAAATTTTATGTTTTTTTACTCTAAAGTGTATATTCATAGTTTTAAAGTTTTAAAAATTTTGATTGAACCCCCTTGGAATTTTCAATTTGCGTTTATATGTACAGTATAATTCAATTTAGCACATTCTATATAGTGTATGTTTCATCCGTCTGGGGGGGGGCACGTGCCCCTGTGCCCCCCCCTTCCTGGATCCGCTAGTGGTACATTGGTCTGTCCGACCCTCCTTTGGGAGACTGGCTGTCATTAGTAAAGACAGTCAGTCGTTTCCCGTCTCTGGAGGAATAGTAAAAATGTTGCATTACTCTCTAACTGATTAACTGCATGTTATTCAGAGGTCTTCTGCGCCGCCAATTGGTTGCGGAGACTGGCTTATGGTTGATATGATCAACGTGCTAACCACACGTTACCTCTATCCTGGTTGATGATTATTTGCTTTTTGTATGGTCTGTACGGCCGGGGGAATTCTGGCGGAGTGGAGGGGGCGGCTTCGGCTCGGCCAGTGTTGGTTCGGGGACTGTGGGTTCTGATTGAGAATTTATGGCTTTTGGGCCGGTATTGGCCGTGCTGGGACCGTTTACCCGTCGTGCCGGGGTATCTTCTTGGCTTGGACGAGCTGTATAGGAGAGTGAATTGGAAACTGGCGAAAAGCTGGCAGGCCTAGGCCCTTCATGGGCTGTTGAGCAAGATATACATACATACATTGGTCTTTCCAAGCAAAGAAGGATCTCTGGCAAGATGAGAAAATAACTCCAGCTCGGTCAATATTGGTTAAAAAATTATTGATTTCCAATCGTAGGAAACATTTTGATCTACAATTTGAGACCAAATTAATATTTGTTTAACCAATATTGACCGAGGTGGAGTCATTTTCCGATCTTGCCAGAGGGTCTTCTTTGCTTGAACAGACTGTACCCCAGAAAGATGAAATACTTTTCACAAAATGATCACTTTTATGAATGATTTCTTTGAATTTAATATATTTTATTCGAACGAAGATTTTTCAATTGAATTCAATCTAATGACTTTCAATTCTAGATTCTGGAAGATTTATCAGTCTGTAAAAATTCATTCACTTTTTTATTTTACTGAAGGTTGGATCTATTTTATTCAAATTACATAAACTTTAACAACAATATCTATTGGGTGGCCACTACTAGATTCTTCACGGTTTCTTGCTTTAGTAGTGGCCAGTCTGCTTTTACGTCAAAATATCTGTTGTATTTGGCTAAAATCCTTCTGAATATCATCTAGGCATTCTAGGAAATGATTCTACCACCAGGAATAGCGAAATTTACGAACTTCCTAGTCATAAGACAACAATGTATATACATGCGTTCTTTCTGAAACGGCTAAGAGAAAACTGAACTTCTTACAGAAACCACGTAGTCGAGTGAAATAGCGACAATGAATTTTTCTCAAAAATCTGTTATGATGCTCTGCGAGCTCCTACTTGAACTATTTAGCTGCTAAATAGTATAAGCTAAGTCTCTATCACCTTTAGAACCCATTTGAAAGCATCAAATACATTATTTAAAGAAAAAAGAATTCAAGTGGCCACTACTGGTGCTTTTCTCTTATTTTGGTATATCATAAATATTTCACTCATATTATTATTTCAACTTCCACTCTAGAATGTAAAAAGTTTCTCAATTTTTCATTTAAAATATTGTAAATGAGAGCTCAAGTGAAGTTAATTATTTCTCAATTTTGAATGAAAAAGTACAATTAATTCTACAATTATTTCAATAAATACAATTAATTTAATAAGAAGGATGCAAATATATTGGGCGAAGTAATATTGGCATAGCCGAATTGGCGATTAAGAAAGCAATTATTTTCCCGAAAAAAGCAATCTTGTCTCAAGCTTGGGTAGTATTATAACTTTATTAAAAATCTTTATTTCTGGAATAGAATGAAACAAGTTTTCATCTCGTATTTTTAAATAAGACAACATAACTGTCTTGTTACAGGTTTTTCAGAAAATCATGATTTATCATCAAAGTTAAAGAAATGATATGTTAACGGAAAACTAACTATTACCATGGAGCATAACAACATTACTTTCTCTGTCAATAAGTCTTATCCATAGAACATGGGGTGTTCACAAGAGAATTGATTGACTGCTTCATTTGTCTTGAAGTAATTTTTTTGCATGAACGTTAAAGGATATCTACAACAATCATCTACAACTGAAAGTTGCGGCAAATGCACATACTCACTAGGAGTTGCCAAATCCCACAGGCTACGCATGAGTGAGGCAGTGGTCGGGAGTAGAGGAGTATTATTGATAAATCAGTGCAACAGCTGTTCTGTATCTCACGGCTAATGCACTTGCCTTGTCTATGTGTCTGTATGCTCTTACCGTCTGTGTGTCCGCAATTCTGTCTCTCCAAAATTACCTCTTTATCGCAACTCTTTCTCACCCTTATACGTTATATTCCACTTCACTCACCATCACTCACACTCACACTCTTACTCACTCTTTTTCCCCATCTCTTTATCTTTCTCTTTTTATTTTTATTTCTCCTTCTCTTCGTCTTTCTCATTCTCTTTCTCTTCATCTTTTCCTCCCTCTCATTCACTCCCCTCATATTCTTTCTCCATCTTCTACCTTCTCTTTCTCTTTCATACCCTCTCTTTCCGTACTAACCTCTTCCTTGATTACATTCACTCTCATTGACGTATTGCCAGTAACCATCACTTTCCCATTTCCGAATGTGTACTTTTCACCCTTATTCCCAACCTATTTAATATCTGTGACTGCCAATCTTCATTCACTTGTAACTCTATGCAAATTCTCATTCCATTCTAGTGCAAAATTATGTTTTTATTTGATGCACAAAGTATCCCTACTATGATATCTTCGAGAATTATTCATCTTGAATCTTTTTTATAAATTATTTTTATTTAATTCAAATGATCATATTTTATTCAATTTAATCATCCAATTTATTGAATATTATTTTATTTATAGAACACCGTAAACATTCTTATCAGCCTACAGATAGAATCAAGTTCGAAAGTTTTTAATTCTATGTTGCAATATATCATATAATCATATATACCATGAAAGTCTGATCCAATTTACTCCTTGCAAAAGAATGGAAACTCTACCCTCTTACAGATATTGTACTCCAAGTAGCGGGTCTTATTTTCCGCTGCTTCTTCCTTGTCCAATTCCCCATTTCATGGTGTAATTCACTGTGAGAATGATGAAGAGCGGTTGAAAAATCGCTGAAAGATGGGGGCCGAAAGAGAAAGAAAAATCTGCAGAATGAACAGCATTAATTGCTTCTAAACTCGAATTTTAATCGCCTTTGTGTGCTTCCTGCCGCTAAGAACTGTGCCTGAGGGCTTGTGGATGCTGAGAGGAAGCTCTCAGAGTATTTATTTATCTAGCAACAAAGAAGTTAGTTGATGGTGAGGGGTGGGGGAGGTTGTTGTTTAATTAAAATAGGCTCCAGTTGTGACGGTGTATGGATGTTTTTAGAGGGGGCAGCCAGTGAATGGAATAGTGGGGCATTTCACGGGTATTAACCCTTTCGTTCTTATCCCGAAAAAAGGGAATGGACCGGAGCTCCATGATGAAATGAGAAGCGGGGTGAAGAGGGTCGAGGAAAACTTGGAGAGAAGGGAACTCATTCAACAGACATGCTTCATTATCGTTACTCATTGCAGATTTTCCTTTTTATTCGGTTCAAATGAGACAAGGGAGGCAATCTTCTTGCAATCTGTTTCTACTTCACTGCCTACAATGGGTTTCTATGATTTTTATAAGGCGACTCATCAGAATTTCAATAGTATACTAGTTGAATTACTTGAAACTTAACTTTGAGTAGAAGGAGCGATAGTGAAAATATTATTTCAGAAATAATATAATTTCGTCTGATTTTCATTGTACAAAAGTTGAGCATTCATAAATCTCTCGTAAATTCAGCTCTCTAGTAACTCTTTTTTTAAATAATTTATTTTCTGATAAAAGTATAGACTCTCATATATGTCCGCACACTGACTTTGGACTACATTATCTCATAAATTAATTTTATTGTTTTAACATTGATAAACCTCGATAAGCTATCTCCAGATCTATTCGACTTAAAAGTAATGGATTGAGAGACAATGGTTGAAAAAGGCATGATGCCAAGAAATTAAATAATAACCTAAATCGATAACCTAAGAATCATGGAGTCATTTTTCACTCATCGATTCATTATCAATTGAATCATTTTTCCTGTATGAATTAAGAATCTTTGATTATTTAAGTTCTGTTCCATTCAAATCAAATCCTTACGTCATCTGAATAATTCAAATTTTCTCATTGGTATTAGTTTGATGAATAACCTTTGGATGTGATGAGAAAAACCAGTCATTTGCCAAATGACACAATCTCACTTGTTCGTATTATAATGATTGTCACAGTATACTGATGTACAAGAACAATAGTGTATTGATTAGCCTGTTGTAGGTCCAGTACCATCAAACACTTTCATCAAAAAATTTTCAAATTACAGTTCCACAATATTTTTATTCTCCAAATTGTGCTGATTTTAGGCCATCAATACAGAACTTGGCATTGCACGCTTGTTGCCTGCTGCTGCAGAAACTGTGATGCAGAGCCCCCTCCCACTACCATCACCCACTCCTGCTCAGCCACCCTTCTCCTCATACTGTCTCACTCTCACCCTTTCTCCTACACCAATCTCTCTCTCTCTCTCCCTACCACCCCTCTTCGCCTGCGTCAACATCATCGCGATTTGGAGCCAGTCCAAAAACAAGAGCCAAATTTTTTTTAGCGTAGCGTCATAAGCAGCAGCATTAGTGGGGGGTGAGCAGCAATGTAGTCTGTCCAATCAGAAAAGACCTTCTGGCAAGGATGGGGGAATTACTCCAGCTCGGTCAATATTCGTTCAAAAGTTATGAATTTGGTCTCAAATTGTAGATCAGAAAGTTTTCGACAATTTGAAAAAAATTATAATTTTTAAACCAATATTGACCGAGCTGTAGTTATTTCCCATCTTGCCAGAATGTCCTCTCTGCTTGGACAAACCATAGCAGCTTGTGCAGCAGTGAATTCAGCGGCAGCAACAGAGTGAGAGAAAGAAAGAGTGATACCGAGAAGAGCGGCCAACTGAGCGTGAGGATCAGCAATGGGGAGAATAACGCGCACACTGAGAAGAGACTCCATCAAAGCGTGTAGTGTACTGAAACGGTGTCTCTTCTCAGATTGCGCGAAATTTAGCAGAATCCGTCAATTCGGTGCTTTACACACCCTTTCCTTGATCTAGCACTCCTTCTCTTTCTAAACCAGTTTCGTCTCTTCACACTCTCTTTCGTACTCATTCCAACCTCTTCTTCTTATTTTTGAACTTTCTCTTGCCTATCATAACATTTCATCTTTCTATGAATTATTGTTATAGGCCTTATAGTTTCAGTATAATACCTTAATCATGAAGCTTTCATTCTATAAATTATGGAATAATTATTATATCTGAAACTTCAGGATTCTGAAATATGCAGTTATCTCTTACCACGATATTATTCCATTTAACCGAATTCCAATATCTTAGGACAGGTTTAATCTCCTTTGGGAGATTGGCTGTCGTTAGTAAAGACAGTCAGTCGTTTCCCGTTCCTGGAGGAATAGTAATTGTTGCATTACACTCTAACTGATTAACTGCATGTTATTCAGAGATTTTCTGGTTGTGAAGACTGGCTTATGGTTGAGAGGATCGACGTTCTAACCACACGTTACCTCTATCCTGGTTGATGATTATTCGTCTGCTGTATTTTCTGTCCGGGTTGGGTGGGCATTCTGGCGGGGTGGGGATGGCTTCGGCTCGGTCGGTGTTGGTTCGGGGGCTGTGGATTCTTTCGAGAATTTATGGCTTTTGAGCCGGTATTGCCTGCGCTGGAGTCGTTTTCTCGTCTTGCCGGTGTGTCTTCTTTGCTTGGACGGACTGTATAGTTTGGTGAATATGAAACTGGCAACCAGCTGGTAGGCCTAGGCCCTTCATAGGGCTGCTGCGCCATTAACAAACAAAAACAGGTTTATTCAACGGAACCTGAAGATTCCACAGTAAGTAGCTCAAATTATTTAGTAGCTCAAATAGTTGGTTTTGTCTGTGTCTGATTTCGTTGCTATTGAAATCATTGAGTTAATAATCTCTGAGAGTCACAGAATTCATTCAAAAATGTATTCTGTCATTATTTAGAAAATTGTATCTCACCTACAACTTCTATAGCAGATGTAAATTTTAATATATTTTTTTACTATTTTTATATTTATAAAGTTCTACTTTAGTACAGCTTGCAGCTTTGAACACTCCATAGCACTATTTAAACTTATTATCAGCTCTCTAGACTTATCCAATTATATACTTAATTTTTTCTCCAATCCCGTCTATCGATCCTCTTCGATTGGTAACCTCCTCAATCTTTCTCTCCATCACTCATCAACTTCTTCTTCAACTCCCCCCCCCATCCTCACCTTTACATTTCTCCTACATTTTTCCAACCTTTTTCTCTCTGGTAGATCTATCCCCTTCTCCATACTTTTCTCATTCCCTATCTAACCTTCACCCCCTTTCTCTTCCTTATCCTTCATCTCTTTTTCTCCTCCCTTTCCTTTCTCTTCTTCTTCCTTCTTCAACCTCCTCTCTTCCTTCTGCCCCTATCTCTCTCTCCTCTCCCCATCCTTCAAGCGGATCAATAGTTGGCCCTCAGCTCCCCTCACACATACGCACACCAACCTGACTCAAGCACAATTACATGCCACTTTCAGTGCGACTCCTGTGTGTTGTAGGATCACTAGCAGCTAGATCATGCTTTCTACAGTTGGCGTAGGATGAGAAGACACGTCGTTGAAATACTTTTTACATTGGAATAGCGTGTCTTCTGTGCTGGCGTGAACTATATCAATCAGTCTGTGAGTGCTATACTGTGTAAATCTCCAAATTCGTTCAACAAGCGGAATTTGGATAGCGTTGACATTTGGATAGAAATGGGAAATAAGAGGGTAATAATTAGTTGAATAGGAGTATAAGGGTTGAGGGAAGAGGGGGAGTGGGTATAGGAAGAGGAAGAAGAGAAGGGAAAGGTAAAAAGAGGAGGATTAGGAGAAGAAGAAAAGTAAATAGAAAGAGGAGAATGTTGTGGAATACTGCGAAAGCCCGCATTCCGTCATCGGCATCATCTGTCAGCATCAAGGTCATTTATTCACGGTTCATTGATATCCTGCATTGGGAAACTTCAAAGCTTAAACTTATTGTGCTTTTTTCTGTTTGTCGGTTTTAAGGCTCTGTTCTTCTATCTGTTTTAATCTCGGCTCTCTGACTAGAAGTTCTCTAGTTACTTCTAGTTACTGACTAGAAGTAGACTGAAGTTACTTCTGAGGAACTAGAAGCTCTAGCTCAATAACTACTACGAGTATTAAACTATCAATTTCTACGTAGTTTAATAGTGATGGGTGAGGAGGTTTTTAGAAAATAGCCTCTGACAAACAGAGAGAATAGCTGAAGAAAATGATGAAATGAATAATTCAAGTTAATAACATTGTTATTTATTTTATTGTTGAAGTCCTGACGGTTATTACATTTATTCTATTCCCTGTCGGTTATTCAATGCAAATGAACGGCTAAAATAAAGTTCATTATATTTTGAAATTAATTGATATTTTTATTCGATATCATTTCTCATGAAGAATAACGGGAAAACTACCAATTTAAAGCAAACTATTGCTTTATTGTCTCAGGACAAGAGTATTACAGTAAAAATTGAATAGAAATAAATAAATTACTTCAATAATATTATAAGTATAAGAACGTTTTGAAACTTATGATGAATATGTCGAATATAATTATAGGTATAATAACTACTATAAGTGATAAATAATTTGAAAGTTGAAGTATTATTGTTTTTGTTAGAAATGAAACAGTAGGCCTATAAGATTTAAACTATTTGGAAAAGTTTTCTTCCGAAGATTAAAGTGGTAGGAACTTCAGTTTAAGGAACTGAATTATGCAACCATTCGTCTCTTTTGAATATAAAAAATCATCTATTCATTTTTCTGTCAGAAAGTCTAATTTTCATAGACTATATTGTATTTTTATAAATCATTCTTTATACGCATCAAGCAATTACCATCAGCTTAATCAAGAACTCTATTATTGCTCACAAGCAGAAGGTAAGAGGCTACAGGCTCTTTTTTTTGGAACGGCTGTAAGTACGACGAGTTTCTTACGGGACGTACGGGAGGTTTGGCCGAATTAGCATTGGAATGGTACAGTTTGCACACGCTGAGAAGAGATGCCATCTCAATGGAAAGTGTATTGTGACGGCGTCTCTTGTCAGCTTACGCGTACTGAAGCATCATCAACAGCGTGTTAGGTTTTGCGTGGTAGTCTGTCCAAACAAAGAAGACATTCTGACAAGATGGGAGAATGACTCCAGTTCAGTCAATATCAATTCAAAAATTATATAAAGTAAAAGCACCAGTAGTGGCCATGTTCAAGGAATTTTTGATAGTTTATGCCGAATTGTGGGTCCATATTATCCGTTATCTCATCCAAAACGCAATAAGAATGTAGCCCACATATTTCTTGATTGACCTATTCCTCGAAATGACGAATATGTCAATTCACAAATGAATAATTGAATTTTTCGTGGAACTCAATTTTGATTCTAAAGTGACCACTATGATTCAGTAGTGGCCAGCCTACTGATTCTATAGTGGCCACAGTATGTTTTATGCTCATTGACAATTGAATCTCTCAAGCTGCTTATTGCAACCATTCAAGTAAGATCATTTTTCATTACAGACATTGATTATAACGCCAGAAATAATAATAGTCCATTTAAAAATGAGTAGAATTGGTAATGCATTGTTGTTCGTTACAAGCCACTAAAAAAGTGAGGCTAAACCAGAAAACAGAAATTGTAAAGTTATTTCTCCTTTGTAACATATTTGGAACAGTCTAAGGAGAACATGAATTTGAATTACATTAACTTTTAACAACATTATCTACAACTTCTACAACAATATCTATTGGGTGGCCACTACTAGATAATTCACGGTTTCTTGCTCTAGTAGTGGCCAGTCTGCTTTTACGCCAAAATATTAACTTCATTTGGCTGGAAACCTTCTGAACGTCATCTAGGCATTCTAGGGAATGATTATAACACCAGAAGTAGCAAGATTTGCAGAATTTCTAGTCATGATACAACAATTTGTATACATGTCTTCTTACTGAAACTGCTAAGAGGAAACTCCTTACTGAAACCACGTATTAAGTGAAATAGCGACAATAAATCTCTCTCAAAAAACTCTAATGATGCTCTGCAAGCTCCTACATGAATTATTTAGCTGCTAAATAGTATAAGCTAAGTCTTTAGCAGGTTTAAAACTCATTTGAAGGCATCAAATTCGTGTTTTAAAGAAAAAACCATTCAAGTGACCACTACTGAAACAGTGACCACTACTGGTGCTTTTACTTGTTTCAAGTTTACTTGTGCCAGTAGCATGCCACTACCTTCATTGTATTTTGCTGTCGTATTTGAAATTGAGAAGTTTTGTTCTTGTATTGAATTTTTTGTTTGTCAAAATAGTTGTATTTTGAGAATTTATTATGTCTTGTTTGTAAGCTAATTTGGAAATGTAATTCTAAGCTATCTTGGTTTTGTACTTGTTTTTGTGGAAATAAATTTGAATTTGAATTTGAATTTTCCCTTATTTGGTCTCTTATTGTATGACACATTCTGTTCTACAATTTGAGACCAAATTCATAACTTTTCAACCAATATTGACCAAGCTGGAGTCTTTTTTACATCTTGCCAGAATGTATTCTTTGCTTGGACAGACTATGGGAGGTTAGTTGTCGAAGACTTGATGGGTTGAGCAAGGGTGGATATAAAGACAGAATGAGGAGTAACAAGTGATTATATCGATTGTCACTACACGATTGGCGGTAGCATGAATCGGAGCAGAAAAATGTAGTATGCAGTTTATTATAATAGTATTGGTAAATTGGTATAGTTTACAATTAACTGTTTATCTTTTGGTTCACTTCAATTGTTATTTTGAAGTATACTCTATTGATTTTATACTTTAAAGAATAGGTGAAGAGACTGTGTAATGATAATTTATGGTGTCGAGTATTATAGTAGGTAGTATAATTCTTTGTTCAAACGAATTCATTGAATTTATTCCTCATCTTCTTTAGTATAGTAATGGAATTCTCAGAAAATAATTTAGTAATAGTAGACTCATGTTGGTAAATTCGCAGAAAAATTAGATGAGCTCTTGTTGAATCTATCATTTTTTAAAATTATGCCTCTGATCATGAGTGAACAATGTGAATCACAGAGTATCTTTGTATAATATATCCATTCATTTATGTATGGAAGTAATTGTTATTCATAACATAGTATTTCTATACAATATCTCATATCCGTTTAATCTTCCTATTAAAGCTGCTATCTCTATATAGGCTACATATAATATGGATGTGATCTGATGCTGTTCTCAACTACTAGGCGACAATTGCTGCCATCAATTATCACAGAAATGGTTGATAAGAAAAAGAGCACCCGTCCCGAGGGGTATTCCCGCCGGAATTGGAGTGGGCGGAAAAGAGGGCGCCAAAAAAACCGGCTGCGGCAGAACTGAAGATGCGCCTATACAGTGGGGGTTATGACTATGGTGCTGTTACAGTTCGTACAAACTGAGAAGACACGCCGTTAACATTCAAAGTGTATTGTAACGGCGAGTCTTCTCGGCTTACACAAGTTATAACAAGACGCGATGATTTAGTAGGTCCTGATTTTGAATGAAAAGCGCGGCAATGAGTTATATTCGCGCGCGCAATTGTTTGGCGGCAACGTGCCATTGCAATCCAACGTAATGCCGCCTTAATAAAAGGCGCGTGGCGGTCAATGGCGCGGAATGATTCAACTGAGCTGCGTCCCGTTGTTTTGTTGCTTCACCCTCCCTCCATCCCTCCCACGGTTATGGACCTCTGTTATCGCCGCCTGTATAGCTGGGGGAGTTCGATGCAAGGGGTTATGTGAGTGCTGTGGTTATGTTGCTAATAGATTTTTCACGTCATATTTGTCCGAAATGGAATGCGGAGTACCAAATCTTATTGTGATTTTTTGGCAGTAATAGTCACAGGTACTAAACTATATTAGTACAAGGCAGGTAAGCATTTCAACTTGAAAAATTATGAAGTTTTCGAAATCCAATAGAATAAAATGAAGAATCATCATTCATGGTACTGATATAATTTATTTGATACTTTCACAAAGCATCTGATAATAAGCACCTATATTATAGACCCATACATTTTTGATCATCATTTGTGACAATACAATAGTAAATGTGAATCTATCATTTTTGATCCTATCTTCCAAATCTCATCATGCATATTTCATTATATTATATTAATATAATATGCGATAGGAAATCAACTAGAAACATAATTTTACTCTAACTTTGACAAATCATCTTATTATAATAAGCACCCATATTAGAGATCCATAAATTAGTTTTTATTATCATCTGTGTCAACATAATAGTAGGCTTAAAGTGAATCTATACACATTTCTCACCAATAACATTTCTCATCATTATCATCATCCATCTCATTATCAACGCACAAGCCTATGAGCTCATCTGGGTTCCACCCTCAGAAAACAAACAAACTATTGAATGCAAATTGTTAATCCTCCTTAGCCAATCCCAGTATGCATATTGAATGATAATAATCATTCTCTTCGAGAAACAGCTATCGTACAATATGAGCCTATTCCAAGAGGAGTCTCCTGAATTCAAAGGGAAGAGATTTGTTGGCCACTGGCTTTTGGCAAACAAAAGCAGTGCTGGCTGTATGAAGGGTGTTGGGCTGCAACAGGGTCCTCATTTTGGCCCTGAATAAACTCAGATAACTTATCTCGGTATGGTTACAGTTTGGGGTGTACGCAGAATGAGAGAGAGAGATGTGGAGTGAGAAAGATAATTTCAAGAGAAGTATAGGTAGGATAGGGTGATGGGATAGAGAGTGGAAAAGTTGTGGAGTGTAGTTAAGAAAGAAAAAAAGGAGATATACTGAGTGAAATATTGAGAGTGATGTAGAGTGACAGAGATGTAAAGAAGAGGCTGAGTAGAGAGTCAAAGTGATGATGAAGAGGAAGTGAGAGACACTTAATAATTATTATTTCCCCAGATTTCTTAAGTTTTCACACTTTCCAGGGGTGGGGGACACTTGTGTAGAAGGGGGAAAGGATTGAGCATGAAAAGGGTGAGAAAAAATTGAATAAGTATGTGGATGTATTACATTGAATCAGGTTAGATTTCTTCATTTATGTAGACAATAAGATAACTTTCCTGGATAGTTTATAGATTGCAATTGAATAATTTAGTGAGTATAGCTCTTATTAAAACTTTGAAATAATTCAAATCAAAGTAGACATAGCCTACCCTTTTTCAAATATTTTCATTTTTCACAACATGTTAAATGAATTATTCCAAAGTTATTACAAATACAGTAGCCCTAAGAGAAAAGAAGTATTAAGTATAGCTCTGTACAGGAATAAATATTCAGTATCACTTTTTCCTTAATTCTCATATTAAGTATCAAAACTCTTACTTTGTACTATTACTTTTTATTCTTCCTATATGGGCTACTTCTCTAGCCTTCATTCTTTTTTCATTTCACTACTGATAATAATTCTTATCCAACCTCTTCTGGCCATTTCTTCTACTCTTCCAATTCACTACTTTATCCTCATTATATTATATTTCTATATTCATTCATTATATTCCTGTTTTCTGGCATCTCTATCATTCCACACTCTCTTTTCTCTGTAATATAGGCCCGCCAATTTTCCTCTCAATCATCCTACTACACATATTTCATTGCTTCTACTTTCCTCCATCTCCTTTTCCTCCTCTCCCCCCTTCTCTCCTACTTCTGATCCTTCTTGATCCTCTCTCTTCCCTTTTTTTCCTTATTTAATCCATCATTTTTTTTCTTCCATTTTTCACATTGGGCATTAAAACTTTTTCTCTTCTTGTGGTCCCGCAGCGTTTTTCAAGCGACCCTTCATTCTTCAACTCTTTCTTCTACTCCTCTTTTCTCTTCTTGTTTTTCACCTTCTCCCTCTTCTTGCTTTTTCTCGTCTTCTTCTTGTTCTTCTCCTTCTTCTTATTTCGTTCCGTTTTTTCCTACAATCCGTTTATACTGAATTGTCTTTAAGGGGATTACGTTCCACTCCACAGAGCCCTCTTTTTAAAGATCTCAACATAGGACTTGTTTACTCTATTAAACATATCCTTTTGAGCAGTCGCAATTTCCACAGTCGCGGATCTTCCAAAATAACGAAGTAGTTTGAAATAATCATTTCAAATCACTAATTCTAAGATTAATTTATTATTGATCAATTCATTCCACTAAAAACTATCAATCATAATAGCTATTGTTAGTTCCATTATGAAATGTATCATTTATTACGTTTCGAATGATGATTTAATCACTGAACTGATTAATAATTTAATCAGTTCAATTTTGTTTATTTTCTAATGTTGTATCTCTACAGATACATGATATATTTGTATCTATACAAATATACAGCATATTTGATCTTCTATCAGAGCAAATTGATCCAGAGAGTCAGCATAAGAACATAAAGGAAAATTAATGAGTTGAGAACAATGGAATATCAATTGATTGTTTATTCCTCGTTGAATTAATTAACAAGTTTGATTGTTCTAATATCACTGACTGCTGCATACTGATGACAGTATTTATAATTGAACAATAATAAAGTACATCATTGAAAGGATGGTTTGTTTAGGTTCCCAGTATGAATATTCAACTTTGTTCAAGTTATCAAATTACTGTTTTCGAATGCATTATATTATTCTATTCTAGTTAATTATTATGCAAATTAGTAAAAGAAATGCAGCCATTGAAATCTGGATTCAGAAGAGTTTGATAATCGAAAGAGAAATATTTTTCAAAATCTCAGTACTTTAATAAGAACTTCCTATGTATTTCTACGTTGAGATACAGGGTTATTGTGATGTTTCATGTAAGTAATAGCCTAGTCTCTAAGATTAAACAGTATAAAGTTCATTAGTCACTACTGCAATACTGTATTTCTATTGGTTGGATAAATATAACGCATAGAATATACGCATGTATAGATCGCATTAAAGGAGAGGATTTTAATAGTGCAGATTGAATATAATTGGTCCACAGTTGCTTATAATATCAACCTCAGCATCACCATTCTGAGCCACATATGAGTTGGACGTCGTCAAATAATTATTTTTCAATTATAATTAACGGCAATTTTCAATTTCAAGATTTCTGCTTTTCCAATAAAGAACGAATCTTAACAAAGGACAAAAACTCTTCGACTAAGATTATTCCATTTTTGCCAATCATTTCCTCTACTCATTTTGATCTCCAAATTTCCAATATAATAGTACATTACGCCACAAGCCTGGGAAGGAAAAGTTTACGGTATGAGGATAGTTTCCCGGGCGAGGCTTGCCGAGCCTGGGAATAATTCCGAATACCGTAAAAAACTTCCTGGGCGAGTTGTGTATAATTTTTTTCGCTACACTTCAAATAAATATTATCAATCTAATCTCATGAATGAACAAAACAAATAGGATTAATGAAATCTAAGAACAGCTAAGACCAGATAACTTAATATACTAGCTTCGGCTGAGCTGAATCTGGCGTAAGCTGAACTGCTAAGTATTGAAAGTTTGCATCACAATTTTTTTGATTTAATCAAATGGATATTACTTAATAACTATCAGAATACTCGATTTTCTTAGTCCAGAAATGTTTAAGCTCATGATAGTTTTTGTACGATCATCCTAAATTGTACAATAGCAATACAAAGTTTCTTGTTTTTGACAAATTTCTGGCAGTTTCAAGGAAAGTGATGGTCCATTGTAGTTGCATTTTCTCTCGCTAGATGGCATCAGCTGTCCACGCTTGGAAAGTGATGGTCCTTGTATGGAAAGGACTTCTTTCCGCTCGAGGACAACAGCTGATTTATTATGTATGTAAATGACGACTTCCTAGTCTACATAGGGACTGGTAAGCAGCTTATTTCCGCGAAGTGTAGCGAAAAATATTTTTTCTGGAATCTAAGTTTCAGTATTTCATTACTATATAATCTAATCTATTGGAAACATCTAGTCATCCCAATTCATTGCTAACAATACGGGACTAATTTGAATCCTAAGAACTGAAAAAAAAACTTTTCTGGTGTGAAAGTTTTGAGTTCGAATTAAAAGTTGAATACTGAAAAGCAGCACAAAAAACGCTCTGCTCCCGAAAACTCAAAGCACTAAAACCGACATCATGGGGCGTACACATTCAAAATCGAAAGAAAAAGTTGGTGCGGAGACTTCGTCACGGTTTGAAAAAAAAATGTAGATCAGAGGAATGAAAACAGAAAGATCTGGAAGAGGGAAGGGAAGAAAAGTGTACGCTAAAGTAGGATTAGAAGAGAGGTGGGAGGAAAAATTAGGGTCGCCTCCAGGAGTAGAGTTCAGACTCCAGTGTTACAATAGAAGAAGCAGTGCCAGTTTTTGTAATAAGTTCTGCCTTTCTTACTTGGAACTGGTCAAATTTGAATGGTTAGGATCTATTTATATTCCAGATAAACATTTCAAATGGGTTCGAAGAGAAATTTTTTGAGGTTTCAGGGTCGCTCGACAAATTTAGCAGCTCACCTACCGAAGCGAAGGTAATTGAAATTATTGTTTGTACAGTTTCTTTGAGGCTTTATAATGAGGTGAGTGTTAAGAAGCTTGAGAACAGTGGTTATAAAATGAGCTAACATTGTAACAATTCGTTGAAAGCAATCCACTACATTCCAACAAGATTTTTAGTTGTATTTTGTGAGTACAATGTGTTGCTGAAAGTGTAGAAGTTCTTTCAGTTAAGAAGGCGATGCTAATTTATAAGATTTGTTTAAATTTACAAAAATAAACAGAAATCCTATCCTTTTTTGTGTAGTTGATATTGTATTAGTGAACGAAATTGGATAGAAAGGCCTGAAATTGTCATTACCACGGACCTATTAAAAATCGTAATACCGGTTTCAGTTTTTACTTAATAACCAATCTTATGATCTTGAGATGAACTTAATCTGTAGTAGAGCAGAAGAATTTTTTATAGCGACCGAGCACCTTTATTGGTGCATGATCTATCAAGATAAAAATCTGTCATTGGCCTAGACACGTCCTCCCCAACCAGCAGATTGTAGAATTGTAGCAAAATTCAAGCAACAAAAAGATTCAAGAAAAACCAATAGTAGAGTGCAAAATTACAAGAAATACAAGAAACTCACATCATTGGGCCACGGTATGACCATAATAAAAGCTATGGTATCGATCAATACAAATTTGTATTGCTTACAATTTTTTCCCCACATTAGTATTGGATTGATTATTATTATTTCTCAATTTATTACTAATTGTTATAAATGAGTTACTACAGTGGTTCCATTACTTATTCTATTAAATACAGAAACGTTGATTGTAATAATGCTTCATGTTACATTCACTCATAGAGTATTGGATGACTTTCAAGTGTGTGTAGATCCTAAGAACCTCACCACGCCTTGTAAAATGATTGTGGTAATATAGTGTTGTAAGGCTTTGTAAATTATTTTGGTCCCATAATGAGTTGCACGGCTTGAATATCGAGTCTGTATTAGATCAGCAGTTTAAGAGGGTTTCTTTGAGAGATAAGAGAGAGCGTTAAGAGAGATAAGAAACCCACTTTGTCTTTAAGAGCGACTTGCATTTTCGAAGCTATATTGCACAGGTGTATTACGCCCAAGCAAAGGAGACATTCTGGCAAGATGGGAGAATAACTCCAGGTCGGTCAATATTTGTTTGAAACATTATAAATTTGGTCTAAAATTGTTGACCAAAATTTTTCCTATAATTTTAAATCAAATTTATAGTTTTTGAACCAATATTGACCAAGCTGGAGTCATTTCCCCATCTTGCCAGAATGTCTTCTTTGTTTGGACAGACTATTAGTGGTGGGAGTTGGAAGATTGCACAGGTTAAAAGATATGGAGGGTGAAAATTATTTGTCGTAAGGTGTTGATTGGGAAGGTGACCAGGTGTGTGGTGGTGTGAGGGGGGGGGGGTTGAAAGGCTCCTAGTTGTGGGGTGGATTTGAGGGGGATGAGGGGGAGACGCTATCAGGATTAGGATATACTTTGTCTCTGTCAGGGGACTTTCACACCCTCCGCATCAAGTTAATCAAATCTACTCCTCTTTCTCATTGCCCGTCATTCTTACTTTTACTATCTTCTTCTTTCATCCTTATTTCATCCCTTTCTCAATTTTTTCTTCTATTCTTTGTCTTTTCTACTTCTCCATTTCTTATTTTCCAATCAAATCCACTCGTCTTTCTCATTGCCCGTCATTCTATCTTTCACTATCTCCTTATTTTATCCCTTTTTCTATTTTTTCTCCTATTTTTTATATTTTCTACTCCTGTATTTCCAGCCAACTAGAACATTATTTGTCCACTACATGAAATACAATATTATTACATCAATTTGGCATGAAAAACATGTTTCTTTCCTATTCCACTACACTCTCACTCTGTGTCATCCATCTTTCTTTCTAATTTCAATTCTTATTTTGTTCTTATACTTAATTCCATTTTTCTCATTTTTTCAATCTTACTGTTCTCAATCTTCTTTGCTCCCTCGTATATTTATCCCATTATACATTGTATTTCCATTCCATTATTTGACAATCACTATTCTCTTCCCCTTGTTCATCTTTTCCATTATTTTCTCCCTTTTCTTCTTCTTCTTCTTCTTCTTCTTCTTCTTCTTCGTCTTCTTCTTCTTCTTCTTCTTCTTCTTCTTCTTCTTCTTCTTCTTCTTCTTCTTCTTCTTCTTCTTCTTCTTCTTCTTCTTCTTCTTCTTCTTCTTCTTCTTCTTCTTCTTCTTCTTCTTCTTCTTCTTCTTCTCTTATCTCTTTCTCATTATTCTTCTTCTCTCCTTCTCCAACAATTTACAATAATAATAATTATCCTCTCTCCTTTACTGCCTATTCTCTCACATTTTATCTCACCTATTCTCTCTACCTTCTCTCACATTTCCTAATTATGTCGTTATCCACAATCCTCTTCCTTAGTTTCCTATTCTCCGGTGTTACTATATCTCTTGATTTCATTTAACACCACCATCCTCACTTCCCTATTTATACAGCACGAGGCTAAGCTCTTTCCAGACAAGCCGACTGTTTCTAAAGCTTGAGACTTATTCTTTCTTTCCACACCCGCGTATTTTCCCACACTTCTTTCTCCTTCTTCCTAAATTTATTTCTTGATCCATTTTCTTTTTCTTTCTAACCCTCCCGCGGAGACTATCTATATCTTCACAGCTATTTATCATCAATCTTGCATCTTTTCTCTGCATACTTCCTATTAGCCTGTAGAACTCAAAGTGCGAAATTAGAAGGGGAGTGATAATCTTGGTTGAATGGTTATCCTTGATAAAAAATACTGATCCAAAAACATCAATACTGTAAAGATATTTGAAAGAGAAACATCAAATTTTATTTTTTCTCTTGAAATCGTACAATTTTCAAGGAGGGTTAGTGTTTTTGGAGCTGTATATGGCGAATAATATAATGAAAAAGTAGAAACTACAGAATACTTGAGAACTGTATATTATTCAATATTATTTTGTACAGTGTGTTACCATAACATGCAATGCTTTGCAATACTCCAATAAATCAGTACAAACTACAAACTATAGATCTTTATATACTGTAACTATAGAACAGTAGACAGTAGTAATACTACTTTTAATAATATGCATATTGCTTTATTGATAAGGAAATCCTTACGGGTAGGTTCTAGGTTAAGTTTCACCTCCCCAATGAGTACTTGGCCAAATACTGGTAAAGTACAGTAGCTAGTAGCAATACTTCAATAGAATTTCCCAATATTATTCAATTTTATTGTAGTGTAGTTTAAAATAGAATACGATAGATGAGAAGAAGAAAGTAAGAGAAACATGAAAGGGAATATGGAGAGAAAGTGTGAGTAGGGTAAAACGAATAGAACTAAATTCTTATTATTCTTTACAGTACTTTCCGTTTGAGACGGCAGCTAGTCTATTTTGAAAGAGGGAGAAGTAAATGGTAATGAGTAGTTTGAGCAAATGCGTGCATGTTCAGAAAAGGGCAGTCTTTATAGTCAGCACTTCTGAATGGACGGCATTCGCAATATAACTCAAGCTATAGCCGCCGTATAACTATAGTCTTAATATAAACTGCCATTCGACCATTTGTCCCTTTACACATCTCAGATAACGACTCTTGTCGAATTATTATCCTTCCATCAAAAGCCTTTTCAACTCTGTTGATTCTATTTCCATTCGCCACTATAGAACTTTAGAACTAGCGGCAAAAGAGCCATTGTCTGGCTACTAACTTCTATGTCAGACATTGTGAATGAGATTGTCGAGACTCAAAAGATAATCGGTTCAAATATCATAAAAAATAATCGATTAATAATTTCGATCGATGAGACCTTAAAATAATAATCGGTTGTCAAGACTCGATTAAAACATTTAATTCAGATTTATTGACTATGTGAATGAATGATGGAGACTCATATATGAAATACAAAAATCAATATTCAAGACTCAAAATGAGAATCTATATCTTTAAAAGCGAAATGGCACTGACTGACTGACTGACTGATTCATCACCAGAACTAAAAATCCACTGAACCGAATGCGTTCAAATTTGGCAGGCATGTTCAGTTGGACGTTTAGACGCGCGCTAAGAACGGATTTTAGGAACTTTCAAAGGATACGCCAAATATTTGAGTTTTTCTATAGTTTTTCGGCGTTTTCTCAATTTTTTCGACAACCAATCAGTAGGAAATGTTGATATTTCGTAGGTAGGTTCAGATAAGGTCTAGAAATTAAGTGTTAAGATATTTTTGAATTCCGTTTAAGATTACGCCAGTAATCAGGTTTTTCAAATTGTAGATGTTTTGCGGGTTGCATATCTTCCGCCTTGATACGACCAATCCTTACTGTAAATTCAATGGTTCAGCGAGATTATAGTTAAACTAATTTGGGAGATATTGAATCAAGTTTCAAACTATGTCCGATATAGTTCCCAAGGTTACGCTCAATATCAGCGTTTTATTATTTTTCGGAATTTTTAGAGTTTTTCTTGGATTTTTCGAGAATAAATTGGTAGGAAATGTCGAAACTTGGTGAACACGTCCAGATTAGGTCTAGAAATGGTGTGTTCAATAATTTTTGAATCCCCTCTGGACGGAATTTGCAGGCGAGCGAAGCGAGCCTGTTTGTCTCAGCTTACACTGACAGAGGTCATGCAGGCGAGCGAAGCGAGTCTGTTTGACTCACTTACATTGCTGATACTGTCGGGGGTCCAGGGGGCGGAGCCCCCTGGCTAGGCGGAGAAGGCGAGTGAAGCGAGCCTGCCGGCTAGTAGGGTAATATTATTGATCTCCGAGAAATTTTACTCAATCCCATTCTCTTCACTTAATATTATGACACTTCCAGACGACTGAATTTAATCCTGAGAAACCTGTCTGGACATTGTCAACTCTTTATCTGGGTTAAGTATAACTAATGAAGTTCTGATTTTAATTAGAATTGTTGGAAAATTCAACTTTTCTGATACTAGCAATATCATCAACTACATTCTCTTTTTTGGTTGTCTGAGCTTCTCCTATTTTGGAATAGCTTTTATCATATTCTTCATCTTTTAAGTACGTCTTGAAAGTCAGGAAAGATTATTGACTGTTATATTTACCCGAATCCACTTCTGTGAATGTAGGCTATTTCACCAACATTCACATATTACCTTTTTTTAGGGTGATGCCCACATGGGTTTTTGGGCCTGTGCGTGGGTAATGGGAAGGATGGTGATGAGAGATGACCTATAACCTATTATAGATAACTAGTGATAAATAGAAACTCGAGCCAGAAATAAGTTCACTTTTGAATTAAAGATGACGGCGAATTCTAATAAGCATGAAGTAAAGGAAGTCACGCATAGAGTTATCATTATTTCTGTTGAGAGAGTTTTCAAGATAAGACCGGCGCGTAGAGACTACAAGCATTTAGAAGTTGTGTGACAATAAAGTATTCAGACAATGCTCAACTTCAACTTCAACTTAGAATGCATTCTGTCTGGGAAATCGGAAACAATGTTTTCAGGAGCAGAACTTTCTTGCTTAATGGCGTCTAGCCGTCTTCTGAGTTTTAATAAAATTTCGAATCAACACTTGGGACCTGTTCTAGTTGCGCTCTTTAAAGTTGTAAACATGATGTGAATGGAGCCTACAACAAGTTATTATATTACTAATATTGATAGAGAAAATCGGTACAAACCAAGAACATAACTTTTATAAGATTCTATTCAAATGTTATTTATCCATTTAGAAATTCACTGATGATACTTGTATGTATATAATATTGTATGTATATCTCGGATAATACATCATGATCAGAAGTTAACAAAAATTGGTGATGATGTTACAATCAAATCCGTTATCTTGCTCTCGATGAATCTGAAAAGGCTTTGATTTGACAGTAAGAAGCTTCAGGGTATCATTTGACTTTCTTCCATTTGATATCAATTTGATACTATCTGAGTAACTATTGTAAAGATATTAGAATAGAATGAATGATAATGATAAACTACTAATGTATAAATTTGACCGACTCTTGGACTGACGAAAGTTAGTCAAAAGAAATGAAAAGGGACGTTACAAAATTGCAGATTTCTAATTTTATCAACGATTAGAAGTAGATAGCAGACTTGTCTCCGAGTCTGGATAGTGTGGATATTGCCTTCAGTGATAGGATACTGTAGTGTAAACAGGGCAAGATTCAGGAGAAGCCTAGGGAAGAAGAAGAGAAGATGAAGTAATGATACAATCCAGAAAGAGGTTAGAGCATGATGGAAAAGACAATTGGCTGTCTGGATGGCTGACACATAACATGTTTATTTCCCTAATTGCTCTTTTCCCCCTTTGTAACTCTGACACCCTTCATCTTCCCCTGTCATCATCATTATCCCCATCTCAAGGGCCCAGAATCCATTCAAGTGCTTTCCATAAAAGCACTACTGCATTACACACATAAAGTGAAGAAACATTTTCTTTCTTTCTTCATCTTATCAGTCATTCTCTTTTCCCTTTTCTTTCTTTCCCTACTATCATTCTTATTCTGCTTTCTGACATTCACTTTCCAAACTTCCTCGTTTTCTCTATCATTCATTTACCTCGTTGTATCAATCATTATCTGAATGTTTACAGTTTAAAATATCATTCCCATTCATTTATTGGAAGAAGAATCTTCCTTTGAATTGAGCTCTATGAGTTGAGTTTCTTGAATTGAGCATACCAAGATATGTTCAATCAACTGAACTTTCTAAGATGTGCAGTTGATATATACATATTGATTTTATCACTTTCATAATACTTTCCATGTAACTTATGTCATATGTTACTTATTGTTATGTCATGTCCATGTTACATGATCCATATTACTTTCTCAAGATTAGTATTATCATGAAGTATGTCGTTTATTTTGACTTTGAGATTTCAAGAAAAATGTAATATTTCCAAATCATTCTACTTATATTTTGTAACTTTCGGCTTCTAATTTAACTTTACTAATTCAATATTGATATCTCACAGTTCATCAAGCTCAAAAATAAGAAATTTGTGGTAAATAGTGATAGTGGATGCAAACATAACATATGTTTATGAGTATTTGGAATATTCATCAAGCTCTAGAGGTATCATTTTATTAGAGCGATCAGACAGAAGAGGTGAGATATAGGCCTACAGTAGAAGGTTGAAAATAGATGATCTCGAACTGGTATCGATCGAAGAGATTGCTAGTCGTAGGGTTGCGAAATAAGTGAACCAAAAGTATTATCATCTTCAACAATATCTAGCTTTATTATCAAGTTTTTTGTTACGATGATTTCAATCTAATTATAGTTGATAGATTTCTCGCAAAAGCCGTGACTTTAAAGTTATTTACAGAAGTCCCAGAATCAGAGCGAAATTCAATTTCCGTCTTGTAATGTCAGACGTGAGCTACTGTCGTATTTCCTATTGGTCTCCTCACTTTTTGGACGTGTACTGAGGGTAAGTCAGTCAAATTATTGAGGGGAAACGCGGAGTGATATAGAAACTTTCTTTTCAACAGGCATATTCTGTGGAGAATACGGAATCAGAGCCATGCGATAATTATAGTTTTACAACCAACTTTTCTTCAATTAACTCTCAAGTTAGAATAACAAGATATAAAATAAGATTATTATTGAGAATAGAATTAATTCATATTAAGCATGAAATAGTACGAGATTATAATGATTACTAGCCGGCAGGCTCGCTTCGCTCGCCTTCTCCGCCTAGCCAGGGGGCTCCGCCCACTGGACCCCCGACAGTATCAGCAGTGTCAGTGAGTCAAATAGGTTCTCTTCGGTCGCCTGCAAAACCTCTGTCAGAGTCAGCTGAGATAAACAGGCTCGCTTCGCTCGACCAAATTTCAACATTTTCTGCCAATTATTGGTTCTTGAAAAATCTAAGAAAAACTCCAAAAATAGTAAAACCCTAATATTGAGCGTTACCTTGGGAAGTATATTGGACATAGTTTAAAACTTAGTTCATCCATAGTCTCGCTGAACCATTGAATTTACAGTAAGGATTGGTCGTATCAAGGCGGAAGATATGCGACCCGCAAAACATCTACAATTTTGAAAAACCTGATTACTAGCGTAATCTTGAACGGAATTCAAAAATATCTTAACACAGCATTTCTAGACCTCATCTGAACCAGCCCACCATTAATCAACATTTTCTACCGATTGGTTCTCGAAAAAATGAAGAAAACGCCGAAAAACTATAGAAAAACTCAAATATTTGGCGTATCCTTGAAAAGTTTTCAAAATCCGTTCTTAGCGCGCGTCCAAACGTCCAACTTAACATCCCTGCCAAATTTGAACGCATTCGGTTCGGTGGATTTTTAGTTCTGGTGATGAATGACAGAAACATACATTAAATAAACTTAACATTGAAGCATACACGTTGTATATTTCTTCGTAAAAAAACTGTACTCAAAATATGGACAGCGACATAAGTCTCAATGATCTATGGATAGAGCATGGACTCGATGAGCAATAAAGTCGGTGGTCGACTATTATAGTTTGCGCGAGTTGAGGAGACACGCGTTTACAATGTGAAGTGTATTCAATTGGAGTATCTTCTTAGATTACGCGAACTACACACGCCAGCAACATGCAAGACAAGCAAACAAATGGAAAGGTGGGGGCGGAGGGATAAAGTAATGTTGGTAATGGCGAGCAGAGAGAAGTGACGGTAAGTGATCACGGCACTCGACTCGGAGTCACGGCAAGGTCAAAGGTTGGCCGGAAGTGTGAATTTGTCAAGAGGCGACCGCCTGTCAAGACTCACGATGCTAATTTCATTATCTCATGATTGGTCGCAGGGCCAGGGCCCTCGTGACTTGGCCCAATGAGTCACCAGGGTCTGGCTACCTTCACGTCACGCGGCGTCTTCATCTGGCTTTTTATGTCTTGGCAATCAGGAGTGGCCTGCCAAAAGGCTGATCAAGATCTGGGTTCGAACGCGGTTCAATATACTCTCCGATTAACAGTCTGTTAATCTTTTGATTTTATCAGACAGGTGCTTATCATCGCCGGCTGTGGACCACTCCAATCAACAGTGAATTGAGTGATCTGAAACAAATAAACTTAAAAGTGTTATTGGAGTTGAAAACGAGAGATGGGAATAATGGGTTTGAGTTTATAAATGGGAAAAATCAATCAATTCAATTTGAACTGTGGTTTTATGAGATGGGAGTTGATTACAAGTGATTTATTATAACTGGTTGATATCATATCACCTGTAAAAATCAACTTAAATCCACTGCTCGTGCCCACGTAAAGTGCTGTACAGTGATACGAACACTTCACCTGTTTCGTGGACACGAGCCTCCAGTGCTTAAATCCATGCACAATTCATATTATGCAATGCAATAGCACAATCATTTTTGTTAACAACGAAGCAATACGTAAGGGCACCAGGCTGGAATACTCCATTGGTGCTCTAAAAACACGAATAATGATTATGTCTATTGAACATTTAACAAAGTAATCCTGTCTGGTGAGAAAATAATAAAGACGAAATTTGGGAACCCAAGAATCAGGACCAGGTTTAAGAGACGCTTCCCACGACTTTTTATCGAATAAGATGTAGTACATCACTGATTAATGATAAAATTTGATCAGGCCTACTAGTGTCATCGAGCGATACTGTCGATGATCTGTTCACAGTTTGATTCGATATTTCACCGGAATCCCACAATGGTAGGGCACCATCGAAAGAAATACGAGCTTCCGAGTACTTCCGAGCAACAATACAAGCTCTGTGGGGAAGGGTAAGAAAACTTGGTGATAAATGGATTTGTTAGAAAAATGAATGCGATGACACCCGGGAAGAATTATGGTTGTTTTTTTATAATTTCCACTCGGTGTGATTGGATGATCGTCGAAGATATTGTATTGGGGGGAAGAAGAGGCGACGATATTTTTCATTTTCTGTTGCCTGTTTTTTATCACTCGCCCTATTTTTCGGCACTCAGCTCGGCTGGACAGCGGAAATAATAATACTGCGGCATCCCACTGTTTGATTGTGCTCTCTATTGTTATTGAGATGTCAGGATTGTATTAGTTTTTCAATGAATGAGGGTTGTTTGATTTATTAACGTTAGCGCCATTATTCTTATCAGGGTAGCATTACCAGATCATAACCAGGTTTACTTCCAAGAGGAAACAACGGTCGTTTATTTTCTGCTGAGAATGTTTTCATTGCAGACGATACGGGCTGTGAGAGTGGATGAGGATAGGGCTTTGATTATGAAACAGCAAATTCAATTTGGGAGGAGTTACAAGTGGAGGCTTCTTTATTTCAAGTTCTTAGAGTTTAATACCCACTAAAAGTTTCAAGAAAGATGATGAAATTCGATAGGAGATAGGTTTCAATTAGTTAGAAGATTGATTATTCTTGAAATAAAACAGCTTATTAAGTTATCTTATCAACCAATTTATTATCAAAATTGAATATTTGTATTTATGCTACAAAATTAGTAGAGCAATTATTCTATTTT
The DNA here is from genome assembly GCA_017141385.1 of Sogatella furcifera. NCBI lineage: Eukaryota > Metazoa > Arthropoda > Insecta > Hemiptera > Delphacidae > Sogatella > Sogatella furcifera. The sequence continues at coordinate 16,558,020 of CM029551.1, read as the reverse complement.
TATACATGCAATGCTATATAATTGATTGGAAACTATATCAATGGAGTATCAAAGCAATCCAAAATTTAGGAAAATAACTTTTCCAGTGGAAATGAATTACAAATCCGGGCAAAAAACCCTATGTCATTCTGATCTTAATTCTATAATATTCAAGAGGATGGTCTACAGATTTTTCATCTGAATGAAACCTTACGAATGTTTAAAAGAGTATGATCATTGTAGCTAATGTGAATCTCTTAAACAAAATTTATTGTTATTCAGTGACTGCTTGATTTCCTAGAATGAACAATTCCTCACGAAAGTACTCGATAATTTACTAGCATCTTGAAGATTAGATGACCCAGAAATTTGAATACTGACCATTCGTGCTCGTTGCAGTTGCAGTGAGTTGCCAATTATTCAACAGTATGAAATTTGATGGTTACTTGTGGAATACTTAGAAGTTATATTTCGTGATTAGAAAGACGATTCGCCAGCCATAAGACAGAGAAGTGCAGTTCTGCTTACAAATTGCGCCCTGAATATCAAAAACTGACCATGAACCATGATATAAAGCAGTTTGTCTGTTGGACTTTGCCGTTATCGGTAGATATGGTTCGCTCAAGCTGAGGAGACACGCCGTCACAATGTAAAGTGTATTGTAACTGCGTCTTTTCTCAGATTGCGTGGACTGTTTATAACCAGCTTGTTACTAATTGCTCTTGATTATTGAAGTCCGTTCATCATTACTGTATCCACCCAGTATGCTAACATTCTGACATTCTACTATTTCTAGAAGCTTTACTAGTTGAATGAAGTTCAAAATTTTTTATTGTATGATAGCCTGGAGGCTAACCTCCTTTCTTGGATATTGTTAACGCTTGGAAGTAAATGTGAAGACACTTAAATTTAAAATGGTTCAAACTAACTAACTTTTATTTATAACTTCATTTCAACTTCTATTTCTCATCTTTCACCAGCTCCATTCAAGAATTCGTTCGCCTCTTTCTCAGAGTCTTAATTAGGCTACTCGTTCTTCTGATAATAAAGCAATCAAACTCTGCATAAAGCCTTGCGCAGACCAATGCGTCGTGAATTCGTTGCAGTGGTTCCAAGAATTTGGACTCCGATTTAAGCGAAGGTTTCGGTGCAAAATATTCATAACGCTGGGGCACGCACACCGAAGCGAAATAATCGTAACTTAGAGCGCGGGAATATTTGAGTATTTAACCTAACCAATTAATAGTTTCGATAGTAGGGTAGAAGAGATATTGAAATTAACTATAATAATGATGCTGTAATACAATAATAATATCCTGAGTTATTATATAACCTACTAGTAAGGTGCCTAATAGCTGCTCAATAGCTCAATTGCCCTATTAAAGTAAACTGAAACTTACCTGGAACATGGACAGCTTTTCCAATATCACACCAAATCTTGTATTTTTCTCTTATATTCTTGTAATCTTTGTGATTTAAATCATAGGGCCTACATATTGGTATACTAACAAATCATCATATTAATCATAATAATCGCTAACAATTGCTCAGTGTTCATTCCCAAAGTGCCGAGAGTTGACTTTCTTCCTTTTTGGTTATGTCTGTTTACTTGCAGACGAAAATTAGAGTTAGTTCCTGAACGAGCCACAATGCATGCGATGCGAAAGGCGTGACAAATGCTGCATGCCGCATTGGTCTGCGCTAGCTCATACACCGCAATGGTTTTAAATTTTCGTCCGGCGAATTCTCAGAATTGAATTCGCACAGCAACAAACGTTCGCAACGGAATCGTGTTGGTGTGCGCCTGGGGTTAAAGTGTGATATCGACGGAGAAACCTTCAACCAATTTTCCAATGATACATTTTATTTAAATAATTATGGTTCCCTTTGCAGTTTTGAGTTCATTCGGTTTATTATCAAGAAGCATAACTATAAATCAACTAACTTCTGGGTCGTACCAAATTATGAGACAATCACTGAATGAAATTCTGGATAAAAGCTATTACTGAAGCTCCTAAGCTTGTCTTGTTGTTGTTACTTTGATATTTAAGGAGGTTGAAATTGAGACCCGGCAAATTGACCACTGTTCAGTTTGTTTGTTAGAGGTGATAGAAAAATCATTTTTTGCACTCTTCGCAAAATGTTGTATGTAAGATTATATAGAAGAAAACGTGAGAAAGAAGGAGGAGGGGGAGGAGCAACAAAGGAAGAGAGGGAGAGGAGAAAAAGGAGGATGAGAAGAGGGAGAAGAGGAAAGGAGAAAAGAGGATGAAGCTGTGAAAGAGGAGAATAGGAAGAATATGGAAGACGAGAAAAGGAGAAGGAGAAGTAGGAAAAGAAGAAGAAGAAGAAGAAGAAGGCGAAGGAGGATGAGAGAAGGGGGAGGAGATTTTCTAGGAGACGGATGAGGAGGGATAGGAAAATGAGGAAAAAGAATAAGATGAGGAAGAGGTAGACGTCTACTTGAACTCATTCCAAGAGTGGAGAGATTTGAGCTGGCTGGTGTGCTTTAGTTTTGAGGGGATTGGAGGGGGGAAGGGGAACTTGGACAAGAAGCAGTGCCAAATTGATGATTGGGGCATACATCTTTCCTAGTAGGAAGCAAAGGCCACCCTGTCGGGAACAATTTTCTTCCTAAGCCTCTATCAAGCACCAACTCTTTGTCTATCTCACTCTTTTTCTATCTTAATCAACTCTTTCCTCTTTAAACAATCTTCTATTTTTCTTTCTCTTACACTAAGCAATATTCACAGAGATCTCACTCAAATAAAGTCATACCTTTTTCATTGTTTTCTCTTGATAGCAACTTATACCATGCATTTCCATAGCCTGTAATTCCAGTGTCTGCCTTTTTTAGAGAACCAGAGCCTCTGTTCTATAAATAAATGAATATCTATATTTTTCAGTTATACCTTAGTGTAAGATGTGCTGATTATTTTTTTCAGTCATGAGTTTTATACGATAATAATAATTTTTACTACATAAAACCGATGCGTCAAATTGATTGTTCATAAGAGCTCATCATTAGAATGCAGCGGTTTAAATTTACTTTTTGATTATTGTTGAATGTTAATATTACTGATAACAACAATCCCAAATGGCAATTCAGCTTATCAATACATAAACAACAGCGAATATCAATGAAGAAATAGACTGTTCAACCAGAGCAGCACTGAGGAGTAGTAGTAATACATCAAGATTTTCACCAAATTTATTACATACATACCGTGTAAAACATGTGAACTGCACATATATAGATTCAATCATAAAAGTACCAACACTTAATTTACATCTGCTAACTAACAAAGATATCCGATGAACAATCACATCATTATTGACCAAAAATAATATCATAATCTTTACACATTTATGATTATTTTAAAAAGAAGACCCATCTTACATTCAGTATACATCGTTATCGTTATTTACATACAATTCAAACAATGAAATTACATACGTTACAAAGTATTATTGAAAAATACAGAATATGGTATTACCGTACATATTAAGGAGCACTTTATTTTATTGTAAGAAAATATAATAAACTTTCACATTATTGTAAAAAACAACAGAACTGCTGACTATGTATGCGTTGGAAAATGAATTTATTGGATTTCCTACTTAGATGGTAAGCCTATGGATGAAAATATTTAGAGAAATCGAAAATATCCCAGGCAGAACAGGATCTACAATCAGGCTAAGTCATCAGCAGGCAAAAAATCATTGTTCTCAACTATCAGGGACTTTGAAATGCGATCACTGGCTTCATTGAGTAATTGTCCAACAAAAAATATTACCTAGCGGGATTGATAGGCCTATTGATGAAACTAACACTTTACTTTAGTTTAATTGCAGTTTCATTCTCAATGAGGAAAATAACTTCGCAGTTTTTTCCTGACCAAACTTTGTTAGCATTATGAATAACACATTTTTTTCAACTATACGGCGACAATAATGAAATGGTGTGTAAATTGAAATTTCAACAAATTTTTTGCTATAACTCAGTTCGGCAGATTTTCAACTTCTATTAGGTATTTTTGGTTAATTGATTTATATGGAAAAGCTTAACTTTTAGCTCCAGTAAAGCCCCACATACTAAATAGAAAGATACCAGAAAGGTAATTATTCAAGTTTTCATAGAACGAAAGAGCTAATCTTTAAAGATCGCTTCTGTGAATTGATTAAATTTCTCAAATTGAGCAATGGTCTTAAATAAAATTAAGATGCTGAATTAAAAGATTAATTAAGATTGAAGGAGTTCTAATTGATGTTTTTATAACAGTTTTTGTATTATGTTTTAAAATTTGAAAGCTGTGCCTGAAGAGGATTAAATTTAAATAGAGAAATATGAATTTAATCATCTACTACTTGGTAGTTACAACGTTTTCGACACGTTAAAAAAATATCACTTCAAAAGAGTATAAGATTATTATCTAATTAGGTATATCATTTTGTAACTATTGTTTTTGTGATTGGGCACCCGCCGAAAAACCTACGGGTTTGGCTAAAATGGTGACGTTGTTATGTGCTCAATCCCTAATTGGAAGCAGAATTGTTTAAATTTATTTGACGTGAAAATAGAAGCATTGTCAGTAACAATACTTTTTGGGACTGAACAATTTACGAAAATTGATTTTAAACACTTGATGATGGAATTAGTGTTAGCTTTCCTAATTGGTAATAGAAACGAGAATTTTGAAAATCCGTCTACACAGCTAAAAATGTGGGTGTGTCCTTGAGTGCTCCTCACTAATGGACCAACTATGTCACAATAAAATTTATCCATTGGAGCTTGTACAATTTTTTATGCTAAGAAACCAAAATTTTGCTTTTGAGCAGGCTTGCTTTTTCCAGATATTTCACACGATTTTACAAGTAACGCAATATCTTTACCAATTCCCTTCCAGTAAAAATTCTCTAAAATTTTATTCATAGTCTTTGAAATACCTAAGTGTCCGCCGACTGGAGATGAGTGAAAGTATTTGAATACAAGCTGTACAAGAAACTTTGGAACTACTATTTTAAGATTATCTTGATTTTGGTGTTTGTAAACTAGTACTCCTTTGGAAACAGAGTATGGAAATTGATCAATTCCATCGGAAATTTTTTGCAAAATTTCTTTACAGAACGGATCTTTTGTTTGATGAGTTTTAATATCGGTAAATACTAAAGGGAAATCACTAAGATTTAGTGAATTTACAAGATTCAATAAGTTATCTACTTCAATTTCAGTTTTACTTTCTTGTTCAATAAAATTATTGTCTTCTATCTGATACATACGTGACAGACAATCAGCAATTACATTATCTTTTCCGGGAATGTGTTTAACATCAAATTGAAAACCCAATAGTCCAAGTGTCCATCTTCTCATTCTTCCGTTTTGACGGGGGTGATTTAGAACATAGGACAAAGCTGAATTATCAGTAAGAAGAAGAAATTTATTATGCGCTAAATAGAAACGGAATCTTTCCATACCCCAAATGGTAGCCAAACATTCTATTTCATAGGTCGAATATTTACACTCTTGTTGTGTTAATTTTCTCGATGCATATGCTATAGGTTTAAGTATGTTGTCAATTTCCTGACAGAGTACAGCTGCAATTGCCGTACTGGAACCGTCTGTTTGAAGAACAAACTTTTTCGAAAAATCGGCTGTCATTAAAATAGGAGGCGTTGTAATTGCCTTTTTCAACTTTTCAAAAGCATTTGCATGTTCTTCTTTCCAAATAAATTTTACATTTTTCTTTCTTAGGGCATTAATAGGAGCAGCAATTTCAGCAAAATTTGGAATAAATTTGTGAAAGTATCCAACCATACTAATAAAACGGGCAACGCCCTTAGGATTCTTGGGTGGAGGAAAATCTCTGATTTTTTGTGTTCTACTTGGATCAATGAAAACTCCATGTTGATCGACAATGTAACCTAGAAAAGAGATACGTTCTTTGGCAAATTGTGCCTTTTCAGGATTCACAGTAAAATCAGCATTCCTCAATTTAGACAAAATAATTTCGATATGTTTTAAATGAGAATTGAAATCCTTAGAATATATTACTATATCATCGAGATAGTGGTAAACGAATTTGAACTTTTCTTCTTCAAATAAAGTGTCAAGGACAGAAGACAAAGCTAGCGCGCCCACTGACAGCCCAAAAGGTACTCTAGTAAATTCATAAACATTTTGCATAGTACAAAAACTAGTTATGTGCCGACATTCTTTTTTCAAAGGTATTTGATAATAGGATTGATTGAGGTCTAAACAAGTGTAATACTTAGCACCATGAAACCAATGAAAAGCTGTTTCAACACTTGGCAATCCAATGGAACAGAATCCAAACTTATTTGCTTGTTAACTGCTCTGTAGTCAATTACTACACGATGTGAGCCGTTGGCTTTTGGAACTAGGAATACGGGGCTAGCGTAATTACTCTGAGATTTTACTATTATTCCCTCTTTCAACATTTTCTTCACTTCCTCATTTAGAATATTCATTCTTTCTGGATCGAGTTGATAGGGAGCTTTCCTAACTGGTTTATCAGAAACTAATTTGATTTCATTAACTACTTATCATCTCTGTTTCCTCGTTGCTCTCGTTTAAAGAGGGGGTGAGTTGTGCTGATTATTTTTTTTTCCTTTGATTTTCTTTATTATAATGGTTGCATTGTTGGCACTGTTGAATTTATCGGCAAGCCGTACTGTGAAGATTATTGTTGTTAAGCTATTTTTAGACTATGTTTGTCGATTAGCTACTCAAAAGCGACAAGAAGTCGCCGGTTTTCTATTTTTTTTAATTTACGAGTGTGAGAACTTCCGTTTAGAAAATGTGTTATTGTAAAGCCTTCCACTATTGGCTAACATTACAAATTCTCAGTTGTTTCAACCAATAATGTGAACCGTACTTATGATTCACTTACTATCTGCCCTCTGGTGACAGAAATTGTAACAAGCTAGACCGCTTTGCTTCTGGAGTGTGTTGGCTGGACATTTTTGTAGCTTGGCTTGGTTTGATCGCTTCATACAAGATGGTTTCTCGTAACTGTTGGATTTAATAGTCTAGATGAGTGAATTGTTTATTAACAATATGTAATGTAAAAGAAGCCTATTAACTGTAAATATGTAGCCATCCTTGTAACGTAGTGACATCCTTGATATATTGATGTGAAATTCACTCCAAAATCCGCTTATAAGCGGTCGAAGATACTGAAATATGCTGTCGAACGAGATCTAATATTGGAAGTTACCTTCCCGACTACATGATAAACCGTAAGGATATGGTTTCCTTGAGGGGCAACGACCAGAAGACTCTTTTAAGTCGCTCACAGTGGGTGTGAGTCGCTGCGAGAGTTCCGACGGCATTACCTCCAGGGGGGTCGGCGATCAGGGAGACGAACTGGTAACAACGGTACCGAGGTAACGGCATTCAAATCTGACTTCGTAAACAAAAGAAGGTTCTTCGTTTCTATAGTGATCACTATCTTCGTTTATCTTTTTTACCTCTGCGCAGAGAGTAGTATGATAATGTAATCTGAAAATTTGAATTTTTCTGTAATGATTTTTATTTGAAATTTATTAAATACAAGTATGGCCTAAATCTAGTCGTTTTCTTGACTACTTCCAATTCCACTTAATAAAAGAAACATCAGTCTTGAAATGTATGTGCTCTAAATTCAAAATTCACTAATTATCAAAATTAATGAAAGTACAGTACAAAGAGTTCTTGCAATATTCCCTCAATACAGATATTTATTCGAATTAATAGTAGTTATAAGTTGATTATTCTATTAGCTACTATGCTTTATTATATCTATAATCTACTACTCCTTCTAAGTTTAGTATATGCAACCACGCGTACAGGAGAAGATGAGCATGCAACGAATTAATTTAATCACGTTTCATTCAAGTTTCTGATTATGCTAGTAAACGTATATAATGTTCAAAATTATCAGATCAACTTTTAAATTCCAACTTTCGAATTCAACTTCCCGATTTAATTCCAAAACGCATGTAATGTTCAAAATTCTCAGATCAACTTTTAATTTTTTTACCAATTCTGTTTAATCTATCCAAATTGAACAAAGACTCGGCTTTGTTGTAATCTACTTGTTCACTTCACCATCACAATGGAAATCTCACAAATTATGCAAATCCAAATATTCCAATTGAATATTCGAGATACAAACCTTTTCAGATTGTCTTGATTAAGTAATAGCATACAAGTCACATTCTACGAAAGCTTTATTTTATTTTCATATTAATTTGTTTTTTCTACCATCTTAATATTTTCATACCAAACAAGTGCATTAATTATCAATAGCATTCTTCGACAAATCATTGATCTCAAAACTGCGGTACAATCATTTTTCCTCCAGCAGACATGGAATGAATTCACCATTCCAATGCTAATAACTACATAGGCTACAAACAACATACTCCCCAAAAGACGCTTATGCCAATAGAATGAAGATGCATGGAATCTTGTTGATTTTGAGGGTGTTATCTCCAATACATGGCTAGCATTCGCAAGCGATGAATCTTGTCTTCCAAGGAAGTCATACATAACATACTTTTCGCCACACTTCACAGAAAGAAGCTGCTTACCGGTCCCTATGTAGACTTGAAAGTCGTCATTTACATACGCAAACAGTCAGCTGTTGTCCTCGAGCGGTAAGACTTCCTTTCCATGCGGGGACTTTCTTTCCGTGCGTGGACAACAGCAGCTGACAGGATTAACGTAGTAGTTATCAAGCCGTCCGCTAGATCGGGTGACAGTGCACCTTTTTAACCTATTCAGTTATCAGTTTGAATCAGCAATCGCTATAACCTCATTCAGATTGAATTGTTAATCGTGAAGTATTGATTAAATGAAATTTGATTGATAATGCTTATCTGAAGTGAGGCGAAAAGAAATATACGCAAACTCGCCTAGGAAGTTTGTTTACGGTATTCGGAATTATTCCCAGGCTCGGCAAGCCTCGCCCGGGAAACTATCCTCATACCGTAAACGTTCACTTCCAAGGCTTGTGGCGTAATGTACTATTTAGGGGATTTGGTTTCCGCTAGTGTATAGTGTAGTATAGGCGACGGTTTCCAGCGTTACTCGCGCAAGCTGAGAAGACACGCATTTACTATAGACTGTAAATTGTAACGGCGAGTCTTCTGAGCTATCGTAAACTTTACCATATAAGTTCATGTGTGCTCAATAATATATGTTATATGTATTATTGCAAATGTATGAGTGGTATACAAGTATTTGTTCCACTTGTATCACATTCAAGATCGTCGTATTTACTATTCTCCTTGTAAGTACTGTACATCATGAAATATGGTGGCTTTGTACTGTACTTTGGAAATAAGGAATGTGAATGCCAGTAGGCATGGCTATTTTTCACCTCATCGATAAATAATAGAGTACAAAAGTGCATTTTGTACGAGAGAAAGTTTCTACTTTCGACTCAAGCCTTGAGTCGTTGTCCGTTTGTTAGTACGTTCGGCAATAACTCTCGAACGCCTCCATTAACTTAAACTTCTGCAGACACATTCATTTATTTATTCGAGAGATTACAATGAACTTATTAGGATTTAAACACAGACAATACAGTTCAAACGTCCTTTTCTTATTTAGAGAATAAGTTCGTAAAATAGAGGTTTATGTTCAGTTAAACGATCACTATCAATATTAAAAAATTTTTACACTCAGAAATTGAAAACTAGAATATTTTTTAGAAGATTCTTTGACGTATCCTTAGTGAAACCAAGCTCTTATACAAGACTTATTCAAGACTAGCTCGTTGTACAATGGAAACGACTCCATCCTTTGTTAGACAACATCGCTGTAAAGTTTCATTAATTCATGTTTATCATCAAGAATTGGAAGCTGGCGAGTTATCCAGCCCATTTGGCTCACTAGTACAAATGATCCGATGAAATCGACTTATTCATTTGAGATCTTCCAGTTCGATTGTTCATTTTTTTTATAAATACATGCATCATCATTTGGCTTACTATCTTTTTAGGGGGAGTTTAAAGCGTGCACACTCATTACAATAACAGAGAAAAAAAGAATGATTAAAATCAAGACTAGGCTACAAAAATAGAGATTCAATGAAAAGGAGAAGGTAGGGAGAAAAAATAAAGAGTGTATCAGTGTTAAAAGTGCGGAGATAAAAGAAAGAGACATGGCAAACTGAGAGTATTTCCTTCCCCGGTAACCTCGAAAGTTTCAACAGGAGCCTGCACGAATTCGTAGTCTGTCCAAGCAAAGAAGAGATTCTGGTGGAATTGGAAAATGACTCCAGCTCAGTCAATATTGGTTCAAAAATTATAAGTTTGGTCTTGAACTGTAGATTAAAATGTTTCCCGCAATTTGGGACCAATTTCATTACTGAGCTAAAGTCATTTTCCCATCTCGCCAGAATGCCTTCTTTGCTTGGACAGACTATACACAGTTAGCATTACAGACGGCAGAAATCCCGCAAGCTAAATCATCCCTTGGGAAGCATATAAATTCAGAGTGGAAGAGGGTAGGGTGGATGCGCGTGCGTGTGTTGGCTCTTATCGTTATCAGTGTTGGTGCTGGATGACAAAGTAGGACCTTGGCATCACTTATCAGGTTTAATCCGGCACCCTAGCTACGTTCGTTTGGCTACCGCGGTCGGCCTTCTACATCTTCCGATCAACAAATTGCAATCGGGGACTGTGACACTACAGATATACAGCGACACTACACAAATACAGATAACAGTGATGCTACAGAGATACAGTGATATATATAAATACTGAGAGAAGCACCCTACTCCACTAAGTGAAACGCACACAAGTTAGCTCTTGCGCACATACGCACAATCTCATGCGCCCAAGACCGCAAACATAAACAACCACTCTGCGTTCAAGTCTAATCACCATTATTTCTATTCAGTTATACCAAGTAGTTGAAGGTGAGAGTGGTCTGATTAGTTGGGAGTACTGTTTGCAACACTCAAATTAAATCAGAGGTAACAGTATTTAGTTTTGTAGGATTTGTATAGTTTGTCTAAGCAAAGAAGATAAGATGGGGAAATTTGGTCTCAAATTATAGATCAGAATGGTATACTATTGGATGGAGCTACAATTTGAGACCAAGTATAATTTCTAAACCAATACTGCCTAGCTAGAGTCATTTTCCCATCTTGCCAGAATGTCTTCTTCGCTTGGACAGACTCTAACAGAAAGAGTATTAGTGTAAGGTTATTAGCATGAAATAAGAACGAATTTAGAAAATGAATTCTATTCAAACCAACTTTAGACTTCTCAAATATGAAATTAAAACTTTTCAATATTCATTCGTTTATTAGAGTAAGAAATGTAGATCAGAATAATTTGAGACCAGGTTCCAACATTCTAAGTCTTTCTGAGAAAAACAGAGAAGAATGAAAGACTAGTGATCGAGACTACAATTTTTTAATAATCAAGGTCGATCTGGAATCAGTTTTTTGTAGATTCCTAAAATTTTGAAAGAGCTCACCATCTCATTCCTAGTCACGCAACTGAACATATCAAAGTCAATAATTGTTCAAACAATCTCTATTGATTGCTTCTCTATTAATCCAGTTGTTTTCATCTCATCATAAGATTATAAAATTTCATAATAAGATTACAAGCGTGAATTCCATATAATCTTTACTTGGTGTATTTCAAGAAAGGAGCATTTGCTTTGGTAAAAGCTGAGTTAAGCTGAACAAATCGAAAAGACCTTACAAAGCGTTCCCTGTTATTGTAAAACTGTGTTGAAATGATGCAGTCACATGCAAAGTGACAGTCATGAAGCAACAGGAATAAGAGCTACGATAGGTTTTCGCTTTTTTGTAGAGAATTTCGCTGCAAAGGGATATTCGCTGTTTGAATATAAAGTGGCCAAAGGCAGACTCCAAGTTGGAAAATAAGAGGGAACGACAACATAGGGGGATGGGGGAGCATAGTGGTGGGGCGACTTCCAAAGATATAGAAAGTGGCAGAACAGAGTAGAGCAAAACTGATTTATTTGACAAGGGTTCCTCCGTATTCAGTTCACTATGTACAGAACGGGTGCAGGGTATTCCTACAGGCTTCCAGTAAATAAAATAACGGTGAATTTGTGTCTTGGAGATCACGTGACTTGTACGGCATGATCCCCAACTCTAAGCCAACATCTATAATTCATTAATCATCTAAACTCATCAGATTTTGTTTTGAATAACTGTTTTCAAATAACATATTCTAATGAGTGGAAAAGGAATATGTATGATCAAATATCAACTTTGAAGACATAAGTTCAGTGAAATTGGAAAAGACAAAATAAGATTAAAATTTATTTTCTCGAAATCATCGAATCTTCAAGTCCTATTCATTATTCAGTCTTCACGCCTTCAAAATTTATTACATTAACTGATAATAATATAATTTTATTCATACAAGAATCAATAATGTTGATAAATTGGGCTAATACCAAATGAATTTTGTTACTCCAGTTATCTATTGATTCTCAAATTTCAGAATTTTATGTTCTGAAATTTGAGAATGTTCTTCAAAGTTGTATGTAGAAAGATACGGTATGAAAAAGAGAATATAGCAAGTTGAGCGGTCGTCATTATGAAAATTTACATAATTTGGTGTATAGAAATCAACTGAATAGAGTATTATTTGGAGGATTGTTGATTATCATAGATTGAACAGATGAATTGCATTTTTTGCCAAAAGATAACATATCACATCTTCAACATAAAATAGTTTACTAGATAACACTGTGCTGTAATTTGAGACTAAAATACCGGTACACAAATATACTCTGAAAACAAAAATAGGAACTAAAATAGGTACACTAGACATATGAAGAAATAAATTCGACCTCTCGATTTGAGTGACTCGAAGTTGCAATCATTCAAGGATAGACATTAAATACATGATACATGTATAGTGAGAAATTTACCATGTTAATTTCGCTGGTTTCTAAATAATACGCCGACAATTGTAACGGCAAGTAGTTTAATAAGAGAAAAGACGGAGAAAAACATAGGACAGAGGGTGGCCGAAAATGGCTGTCGTAAAACCAGGCGCATTACGTTTGCAGACCGACGTCTGCTGACGCGAGACACGAATACAAATAAGAGTAAAGAAATGGGGCGATGCACACAAACGCGACGGCCAAGTTGGCCCGTAATTCCGACAAGTTGTGGCACGTATTATCAAACGACAGTTGATGGAAAGGGGTGTGAAGGGTGACAAGGTGAATGAGAGAGAAGGAGGAAAAGGAGAAACCAATGGAGAGAAGAAAAAGGAAAAGAGATAGGAAAGGTGGAGAGGTGAATGAATAGTTGGAAAGACGGTTTCCAGAGTAAAAGGGTTATACAAGATGAGATAATGAGAATGGAGAAGAACAGGATAATTAATAGAGAGGATATAGAAGTATGAAAATGAAATAAAATATGGAAAAGGGTGAAGGGGGAAGAGGATGAAAGAGATGGGAGAGGGCCGTGGAAGAAAAGAAGTTGAAGAAAAGGAAAGAAAGAGAATTTTTCTCAGGGTAATGCCCACATGAGCTCTTTGACAAATGCGTGATTAAAGGTAGGGTTGATCTATGTTTTCATCCTCAAATTCATTGTTCTACCTCAAATAGTCTTCCAAATCACCATAAAAACTTTCAAGTAAGCATTAAAACCGCGATCATTGTCATATTTTTCGGTTTTCTTGCACTTTTACTGGTTGCACTTGTAATGGGTTACTCATACCTCCTGCACATATTGTTCTTGTACTTGCTGTACCAGTAATTGGTTGCTATTACCCAAGGTTATTAGAGACAATAACCTAGTCTAATAACCTTGACTCTTACCTGGTGTATATGATGTTCTTGTACTTGGTGTAATTATTGTGTAAATCTACGTTTGTCTTTGTGAACCCCGGATGCACAAAGAACACTAATATTTCACTGGAGCAACGCTACTCCGAATAAATTAGTGAAGGAAACTGTTGTTGGCCGAACAGACTCAATGTTTGTTTGCGAAATGAACGAAAACATCGTTAATTTCAATGGATATGTGGAAGTGGAGCGAGACCAAGATAAGAATAAAACGTGAACAGAGGTCGAGCACTCCTTGTCAGTGGCTCCAAATTGCAATTAATGATGATTTCGGAAATGAAAAACGGGATAAGACGAAACAAAAGAGCGGGGAAAAGTGGAAAAAGATGAATTTTCTCTGCTAATGGGATCCCGCGGCAGCAGACAACTCGACAGAAGTGCTTTTCCTTTATTGGAAAAGCAAAGTGTTTGTAGCTTGACGACTTTCTTGTTCTCCTTAATAGCTGGAGCCAGCCAGAGCTGTCAGCTTCAAAAACATTTTTGGACGCTATCTATTCTTTCCCTCGTACCCTCACTAACTACTCCAGCTTTTCCATTCAAATGTGAACGCTGCCTAAAAAATACAGTTATCTTGTTTTTCAAGTTTTAAAATTACACTCCAGCACAAGCTTAGCTTGATGCTAGAAATTGATTTGAATAATGTCGTAGATACCCGTAGACCTTGCAAGTAACCCTCTTATGTTATTTATGAAATTGTAACATAGTTTTCTCTAATAGTCATATTATGAAGACGAATTACACATTATTTCATCAATTTTTTTTCTGGGAACCAACCAAATTTCCATCGCCAATCTCATATCCTTGATCTATAGTATTTGATGAAGCTATTAAAATGTTTAATCCAAGATGCTTATAGTTTTAAGGTGATGGAAAATTCAGATATTAATCACTATGTATTATGATATTGAAAATATGAATAAAAATTTTATAAATAATCCATATTGGTTGAGATGTATCCCTCTACATCCTGAAAGTCCAGTGTAATTTCAGTTTACAAAGGAAACAAAACATTTCAACAAGTAATTTGAACTTTAATAATTATTATCCGGCCGCTTTCGATGGTAAAAAAGTAACTTGTTAGGAAACACTGCGTTTCGGAAATAATCTGGTTCGATCCCGTTTCATCATCAGGCACCAGTATAAACGTAGCTTACATACAACCATACCATCATGACATCATTGAATATGATTTGGTGATCACATAGGCTACATGTGATGATTGATTACTACAGATAATAATTCATTATTCACGATTGATAATAATATTCATGATAATTACACAATCACATAATTGATGGCTGATTGAGATGTTGGTAATTATAATTTGATTCTGTATTGGGTTGCTTGCAAATTAATTAGACTATCCCAGTAGCAGAAATAGAGTGAAACAAGAATCTCATGTAACTCCTGATTAAATTTTAGATTTTAATATTAAAATTTGTAGAGTGAACATTTTATGCTTATATATTGTATTTGAAGAGCCTTTCATATTTATTGTACATTCGATTTCAGTTCATGAAATTAATCCAAAGTAACATGGTACATTGAAGATACATTGGAAGATACATTGAGCATCTTCAGATGTGAGGACAACGTAACCTTGAAGACAAAACCATAGTACTGTAAATTATTTCTTTAGAAATAGAGTGCAAATGACAAAGCTCCATCATATTTTGATAAATTATTGTATCTTCTTTAACTAGAGAAATCAATATTTGGTACTATTAAATTGTAAAACAGAATAATTGAAACTTTGCACATTGGTATGATGATCTGTTAATCACATCTTCAATCAACAATGTTAATCATATTTATCTATTTGATTACAATGAGTAAATGTGAACTACCTTGAATTTTTTTAATTTGGAGCTGAGAGAATAGGACAGATACGGTACGTAATTTTTCAAACACGTGTAACCAATCCTCAACAAAATTGATCATCATAATAACAAATGATGCGTAATTAAGGTAGCCGTATAGCAATTACAGTGCGTTGATTCCCTGATGGACGATAGATAGGACTACACCACGTATCTGTGCTTAAACTGTCTCCAGGGTGTTATTCCCAGGGAAAGCGCCTCTTCAGAAAACAAATGGATGCCATTTGTCAAGCGGCTGCTTATTATGATGCACGACACGTAGACGCGATTGCTGTGATGCCTCCGTGTTCCTCGGTTGCCGCATAAACTAACCTCAAACATCCTGTGAATCTTCTACTCCTGCAGGAGTAGAACAGGAGTATAGTCTGCCCAAGCTAAGAAGACATTCTGGCGAGATGAAATTGATACTGGTCTCCCGATTCGGGAAAATGAGCTTGATACTGGTTGAAAAATTATAATATTTTGATCTCAAATTTCGTAGATCAGAATGTTTCCTAGAATTTGAGACAGTATTAATCATTTTTGAGAAAATTAAGAGGGCTTCTTTGAGAGATAAGAGAGAGCGTTAAGAGAGATAAGAAACCCACTTTGTCTTTAAGAGCGACTTGCATTTTCGAAGCTATATTGCACAGGTGTATTACGCCCAAGCAAAGGAGACATTCTGGCAAGATGGGAGAATAACTCCAGGTCGGTCAATATTTGTTTGAAAAATTATAAATTTGGTCTAAAATTGTAGACCAAAATTTTTCCTATAATTTTAAATCAAATGTATAGTTTTTGAACCAATATTAACCGAGCTGGAGTCATTTTCTCATCTTGCCGGAATATCTTCTTTACTTGGACAGACTGTAGTAGAGTACAGTGACTATATAGCCAAAGTCACTGTATAGTAGAGCAGTCTGCGGTGGTTCAGTGTTCCTAGATACTGGAAAATATTCGATTTGATAGGATCTGGATTGATAATTCTAGATTTGATAGAGCCTCCTCAATTTCAGTGATCAGTTCTAGGCTACAATCTTGAAACGAAGAGAATGAAAATATTGTATTTGATCCAACAGATTATTTCCTGGATGAAGAATTGAGGTTGAGTGTTAGAAAAGACTTTCTAGTTCTTATTCCACGAAGAATATTCTCATTTCATCCCAGAATTTGGATTTTAAGTTCAAAAATAGACCAAGATGATTAATTTGTAGAATGATTAATCGATCTTTGCATTGGAATCTTGTAAAGATACAATTTATTACAAATGTAAAGCTGTGAAGTCCAAATGAATGTATTGCTACTTATAATTTGGGAAAATTTTTTATCAGTCGTTGAGCTAAAAAGTATAGGGTCTTGGTTCGTCTCTTGAATAATCAATAATTTTTAGGATACAACAAAGCATGGAACACACTGGAGTATAATACTCGTACAATACTTGAATACTGAAAGAATCAATATGATAATTTATTAAAATTCATTACCAATCATTCATTCAATTCAATCTGACCAAAGAGTTCTGTGGGAATGGAAACATCCCTGATTTACTCAAATTGATATATATTTCTTAAATTGTATTTATAATGTGATCTACCTCCTTTGGGAGATTGGCTGTCGTTAGTAAAGACAGTCAGTCGTTTCCCGTCTCTGGAGGAATAGAAATTGTTGCATTACACTCTAACTGATTAACTGCATGTTATTCAGAGGTGTTCTGCGCCGCCAATTGGTTGCGGAGACTGGCTTATGGTTGAGAGGATCAACGTGCTAACCACACGTTACCTCTATCCTGGTTGATCATTATTTGCTTGCTGTATGGTCTGTCCGGCCGGGGGATTCTGGCGGGGTGGTGGGGGGCGGCTTCGGCTCGTCCAGTGTTGGTTCGGGGACTGTGAGTTCTGATTGAGAATTTATGGCTTTTGGGCTGGTATTGGCCGGGCTGGGGCCGTTTTCCCGTCGTGCCGGGGTGTCTTCTTGGCTTGGACGGGCTGTATAGTAGAGTGAATTTGAAACTGGCAACCAGCTGGTAGGCCTAGGCCCTTCATGGGCTGTTGAGCCAGACATACATACAATGTGATCACGTTTATTCTAATACCAATGTTACAGTTTCTGTACAACCTTACCTCACAGTTGTACTCTTTACTACTTTACAGTGCATTAGAACCTTCGACTGCTAGATTCTGCTTCAGTCTACTCACAGCAGAGACACATACGTTTGACCATCTCATCAATAACTCTCGCACTTACTATTACAGACAAGCCTAAATACGTATTTAAATGATGAAAAATGACGTTGTAGCTGAGAAGATACATCATCATAATGTTAAGTGCATTTCAACGGCGTGTCTTCTCAGCTTGCGCAAACTATAGATTTATAATTATCAGTCAAACATTTCATTTATCCTGTTAAATGTGTTATTTTTACTGGAAGCCTTGTTCTCTAACATCAATCTCGAAGAGCCGAAGAGGTGAGATTTCTGTTTGTTTATCGATGTCTCAAAACGTATCCTAGCAGGAATTAGTCACAAAACAATCACAAATTGACAAGATTACCAATAGGTTTTAACAGAAACTGTATGATTATTTATCTTATAAACGTGATTATTGCACGTTTCTATGCAAAAGTACTTCATTAGACCGTGCAACAGTCCCTGTGCTCCTTGGGGAGCTTGAGAATCCCACGTCCAATCAGAAGAGCATTACATTAGAGTCGAGCGGATCCCACCTGGAGACTCCACTTATTATCCCCAAGGACTCGGTGCTGTCAGGATAGCGCCGCTGCTGCCATTCCCAGCTGACCACGCCTAATCAATATTGATGATTTTAATGGCGATAATTAACCATCATTGTCATTAACGAGTGGGATGCCATCCAACTTGATCAGCATTTGGTAATTGCATCTGCTGATCACATCGTATTGATTCCTAAATTGGCCGGCCGCATTCCATATAACCTATAACCTAACCTAATCCTAGCCTATATAACCTAGTAATGCCGTGCATATTACACATCACGTAACATAGTTGTGATGCCACTGGAGGGAGGTCGCAGTCCGAAATTTAACCTGATCAGAAATCCCAGAGTATTTTCGCGATTGGTAACGTTACTTGGCCACAAATTGATTAAATCACTAATAAGCTACTAACTATAAAAAAGTGTTTTTGAAACTTCTGATTGGGACAAATTTAATTTATTGATAAGTCTGTTGATACTTCTGATTGGGACAAATTTAATTTATTGATAAGTCTGTTTATCCTGAAGCAAGTGGAGAATAATGTATGACGAGGTGTGCTGCTCTACAACA
This sequence comes from Sogatella furcifera, assembly GCA_017141385.1. Classification (NCBI taxonomy): domain Eukaryota; kingdom Metazoa; phylum Arthropoda; class Insecta; order Hemiptera; family Delphacidae; genus Sogatella; species Sogatella furcifera. Next base: position 16,539,017 of record CM029551.1, on the reverse strand, counting down.
TTACCTTATACATCTTACGCCACCTAGGAGAAAGAAATAGTACTACACATACTTCGTAGAAGCTGATTAGCTGCGAGGTTCATATATAGGAACGAACTATACGAACCTTGGATTAGCTGATAGTATGATTATGCCAAGACTGTCAGCAGATAGCGTAGAGAGATTGAATTTCTACTGTTGTACGTAATGTATAAGGATGAGATATAGCGGTAGAGATAATGATAGAGAGTCAAAATTGAAACATCATTTGAATTCAAATAGCCGTGCAAAGTTGACTAAACCATTTATTATTGAAATTTATAATTATTAGGTGGTATATTTGAGAATATTCAGTTTCACTTCACTATACGAGTATAATATGAATAGGCTATTTGTGACTCTCATTTTGACTGAATAATATTCTCATATATGCAGCCTCTCTATTTATCTTCTCAATATGTAGATTTGAGCCGGTTTAGTTGAGAAGACACTTGTGTGAAAAACGACTAATTATAAAGTCATGCCATATTTCACACGTATCAAACAAATTACACAATCAAAATACATAACGGATCTTGTATCAATATCAAGGAGTTTATTTTGTATCATTTTATATCAAATTTTTGAAACTGTCTCTTAAAATATTTTTAGGAATCGTATTACTGTGTAGGTCTATAATGGCCTATGTGTGAATACTGCTTAAAACTTCAAACTGATTTGGCAGAATAAAACTGTGCTTTCAGGATGTTATTCATGGTCCTCCTCTGATGATCATATTTATGTGAATTTTAAGCTGGGTACTGCGGTTTTTACATTTCTAGAACTGAACTTATAATACTATAATCCTAGTAGGCTATCCGGGAATCACATGTATCAAGGAATCACATACCTTCTTGGTATGAATAAGCGGGAGTGAGTAAGAAAGAAAAACGAAGTCCTCTGAAAATCATATATGTGAATTTCAGCCTGGAGTTTGTACATTTTTTATTAATATAACTGGACTGAACCTAGTATCCGTGATTAAAAGAATCACGGATTCTTTGGAAGAATAGAAAAACCAATAAGGGAAGGGGGTTGGTATGATAGGGAGGGAGTGAGTAACAAACCACGCACTGCCCTGAAGTGATGATATAGTCTGTCCAAGCAGAGGAGATATTCTGGCAAGATGGGAAAATGACTCCAGCTCGGTCAATATCGGTTCAAAAATTATAAAATTAGTCTCAAATTGTATAAAACATTCTGATCTACAATTTGAGACCGAATTAATTATTTTTGAACCAATATTGGATGAGCTGGAGTTATTTTCCCCATCTTGCCAGATGTCTTCTTCGCTTGGACGACTATAGTCCGCGATGTTTGCATAGCACGCGGCAGCGGTGACGGCCATGAAATGAGATGCAAATGCGTCCCTTGCACTAATTCGTATTCGAAGCGGCGGCAACAATGGTCGAGCCACTGATTTAATTATTCAATCGGTTTTACCAGCTACCATTTACAATTCATGGACCGTCGGACACGGCCATGACGCCGCAAGAATGGACGCTGCGTTGTGAGCTGATTGTAGCCACGCTCTCTGTCATTCACTCACTCATTAAGTCTCTCTCTCTCTCTCTCTCTCTCTCTAAATTTATTCCAAGTACATTTAAATAAAATTGAATTATTTAAGTCTTAATTATTATTATTAATATTCATATCAACCTACCATTTACAATTCATGGACCGTCGGACACGGCCATGACGCCGCAAGAATGGACGCTGCGTTGTGAGCTGATTGTAGCCACGCTCTCTGTCATTCACTCACTCATTAAGTCTCTCTCTCTCTCTCTCTCTCTCTCTCTCTCTCTAAATTTATTCCAAGTACATTTAAATAAAATTGAATTATTTAAGTCTTAATTATTATTATTAATATTCATATCAACCTACCATTTACAATTCATGGACCGTCGGACACGGCCATGACGCCGCAAGAATGGACGCTGCGTTGTGAGCTGATTGTAGCCACGCTCTCTGTCATTCACTCACTCATTAAGTCTCTCTCTCTCTCTCTCTCTCTCTCTCTAAATTTATTCCAAGTACGTTTAAATAAAATTGAATTATTTAAGTCTTAATTATTATTATTAATATTCATATCAACCTACCATTTACAATTCATGGACCGTCGGACACGGCCATGACGCCGCAAGAATGGACGCTGCGTTTTGAGCTGATTGTAGCCACGCTCTCTGTCATTCACTCACTCATTAAGTCTCTCTCTCTCTCTCTCTCTCTAAATTTATTCCAAGTACGTTTAAATGAAATTGAATTATTTAAGTCTTAATTATAATTTATAATATAATATTCTTATCGAAACATAGTACTTTTTAAGAATAGATTTCCAAATACCTAGCTCATGTGGTATTAGCTTCAATAATTTTTTTTTTTTTTTGAGGGTGATGCCCACATGGGCTTTTGGGCCTGTGCGTGGGTAATGGGAAGGATGATGATGAGAGATGAATGGACCTACTGCTTTAGGTGGGTTCCGAACCACCGGGAAGCGATTTTTGAGGCTCATGAATTGAATTCAGAGGAACCGGTCACCGTTACAACCGTGGTGGTAAAGGCACGTCGCTTATCTAATCTCACCGATTAGACGCTCTCTACCACTGGGACAAACCGCTTCCCAATTATTTGATTTATTATTTTATTTATTATTTATTAATTTATCAATTATAATTCAACTATAATAATCTCATTTAATCAACATTCCAGTCTTAAATAAACTTCATTCATCATTCCTATTGTTTTCATTCATCTTTCATGAATTACAGGATCCATTCCACATTTTCGTCTGAGTTATCACAATTTCATAGAGTAAAATTCATTAAATCAATTTTCAGTCGAATCTATCAGTAAAAAATTTGTTACGGTTGAGTGTTAATGGGAGGGATATACTTGCATATCCCTCTCCAAGAATGGACATCTTTGTCCAAACTCCGCCATTTCATGTAGATACATTACAATCATATTATAACAGTAAGAATATTGGATCCCATATATCTGTAATTTAGTAAGTTCCTTGTATATGTATTTCTTATTTGAACCAATAGTGTAATTAGATTTATGTTCAATTTTTAGCACCTAGGATTTAAACTCTACTTGAATAAAGTGAATAATCTAATCTAATCTCTCTCTTCTTTCAGGAATGGACATTTATTTGCCTAAACTCCGCCATTTTATGTAGATACAGCACAAATTTATGTTACGGTACCGTTAGTTTTTTAAATCCTATATTTCAGTCATTTACAAGCTTCCATAGTCTTTTATAGCATAGGATGTAAACCGATTTACTGTTTTTGTAATCTACATGAATAGAGTGATTGAATCTGAATCTCTTCCTCTCTTTCTTTATTCACATACTCACACACTGACTTTATTCAAGCTGATTTATTAGCCTCAAGTGGAAGCCTCATTTTTGATTTGCATAATATAGAATTTTAGTAAATATATTTTATAACACACAAAAAAAGTGAATGAATCTGAATCTCTCTCCAAGAATGAGCATTATTTATATTTTATACTCCGTTGATTCTGTTCATACTTTAGATAGTAGATACTTCACAATCGATGACAGTCAGTATATTGAATCCTAAACCTTTGTAGATTAATGTATTTACGTAAGTTACTCTGAACATTGTTTATTCAATGCAATTTACTAATTAATTTTATTTTAAATTATCTTCACCTAGGATTTAAGCAGATTAATATTGCTGTAATCTACTTGAATAAAGTGAATAATCTAATCTAGTTAAATCTCCTTCTCTACTGATGTCGTTAGTACACACCACTGTGTGTAGCTTGTAAAAACTAAATTGGCGAATGAATCATCTGAATAGACGTTCACTCTCTCATTCTCATTCTCTATCTTTTCTTTCTCGAACACTATCGCTCTGCTATTGAATCAAAACATTATATGCCAGTTTCGTTGTCACCAACTATAGGTGTGGCAAACCTCTGAAAGCGTTCTAACAGGCCGATAGATAAAGCCTTACTAACAGATAAGATTAGCACTCCAGGTTGCATTGGTAGCACCCTAAACTTGCAATTCACACGATTCGACCACTGCTTGTGATGCAAGCTGATGACCACACTCTAATGCAGGTGCAGCACTAAAACAGCTCACAGTTGAGATTACTGCAGTTTTGAATTGGTTCAACCAACAAGCAGTGTTGGTGCAAGGTTATTAAAGAACCTTGTCTCTAATAACCTTGGTGTTGGTGTAATCACGTTCCAACTGATTGTGAGTTTGATGCTGATGACTCTGCATGTGGAAGTATAGTGCAGAAAGTGAGAAGAAGACACATTGAGAAGGAAGATTTCTATGGAAAAATGTAGATGAAAAAATGTAGAGGTTTCCCTAAAAAGAGGAAATTTACATGAGAAGGTGGAAATTAAAAAATAAAATACTTTAAATACTCTACTATTCCCTAAAAAATCCCAATGTGAAAAGTAGTAAATTTCTGGGGAAGATTACTTTATTCATAAATAGATAACATAATTCAGCGTAGATTCTCTATTGCAATTTAAATGAGTAAACACAATTTTCAATAAATTTCACAAAAATAATGGAAACGTTTAGTACAAATTTTAAACACGGTAATGTAATGATTGCAAAATTTATACAAATATCAATTCAAGGTTCTGAAAAATAGATTAGAGTGTCAGTTATCTAAGTGAAAAGGTGAAGTTTGGACTTCGAGTCTAATTAGTATCTTTTTTTCAACGAAAGTTTACCAAAAAATAATTCTTCTCATTCATTCATTACAAATTCCAGTGAACTTGTGATTATATCGATACACGACTGGTTTTGTTGAGTGAATTCAACAGCAGACCTCTTATTCATAAGAAAACTGAATTAACCATCAACTACTATTTCATCATACTCCGGAAGATGGTTATTCTGATAGATTCATCTTTCCATGAGAAGGTTCTTCATGAAATCTACTTTTCAAACTTTTATTGATTCACTGTCAAAATATAATTTTTGACGCTACTGTATTTGTGCTAGAATTATTAAATTAGATTTGTTATTTGTAACTTCATAAGCTTACTAATAAACTTATACATAAAAGGTATTCATGATCAAGATGTCATAATTACAATGCTCCATTGATGTCATAATGCCATTTATTCGTAAGCAGACTTGTTACATAATACGAGGATACCAAAAAAATGTTTTTCTTTGTTTAAAGCTTATTACCACCCAGATTCTAGTAATCCAAATTTACCATGTGCTTCAAGAATAATCCAGGTTTTTGCAATCACATTGTCCATGTGATAATGAATGTTCACTGTAAACATCACCAACTTTCGCTTGAACCAATATTTTTCGACCGCATTTGATGGGAAAAGTTTTTAATCAATCAATCGAGAGTGGGAAGTGGATCAACATGTTGGTTGGAACGAGCTCTCAGTGAAAACAGACGAGAAGGAATTGTTTATTAAATTGATTGAAAATCAAACAGAGGGAATTTCAAACTGAAAAGTAAGCAGGGGTAGACTGGGTAGAGTGAGGAGAAGACATGGGTAGACTGGTTAGAGGGACATTTTGGAGAGAGAGAAAAAGAGAGAAATGTAGATAAAAAATGATGGAGGTGTTTAACACACAAAGAATGTAATTAGTGATTAGTGGTACGTGGTTTGAATGATCAAATTTAAAAAACTCAAGTAATAACGTTTCTTGCTGATTTGGATTTTATTGTGAAAAATTCTATAATCATTACAAAAGTTATTCAATCTTTACTCCTCCTCATCCCATACAAAAATAGGTTCGAGTATGATTCATTTTAGAGGATATTCTATCAATATATCGTGGTCATAATGTTTTCTCGTTCATCTCCACTGAAATTTGAATTTTGAAACATTCATAATGAAATGTGAGTTCCATATGAGATTGATAAAATATTACTTTGAAATTCTATACTTTTGAGAATATATTATTCTGAACAATCTTTCATATTCATTTTCCCAACAAATATACCGCAAACCTGGAAAATTACGGGTACTGAGTTTAATCCGAAGATTTCTAATTTGAAAAAGTAAGAAAGGAGCGAACAAATGCGAAAGCGAGTGTTCAAGATTAACATTGACAAACGAGAAACGGAAGATTAAAAACGACCCTCCTTCATTTGTGAGTCCTGCTCCAGCACAGCTGCTGAATTAATAGTGGCTCCAAATTTTAGAGAAAAATTATTATTCCTTCTACTTTCTTGTCATCTGTGTGCTTTTTTGAACGGGATAAAAACTTGCTGTTTTTTACTCGCCTTTTGAGAATAATCGATTTTCGAGGCCTCATCTACAACCGTCCTTGATTAAACTTTTTGAAATGGAGGGGTTGTGCTCCTTCATATTCTATTTTTCCTAATAAAGAAACGCAGAAAATAATTTATTAGACACAAGCAGAGTGATTGATACAAACAAGCAAACAACTCAGTAAGTTATTTTTAAGAAAATGCCACATTGTAGATCAATATCCATGTACTTGTACAAGTTAGGCTATAATAATTATAACACATGTTAGCAATAATATGTTACAACACAATAACATATAGGCTATAGCACAAAACATATGTTGCCTATAACAATTCATATTTTCAATTCAATCCAAACACTCAGTGAGGAGAGTGTAGTTGTAAGATTGGACGGTAAGAAGAGATCCGAGAGTCTAAAAACCTGTGGGAGCTCAGCTGTTGAACAGTGGGCAGATAGGGCTAACTCAGCATTATCCGGCTGGAACATCACTTGTCTGCATTATGGCCGGAGGGAACGTCACATGCTAATGCCAGTAATGAATGGATGCTTGAACCTTCCTCACTTCTGAAACTCAACTTCTTCCCAGGATGCCAACGTTTACCGAGCGAAATCAATTACCCCTGGTCCTGTGTGGGGAAAGTCGTGGCCTTTGGTCCCTTCTGTCCATCCTGCGAAGTCTTTCCCTTATGCAAATTTCGAAAGCCCTCAGTCAGACCCTTTCGGCTCATCTGTATGCTCCCCATGTCCCGGACATTCCTTCCTTCAGCTGCATCAGTTAGCCGATTATACTTCATTTAATGTAACTCCGTACTTTGAATACATTGTATAACCTAACTTATACATACCACGCCAAGTTGGAGGTTGAATCAAATAGTCTGTGCTTCGACTGTTGCGGTCTATTTCTTCAATTCAAGTGATAATGAACAGAGAGCTGAAGATTATTCAAGGATAAGGAAGTGTTAGGTGAGTCGACTTCAATCATAGAAGAACAATGCCCATAATTATAACATCAAATCATGCAATTTTACACGATCATGCAATACATCAAATATTTAAAATAATAGACATATTAATTAATTGAAATTAGTTGGCTGGATGTTATTTCGAGTATGAGAATATCTTTCAAGCAATGCTAATTAATTTGAATTTCCAATTATAGCTACATAGTATGAATAAACCAAGGACTTCTGCTACTGTAGAAAGTAAATTGCAATATCTGATTTTCCATTTTTCCATTTTCGAGTTGTGTTATGATAAAGACCGAGAATAGTTTGAGGATGAATTGACGGAATCTATTTCATAAGAAAATATCTTACTCATTGAGTCAGTTAAAAGAACAAAATTAATGAACATTGTTTTATTGAAGTAGTGTATTTTTCTAAGAATTAGACGTTTTGCTCGATAAGGAATTATAAATTTGCGGTAAGACAAAGGACGGTCTCGTTTTAACAGAGATCTAAGCATTTTTAAGAGAGTCTTCATCAACTACGAGTAAAATGATGAGCTGAAGACAACAGAAAGTAAAGGGTGGTAGGTGCTTAGAGAGGTTAGAAATTATGAGCTAAAACTTAATAAACTGCAAATTTTTTACAGTATAGGACGTTGATCAATGGAGAAAATTCTTATAAATTATATTTTTCAAACATGAAAGAAATTCAATCACTTTTAGACATAATAGAATATTTAGTCTTCCTCCACAATGGCTTCATCTTTCAAACTTTCGTCATATCAGAACAGAATTTTTCTTTCAATTCAAACGCATGCATATGACAATTCATTATTTAGCCTAATTTGAATGATGAACTATTACGAACAATATCTTCAACTATGAAAATGTTTCCAATCAAATAACAACTATGTAAATTTCAAACGATGAGAAAGATTATAAAAAATAAAATTGAAACAATGACTTCTACTTTTCCACTACCGGTACCTATGAAACATGCGGCCAATGTCCCTTTGAGCTGAGTAATTCTAAACAAAAACAGATTTGATACCAATACGAATAATTCATTAGCAAGTGGCCTATAGAAATACTTGGGCTATGACGTCAATGTGGATAGGCCGACATTAATAATTAATTTCCGGTGGCAAGCATAATTATTGTATTGAACAGGTTTGGATCGGGAGAAGGTATTGTCTAGACAGCATCAGAGGTGATCGGTGAGATTGGACCTTGTCTCCAGGGAGTGTTCTTCAGGGAATAGAAGCCCCTTCGGGGGCGATGGAGGGTGAGAGAGGGAACGGTTGATTGGCAGGGATGTCTACCTACCCCCTGGAGTACCCTTCAGGTCCTTTGCTGTCTCCATCTTCTCCTCCCCTCCCCCCATCACGACAACTGCAAGTACCCTTGGGACGTTTTTGCCTGTTGCGTCCCCCTTCTCATGTCTTTTGGTCTTTTGTGGGGTGGGGGATTAGGGAGGGAGGAGAACAGAAGCGTCAGAGAACAATGCCACTTGCCAACCCGGATGACACCTATTCACGTCCGCAGTTTGATATTGTCTGCGAGATCGATCAATTCAAAACCCGGTTTTCTCTCCCTGATAACCGATTTCGAGATTTTTGGAATTGGATTGTCTTTCAAGAAAATAATAGATGAGATTGAGTTCAATTTACTTTTAATTTTGCTTCGATTGTGTCATAGAACTCTTTGAATATTCAGGAAATAATTAATTAAAAATTTACTTCCATGCTCTATCACTGTGTCTATCGACTATAAATTCTGCAGGGTACTGCTGAGAGTGCATTGATTATTAAATTTGATAACAATCATGAGATGTTCCAATAAAACTATCAACGAATTTGAGAAGAAATTTGAAAAAATGCATGCTTTCAATTCTAGTACAATACTTAGTTGGACAAATGATTTTTCTAATTCAAGCCAAAGTCAATTCTGTTATTACAATACTGCTACTGTTATTCAGAATATTGCCTTTATGATCAAATCATTCCAATTTTCTTATGTCCTGAGATTTTTTATGTGGCCAAAAAGAGACAAATGAGATTAAACTTTGTTAAATTGACAAGTAGACCTAATGAAAGTGAAATCAAATAATGATTTTCCATTTCCTCTTTTACTGCTCAATGAGCAACAAACAAAGGTCACAAATGTCTGCGAAGATGAACAAAGAAAGATAATGATATATTCCCATTGTACTCTTATCAGATGAGAGATTTTTTTTTAAATCTCTATAAATAAAAGCGAAATGGCACTGATTCATTCATTCATTCATTCATTCATTCATCACCAGAACTAAAAATCAACTGAACCGAATGCGTTCAAATTTGGCAGGCATGTTCAGTTGGACGTTTAGACGCGCGCTAAGAACGGATTTCAACAACTTTTCAAGGATACGCCAAATATTTTAGTTTTTCTAGAGTTTTTCGGCGTTTATCTAATTTTTTCGAGAACGAATCAGCAGAAAATGTTGATATTTGGTGGGCAGGTTCAGATAAGGTCTAGAAATGTTGTGTTAAAATATTTTCGCAATCCGTTCAAGATTACGCCAGTAATCAGGGTTTCAAAATTGTAGATGTGTTGTGGGTTGCATATCTTCCACCTTCATACGACCAATCCTAACTGTAAATTCAATGGTTCAGCGAGATTATAGCTTAACTAATTTGGAAGATATTGAATCAAGTTTCAAACTATGTCCGATATACTTCCCAAGGTTATGCTAAATATTAGCGTTTTACTATTTTTTGGAATTTTCGGAGATTTTCTCAGATTTTTCTAGAACAAATCGGCAGAAAATGTTGAAATTAGGTAAACAGGTCCAGATTAGGTGTAGAAATGCTGTGTTCAATAAATTTCGAATCCCTTCTGAACGGAATTTGCAGGCGAGCGAAGCGAGTCTGTTTGTCTCAGCTGACACTGACAGAGGTTTTGCAGGCGAGCGAAGCGAGCCTGTTTAACTCACTGACACTGCCTATACTGTCGGGGGTCCAGACTGGCTAGGCGGAGAAGGCGAGCGAAGCGAGCCTGCCGGCTAGTAGCTCATATAATAAAGATTGAGAAGCGCAGGCGAGAAAGATGATGTACAGAGAACAGACCAGGAATTTTTTGCAACAATGTAGCATTCATACAGTCATTTCATCAATAATGATTGTATATTCAAGTCAGGATTACAATAAAATGACAATTGTAAGTTCTCAATTGTTTTCTGTCTCTTTCTGCAGCGCTCGGAGCTCGAGAGAACCAATTCTGGAATCAAAGCCTGCTGATGATAATAATCAGTCTGTGCGGAATTTGTGTCCCATTTCCCTACGTGCTGTGCGTTGGCCTGTTGCTTGTTCAATTTTCAGCTGATGGAAAATCAGTCTCTCCTCAAAAATGCCTACATGACAAATTGTAGCGCTTTTGCCACTTCGTTTGTTGAACAATGCAGGCAAATTCTGAATTCTCTTGTGGGCGAATTTTCGCTCCGCATTTTGCCAAATGCTCCAACATAATGCATGCATGAACAGATACGGATGGGACAATGCAAAACAAGATGGCGGCTGGGTCGGGAAATAGGGGGGGGAGGAGCGAGGGGACGAAATTGAATAATTCAGGGACAATGGATTTCATTATGGGGCACAAAGCAAACGAAAATTGCACATCGCTCTTTTGTTGTAGTAAGTCACAATCCCAACGTTTCCGAAAAAATAAACAATTACAATACCCTTGTTGAATACCGTTTCGTTATGACTCATTGCATTCCAATCCTTTTTCACTCGATAATCACTATTCATCTGCAGGTGGAATAATATAATTCGGATGATATCCTTGTCTGATTATACAAGCTGCAATCTCTCGACTAGAAATTTAAAAATCATAAAAAATACATTGAAAAGTCACAATCTGATATAAAATTCTGATTTTTAAAATCTGAGATTTTTCCGGTAAATCTGATTTATTCACTCACAATTTATGACATGACAATAGATCATAACCCACTATGGTTGATAATAGATGGAATATTCTCATAGCTAGAAATATGAAGCTAAAAATGGAAAGGAATATTGTTTACCGAGATATTAAAAAAAGTGAACAACAAATGCAGGCTGGATAGTGACAATAAACTACATAACATAACACAGTAACATAATAGGCTACACACATGATATCACAAGAATAAAACTCTATTTAGTACTGTCAATTCCTCAAATTCATCATTCTACTCAAGCTAACTCCGCCCTCCAAAGACAATTCAAGCAGTGCACTACCATGGTATTTACTATTTTAATAATCGTATTTCATAACATCAACAAGAATTCTACAAATATAATATAGTTATATGTTACACTTACCAATACACCCTGACTTTGGACGTAACTAACTATGATGGATAATATTATTATAATACACCGTGTGTTAGGGAGGGTGGTAGTTACAAGGACGGACGCTTATTATAGGAGTGGAACGCAATGCTAATAAGCGACGGGCCGTAGAAGATAATTGTAGCGGTTAGCGGCGTCTAGGGAACAAAGGTTTATTAGACAACGGCTTAGCCAAATAATAGAAATAGGAATAATAATAATGGAAGGGATAGGAGTTTGGGCCCTTATCACGTCCAGGGATAGGAGAGACCGCTGTCTAATTTGCAAGCGAAAGCCATTACACCAACGATAGATATCTATCACACGGCAATCGGCTGAGACCCGTGGCCTGTAGCCATACTCCCCCATTAACATAAATTTCATGTTTGCATCATGAAACTGACTGAAGCACACCCTGTCGACTGTGGAAATCCACTGGGGCTTACCGCTGCTTTGAGCTGTTGCTCTCTTACTTGAAAATTCCCACACCAAGTGCAATCTTAGTTCATTCAGTTCTTTATTGAGTTTGATATGAGACATACATAACAACCAATGACTATTAATTCAATGGATATGATTGAATCTTAGAGACAATTAATAGAATAAAGATTAAAGAATTATTAGATATTGCAGTACACCAACTGGTAAATAAAAATTAATTTGGAAATCACCAGTAGCAAAATAGTTTTATTATTTTAAAATACATAACAGAACATCGGTATAGCTTATCAATAAAGAAAGAATAGAATGATAATAATATTATCGTCTCTTTACTGGAGTTGAGTTTGATGTTGAGACCATTTTTCTCAGTCCATTCATCAACACTATAGGATTCATATTCTCATTCATTTTGTGAATGATACTGTTTCGTTTATTTTTGTGAAGCGACAGCTTGCATAAAGCTGAAATTCATCTCAATAAGTATGGAATATGAGGAAGAACGAAAGAAAAAGAGATATGAGACGAGCAGAAAAAGAAAAAGGAAAATTAGTTTTTCTTGCAGTCATCTGGCTTTTTGTGCAAAACTATTGTAGTCAATCAATCGAGAATTGCTTATAATAGTCCACGAAAGCTGACAAGAGACGCTGTCTCTATATTTATAAAGTATACATTGTAACGGCGTCTCTCTCAGCAGCGTGCATGAACTAAACCCATGTTTAGGATTCGTCCAAATTTCAGTTTGTGAGTGAGAGAGGACCACTCACTCTTACACAAGGCCCAATATTGATCGGTTGGGTTAGGAGAGTGGTTTTGAGGGAGATACAAGCCGCTTAGGCCGCGTGTATATGTGCCGCATATAATGTATTCAATTAAGCAGCAATCAGCAGAGGGATATAACGCAATTTGAGCATAATGAGAGCGAACGTGGCTGGTACTAATCTTCCCATGATAGCTTTATCAACCAACACTTTGTGGATTGCACACATACACTTTCACACCTACTTACCTACAGTACTCTAATTCATGAATGTATACATAGGTGCAGACAAAATGAAGTTGATAAGTGATTACTTGTGGTATGCTCTAAAATCTCTATGGTTTTCTTTGAGTAACTTCTTTGGGTAGAAGAGCCGTGGAAGTAGAACATAACAATTATTATAAGATTATCCAATAAGAAATGAATCACTCATTGTATTGGATACAACTTAAAGTTTTGAAAGTTTTTTTTACATAATTATTGAATTTTTTCTTTGGTGAGTTTCTGTTGGAACTACACATGTAAAATTGGAATTACTAAACTATGTTCACCCTAGCCAGTTTGGTTTTCAAAAAGGCAAAAATACAGAGGATGCTACCTCGTTGCTAGTGAAAACTTTAACCGAGAAATTTAAGAGGTAAGAAATCTATTGCAATATTTATGGACCTCACAAAGGCATTTGACACCATTCCACATTCTAAACTATTGGAAAAGCTCAATTGTATTGGAATTCGAGGCTTGCCCTTAAACCTCTTCTCAAGTTACCTGGGAGGGCGATCTCAAATATCATCGAATGGAAATAAATCCAATCTGAATATATTCTGGACTATGGTTTGCCAGAAGGTACGGTTCTTCCCCCAATCCTATTCATAATATACATTAATGATCTCTTGAACATCAACTTGGATAGCGGTCAAGCAATTTCTTTTGCCGACGACACTACATTAATTTTTTCTGGTGAAAGTTGGGAAGCGGCTACAACTTCGGCGGAGAGGGGTTTTTTGGAAGTTTGGCTTGACAATCATACTCACTTCAAATTATAAAAAGTCTTCCTTCATGACCTTCCCTCCAAATACTGCTACTCAGCCAGTGAATCAACCAACTTTGAAAATTCACAAGTATGATTGTGATGAAATGGGTTCCCAAGTTTCAAGCTGGGACTGTCCTTCACTAGATAACTCGAAGTCTGTTAAATATTTGGGAGTAATGATAGACCAGCATTTAAGATGGAATTCCCATATTCAGTCATTATGCCACAAGACTGAATTTCTTTTAAATAAATTCTATAGAATAAGCCTTTTGAAACTGCCACAGCTTTCCAAAATGACATAGGCTATTTCGCTTATGCACAACCTGTGCTTCAATATGGGATAAGAGTTTTGGGAGGTGCAGCGGAAAGACATATTAGTGAGATTTTCAACCTGCAAAAGCATATAATAAGAGTTGCACTTAACAAGCCACGGCTATACCCGACCAGGACACTTTTTCAGGAAAGGCAAAATACTATTAATCAAACAGCTCTATTTAAAAACCTAACATTATATCTAACAAAAAATAAGAATCTCTTCAATACCCGAATTACTCCATATAACACACGCCAAATTTTTAGAACTTCTAACCTAATCGCAACCAATCTGAGTGTTTGTAGGATGCAATTTCCCTATAGGTGCGAAAAGCTTGTAAATATCATTCCCCATGAATTGCTTGCAAACTCTCCGCTAAGTAAATTGAAGAAAGAAACCATCTTATGGTTTAAAATATCCACTGACATCTTTGGTAATGTAATACATTAGCTTTATGGGTTGAACTTCTCTCACTGTTTCAATGAATCATAGCCTGTAAATCATTTATATTTTTTTCTCTTTTAGAAATAACACCATTTTTAATCGTTGTTTCTGCTATGCTGTCTAGTCTGCGTTCTTTATTCTGTTCAACTTTACTATGATCACTGATTTACCTGTATTTCAATTCCTTTCTTTTTACATTCTACAGTATTCTTTTTTGTATTTTTTTCAATTTTGTTATTCTCGTAATTATTATACTTTCTAGTTATTCAAGTAAATCTGATTCTTTATTAAGCTCACGAACGGACTTAAAGTCTTGTGAGCTTTAAATTCTCTTGTAATTAATTTTTTGTTTTCACATTGAATATTGTCAATTTGATCATTTTTTGTAATATTGTACAAGGAATAAATGAATTTGAATGCTGGTAAACTTGTAAACAATAAACTATTAAACAATAGTTTATTCCATTGTAAACTATTATGGAATAAATTATAATGATTATTATATTATTTATTATCTATTATTTTAAGCAAAGGTGATAATGAGTGAGTGAATGATGATGTTCACATTGTGAATGAAAGATGATGAATGTTTACATTACAATTATACAATATGAGAAAGTTCATCTGGGCTATCAATAGCCTTATCTATTACTATAAAATTACTTTTTATTCTAATGTGAAACTCTTGTGATCATTTTATTAGTAATGTACAAAATGGAAGTCAAGAGAAAATCAATAGGTAGGTAGTAAAATTATTATTACGGTAGCTTGGTAAGCTGTTGAGCAGTCTGTATATTCCCTCAATTTGGGAAATAACCATAGATCATATATAATTCAGGAACTTCACGTATTTCTCTCCACCTTTTCTTTCGCACCATGCTTTAGAATTTCTCCAGATTGATAATAATTTGCCGGCCGAGAGGCATAATGATCGACTAGTGTTTAGCATAATCGTGCCAGCCAGCCTGATTTGCAATTCACATTGGCTTTCTTTAGAGCCGATTCGGCTTGAGCTTTATCGGTCGACTACAGGCTGGAAATTAATAAACATTCTTAGTCGATACTACTCCATCGAAGCTTGTTGCTTAGCGGGTGAAAAGCGTAAATGTGGAGAAACAGTTTATTTATAAGTTTGTGTTTTGCGTTAGGCGCTTTTCTTTTGAATATTTTACGACTTTTCTACAATATACATTATACTTTTATGGATTTTAGCCACCGTAATAACCTCCAGCGTTCGCTATATAGAAGTATTTTCCCCCATATTGTTTGGGTTTCATCGCTTATAGCAGTAGCGACCCTTGTCGGAAATGGATAATAACTCACACTGTTATTCAAAATTAGACTTACAATCAGAATTAATCTCGATCCAAAGAAAATAATCTTGACAACACTATCCAACAATAAATTTGTACATTGAATATAAAAAAATATGCATATACATACACCGGTACATTGAATAATGGTATAATCAAGAATTTTGTTATCCTCTTAATAGGATTAATTTATAAAATCCTCACGGAATAATTGTAATAATTCATGGTTTTGAAGCAATAAGCTGATAGATGAAGAATGTGAGTAAATCTGAATTATTTGTGAAACGTGAAAGGAGGAAGCGTTATGAGAATATTCTCAAGAAGTATTAAAGGAGATAAAATAATCACTGTTAATTCTTCCTCACCTCCGGAATATACGGAATGACGGATTTAATTTCTTTAATAAATACTTGGTTAGGCTACTACGCATAGGCATACTACGGGTAGGCTACTGTATTTAATGATAAACACCCGATGTTGCATCGTAGCCTGTTTATCGTTTTCAAATAATTATAATAATGTTACTTTTTTCCACAATTATTTTTCTTATGAAGTGAGCCCTTGGATCTTACAAGTTGATCAGTCACTTTCAGAATAATAGAGGTTGAGAGGTTGATCGAATGATTGTGACACATGAATTATACAGTGTGTTTCAGAAAGAATGTGCAATACTTCTCAGACTGATTCCTTACACCAAGTAGTGAAAAACGTAGGATACAGCTTACCCCGAAAATGGGATTTTAAATAAGCTACCTATTAAATGTTTCTAATATTTTAGAGGCTTCATGCCGGTACAAAAATAACTGATTCAAAGTAGCTGAGGAATTCAATGGAGCCAGTTAGAAGTTTGTAACTTCAACAGTTTTTGGATAATTAAGAAAATATGCAAAAATCACCATTTTTCAACACTCATACTGGTATTAGGTGTTATAACTGGATATTAAATCATAAACTTTCAAGTTTATGTTCAATTATAATTGATAGGAGTTGTAGAAAAATCTAATTCTGAAGGAAATCTGAATGGGCGTGATTGTGTACAGCTCAAGTTACCTAAATCTCAATCAATAGAAGTAAAAAATAGACAAAACATCTTACATGTAAAAAATCGTTCTCAGTCTTATAAAATCTATAAATATCTTGGCTTTTTTATCTCATTTTCTCAGATTTGGGTAAAATTCAAGATACTCAAAATAATATGAAACTGATGTCACTAAATAAACAAGTAATAATTATAATATTATCTTTGTGAAAGAAATGTTTGATGGATATTCTATTATTATTAAGTAAGTGCAAAATTTATATTTAATAGATTAAGTCACTCATTCCAACTCTTTCTTCAATTTCGAATTCATTTCACATTTCAATAACTATTATTTGTTTGGAAATTTGTCTCCTCACATCCCACAATGTATGGTTCTATTTTGTATTTCTTTCTGTCTCTGATCACTCCTTCATGCGCGTACGTGATTGAATCACATACATGAAAGTATATTTCTGTAGATAATGGATCTATAGCTATAGACTCTTATCCTCACAGTGTATTAATTATAATTTATTCATTATTAATATTAAGAGTGTGATGTATGATGTATTATTCTGTAACTTTATTTTGATGTTTGTTTTCTTATCTACACAAGTTTGATGTATTTGATTGATCGATTGTTTTATTTGTTTTTTCTATAGAAATAAAGATTATTATTATTAATTATTAATAATAATTGGGGATACCGAAACTATAAATATAATCGCCTGAAAATAAAATTTTGATCAGGTTCTAAACTAAAAAGGCCAGAGTTCTTCAGTTTAGTTCATAGAGTCTGACAATCAAAATTCAAGCTGATCAAGTGTACACCATAGCTATATTTTCTGCATAATGTCTTGTAGAATAGTTTCAATATTTGTTAATGAAGATTAAATTGAATTTATAAAGAAGATTTGAAAAGCTTCTATCTCAATGGAGATGGGTGAAATCCTACTTGGCAATAATTTAAATAGAATAGAATATAAAGAACTTTAAAACTTAGGGCTGTTTAAAATAATTGAAAAATGAATAAAAATCAAACACCCTTTTTTTGAAAACTTTAAAATTATAAAACACACATACATGTTTCGGGAGCTAAGCCCATTCTTAATGTCATTGAGAATGGGCTTAGCTCCCGAAACATGTATGTGTGTTTTATAATTTTAAAGTTTTCAAAAAAAAGGGTGTTTGATTTTTATTTATTTTTCAATTAGAATAGAATATTTATTCAGCCAAAAAATTACATACTGTAGTTAATTACAAAATATGAATGATGTATACAGAATGCATAATTAAATGTCAATCAATAAAAAAATGTAAATTGAAATACATCTAAATGATTCGGCACAGCCAGCAAAGAAAACTTGTGCGCTAGCTGGAAATAATTTTTATAATAATACGGTATGTAAAATCATTAATGAATATATAAGATCGTCTATATGGAGACTGGAAGAATCTATACCAGTGAATGAAATTTAGGTACTCTTCTCTCATAACGAATTATTGAATACTATAGTAACATCAGATGAAAATGTTTTCAACGATAGGAATTATCTGAGAATAATGTGATTATAATATTACCGTAGGCCTACTCATTCAATTTCTAGAGATTTTACTTATTTGTCAAATTAATGTATCTTTCCTATAATTACCATTGACTTCAGAGTATATGAGAGCAATCGGAAATCCCATACACAATATACTGAACCTCATACAGAAAAAAAATTAGATACTGCAAAATAACTAAAATAGTCGTACGACTGAATCATTCTTATAACACTCGTGGTAATGAAATTACTTAATAACGACAAGTAATAACAGAAAATAGATTTTATTCACAAAAGTAATTTAATAACAAGTCTCAATTATTGAACAGCCGCCTTACAATGGAGAATCCCAACTAGCACCAAGAATTATGTAATCAATGTTTCTCTGGAGTGAATTGATTAAGCTTGTAGGTTTTTGTGGCATGAAATTGGAATTACAATATAATTAGAAAACAATGTCAATTACGATGTACTATATCATAATAATTTGTCTCATTATTGCAGTCTGTCATGGTTGATCTTGGGGATAAGTAGACTTGTTAAATAATATAATTCTGTTTTTTTATTCGGTTTCCGGAGTCAACAATTATTGAGAACTTATATAAATGCGAAGTGAGCATTGGGAAGACACAGTATTTTCTTGAATACCTTACAGTGAGACCACTTGGAATCTGAAAAAATGTCGTACAAAATATTGGTAAGTTCGAAATGTTTAAGTTTATTTTATTTTACCAGTAGGTACTGTCTTCTTATAGACAGTACCAAATCACCAATTATTTAAAAAAATATGATGAATATTCAATAAACATAATAAATTAATAACTTGAATAGTTTGTTTCTAAAGTAACTAGCATTTTTATTCTATGGTTGAAAGATAATTTTTATTATATTTTTTTTCATTAAGCCTATTTTTCAGATAATTATTCTATTCTAATTCATTTTTTTGCAATGAATAAAGTAAGTGATGAATTTAAATAGGCCTTATCTATCATTCTATTCTAAAATATAACAGAATTTCAATTCAGTTTATTATTTTGTACTGGAATTAATGAATGAAATAGGCCTACCTGAATCAAATTCAAAGTTGCAAAAGGACATTCTCCTGATCTAATTGTAGAATTTTATTTTTTTGATTGACCAGATCGAATTACTACAATGACTATATAATACAGTCACTGTAACCAATTAACTGTCTGTTCATTCAATCCTGAATCTGTTTCTCAATTAATTTATTTCTATATGATTAATTTAATAATTAATTTCTATAATAATAGCAGCCTAAATTAATCATTAGCTCCTTGAGTGAGTTTTTCTATAATATTACATTATTTATCCATGATCCATAAATAATACATATATTCTAATTTGCAAGATTTGATATCATGAAATGATATAAAAATCAAATCAAATAAGTTTCTATTTTGCATCACAAAAAAGTAATAGATTATCTTCTCTAACAAAACAACTTTATATTATCAATAATAATTATGAAAAATTAATAATATTAGAAGAAAAAAAAACTCATAATTGTCATAATAAATAAAATTTCCACTAGCAAAAAAGAACAATCTTTTTGTCTGCTAGTAGGAGCATACAATACTAAAAATAATAATTATTTTTATCAATCACATTCTCTCACACACACACCCTTCCACAAGCAAATGGGAATCATTGTATACTACACATTATTCGAAATTATATTCAAATCGAAATCACAGCTCAATCCTTACAGAATCAGTTCATTTTATTTTATGGTTATATATAGGCTACACTATTCAGACTAATAAAGTACAGATGACATAGTACAACTACAAATACAAAATAAAAGTTGTAGAAATATATATATATATATATATATATATTACAAATACACTATACAATCATATAATTCAGGGTTAACTTAGCATTTGCCAATTATTCAGCCAACATAGTGAAAATACTGTGGAATAGTACATAGCTTCCTTTAATAGAAGCTTATATTAAAGGAAGCTATGAATAGTACCATAGTCTCACAATAGGTTACAACATAATTACTTGAATTTAGCTAATGTGCTTATTTTATGCCGAATCAAATTTATAGATGTGAGTTACAGCTTATAAAAGACACATAGGATAAGCAGGTAATACTGAAAATCGTTCGTTAAATGAATACTATATTCATTTATTTCTCAAGTACGGTTTGCCTGTTTCTGATGTACCAGTATATAGGCTTCTTGTATTTTATTTAATCAGTTTTTGTTATAACTATAGTCTACAAAATATATGAGTTATCTCCATTTTTGAACTCCAAATTTTTAGGCCTGATATATTAGGCCTAGCTCCTAAATGCAGTGTCTGTTGTATGATCAGTCTGGTTATAGTATATAGTCCACGTGGTACTGAAGGCTAGAAATTCCTTCTATTTAAGATGAATGAAGCCGTGTATTTCATCCAGGATGTTTTATATTATACACACTTTGATATAACGGGATGCCTAGTATTTTATCGTATTGAAAAACAAAATCAATTTGAACTGTGACCTGTGTATTCCATTATAAATGAAGAAATAACAAGAGCAAGTAAATTTAGCAACTGCATTGATTACACAAGCAAAAATAGATTACAAGCCATTGTAGATAACAAGAAGCTTAATTTCAATGCATGTGAATGGCTTGCAGTATTTTTAAAAAATAGCACTCAAATATATTTTAATATTGTATACAGTAGGCCTACACAGTACACAACATCAACTGCTTTTCTAATGATTCACTTAGCTTGGTCAATATTGGTTCAAAAATTATAAATTTAGCCTCAAACTGTAGAAAAAAGTCTTATATACAATTCAAGGTCAAATTTATAATTTTTAAGCCAATATTGTTCGAGCTGGAGTCATTTTACCATCTTGCCAGAATGTCTTCTTTGCTTGAACAGACTAATAATAGTAGTGTGGATCTGTAGAAGTTTAGTGGTTTAGGGTGGTAGCTAACATTCAATATTCTATGATTGATTAATAGGTACCGTATAACCATAGACTAACTATACAAATAGAATATATACTATAGAATATTATATCTACGGTATAACACATTAATTATTGAAATAAAGCTATAATCAGAAAAGTAAAAAGTTCAGTCTCTGGAGAATTTAATTATCTTTCAATTCACGATCAATATTGTGAATTTCTGACTATAAATAACTGCACTATGTGTTCCAAGAGATTGATGAAAATTATATTGATCTTATGGAACACAATAATTATTCTGCTGTTCGGTAGTTGGTCGACTGCTACTGCCCACTCATATTCTATTAAGACCTATTTCGCAGAATAACTAACTAATAAACTTAACTTATACATTAATCATTACAATTCTTTTTTCTACTGTATTTTCCAGGTAACATTTACTGTTCTGCTCATCGCAACCTCAATAAATGCCCAAATTCCGGGAGGTTTTGGAGGTATGGGTAATGGCATGATGAATGGCATGAATGGTATGATGCCCATGGGAATGCCCACCATGACTGGCAACCGGCAAATGCCAGGTATGAATGGTATGATGGGTATGTGGCCTTATCCTATGAACAATATGAGAGGTGCAAACGGATTCATGGGGTGAGTTACAATATCTTTATCATAATTAAAATTATCGATGCCTTATTTTAAATAATGATAATATGTTACATGCATTATTACAATAAATCATGGAATTTTACAATAATCAGGCACCTCAAATATAACGGTAAATTTTCTATTTAAAAAAGAATCATAGTAGCCTACTCTTTTAAAATAAATTATTTAAAATAATTTCAATATTTTAATTTCTTTGAATAAATTACCTATTTAAAATAATTTCAAAAGTGTACTATGATTCTTATTTCCGAAATAAAACATTGATAAAGTAGCACTAAAAAAAGAAAATAATAACCTTATATCAATGTTCTGTTCCTAATAATCCATAATTATGTAGGCTACATACAAATTGTTGAGGCCTAATGTGCAAGAATTGTCAAACACATGGAATAATCTTCTCCTACTTGACAAAAATATATTCACATACGGTAAATAGAAGGTGATTCTACATTTGCAATAATAACAATTTAAATCACAATATTTAATAACATACCGTGATTCATATCGAATTTAAAATAAATAATCTTTTGAATGTTAAACAGAGCCTATTTAATTTTTAGGTAGACTACTATAGGTTGTCGGTACGTAGGCCTACGCAGGATATAAACTGTTGACCTTTATCTAGCGAACAAAGTTAGTTTCAAGAAATTGAAAAAATTCTGACTCTAGATACACCCGATAAGTAACTTATGTTTTGAACTCCAAAAAATCATCAATAGATATTGGTTTGAGCTAGGTGAACCTTTCTGTGTATAGATAAAGTAGTAGAATAGATATAAAGATCTATTATAGATATAAAGATGGGCCAGCCATACCGATTCACTGTGCGGTAGACTTTCGAGAGTAATATTTTTATTGAAAAAATTAAAATCTTGTACTAGCACAAATATGGCTCTAACTGCATATTTTGCTTTCTTCCATTCACACCTTCAATATGGAACTCTGTTATGCGGTAACTCGAGCGGTGCAAAAGATGTCTTCATTTGTCAGAAAAGCGAGTTCTACGCACAGTATTTAATCTAGGTATGAGAGAATCAAGTTGGCCGTTTTTTCAGCCAATGGTGTGCTGACTCTTCCCTGTATTTTCATGTTCGACTGTGTAATGTATGTAAAAAATAACCTCGGTTTATTCAATTTAAGTGGTAATATCCATGACCATAATACAAGAGCTGTAACTCAAATTGATCAAGGTCGAGTTAGGCTTGCTAAGAC
This sequence comes from Sogatella furcifera, assembly GCA_017141385.1. Taxonomy (NCBI): domain Eukaryota; kingdom Metazoa; phylum Arthropoda; class Insecta; order Hemiptera; family Delphacidae; genus Sogatella; species Sogatella furcifera. The sequence continues at coordinate 16,515,764 of CM029551.1, read as the reverse complement.
TCAAAAAATGTACATCTATGTTGGGGTAAAAATGTTCAATGTTTTATCACCTAGAGTTAGCAACTATGAATGTGGAAAGTTTAAAGTTTGTGTAATATATCATAACAAAATGGTTGAAGACCGTTTTATTCAGTTGACGAAATATTAAGCTTCACCTCTCATCCATAAGTTTTAATATAAGTCTCATATTAGTTTTAATTATAATTTTAAAAATGTATTGACCTGTACTCGAATTAAGTATTAATATTGAAACTTTTATGTTAAGTGACTTTTGTGAATACAATTTCATTGTTTGTGACAATAAATAATTTTTGATTTGATTTGATCCTAAGATCATTGATTTACGCTACAGAATTACTTTTGACATTCAAGAATTCATTTTGAGGTAGCCTCTACTCTACCAATCTCTGAGTTTGTGAGAAATTCATTTAAATTCTGGGTATTTTAAGTTTGTGACATTCACATTGTAATTGGATCATTGAATGAACAAGGAATTGAAGCATTAAAGGAAATCAAAGTCAAGGAATGGAAGTATCAAAATAATAGAGTAGAAGGCTATCTGAAGGCATTTTTAGATTGTAGAACCTTACTGCTCAGAACCAATTGGATAATATATGATTCCAAGGATTTTCAATAGTACGGTAGCCTACCTACAGTAGCCTACAACAGTAACAAACTTATTCATTTTATTTCCTGAAAGTGATATGCATAATTGGAATTGAATTGTAATAATGCACAGTAACTTACAATATTTAATTATTTTGTTCAGTTTAAGAGTGATTAGAATGTGAACTCAGGTGTGTAACACAAAGAAATGAATAAAACTAATAGAATTAATACGGTACATTGAAACTACCTTTTCACAACTCACCTCCATGATTATCATTGATTCATAAATATTTAATCAATCTATTCAATCCAATGAGTTTGGAATTTAACCTTGATTTAACATGATTACTTTTCTTTCCACTTAAATAAATATGAATCTTTAAAAATTGAAAATTTAAATTCCTGAAAATTCAATCAAGTAAGAATTATTCACGGTTATAGGCGCAAAAATGTTTTCGTATCAGTATTACTTATTTTCAAGCAGATCTCAGGTAATAAAGTGTAACATTGAATCAATTTAATATTTTTAAATTTTACAGTAGTAGACTAGGCTCCTTTTTCTAATAAAGCATTGTATGAGTTTTTGTTTCTATTTTTAGAAAGTCTACTCAATGAATGATAAATAAAATTTCATGGATCCCTAAAAACATTTGCCACAGTAACTTATCTCCACATAATTGATTTTTAATATAATAAATTATTACTCAACTAAAAAAAACATTTGTAATTTATTATATGAAGCTCAGTTACTGTATAATTGATATTATTATTTTATTTTTCAGATGAGAATGCAACATAATCGATTGCTGTGATGTCCTCTATCCTATCAACAGTGCCAGTTCCAGATTAACAGTTCCCATGAAGCCTACCTCACATAAGAGAAGCATGTGAAAAAAATTCAATTTTATGACTTTATAATTTTTTTAAAATCCATGATTTATTTATTACAAGATTGCCGTACTGTACCAAAAATAATACTTTCCATTCAAATCATTGTCATGCTTTTTATCATAGTAATACCGCAGTACTAAATTAAAATACCAATGTTCTCATTAAATTTCTGTACATTTATTGTGTTGTACAATTATTTATATTTTCGCCTTCCTAACCACTCATTCAACATATTAGTTTTTCATATTCAATTCGTGATTAGGGGCTACCACTTATATATTAAAAAAGTCAAAGTGTGTAATGTAACTATTAATAAAATATGATATACTTGGATTTCCAATCTACTATTTGAAAAAACAAATAACTGGTAATGATACAGTCCTGCAGTTCTGATGTCATGCTTAAGTAACTGAATCGATGATGAATTTGATACTTTTCTCATATGGACTGATGACAATCTAACAAAAGAGAATTTTCACAGACTCTTCTGAAAGATAATAGGTACCGGTACCTACTAAGAGGTCTTTTGGCTCAATGCTACGTCAAAATCAATCATAGGAATTAGGCTTACTGTGAATTAGTTTGTTCATATTTTGTGATTTTTTTAATTTTTTTTTTGTAAGTTTTTTCATATTTTGTATTATTCATATTTTGTGATTGTAAAGTACTTTTTGGTGATGGTTGAGGATCAGATATAGATTCTCTTTATCATAATGATCTATCAAAGCGAGGCTAGGCCTACTTGAAGAACAAATACATAAGATAACCAATATAAGACGAAGTGAGCTCACAAGATAATTATGTGATAAATTATGGAGATATGAAAATATTTTATCAACTATTCAGTAGTATAATATGATTAGATATAATTTACAAATTATTATCGTGACCAAGCAGATTCTGTATTTTTATTACAAGTTCCAGAATAGTTTCATTTTATGTTAAAACTCAGTTAGCCTACTTGATGTAGGTAATGAAAATATTTTCAGTCAATAAATATGAGGCAAATAGCTGATTTTATCAATTCAGATACAGAAGGAAATTGTTGGTACCTATCCTATTACTACAGGTATTTTTTCTATTTCTAAGGATTGGAAACCCAAATGTAACCTTTTCCATTCATATACATATATATATAGCCTATACCGTACGGTACCTACTTTTCAATTAATTAAAAATATCTGGTACCGAGCTTCGCTCTGAAGCTGCGGCCGAACTGTTGAATTTCATAAATATGTTATTGTAAAAAATCATGAACCTCCTTGTAAAAAATAAATTCAAAATTGATATGATCACCTCTCACAATTTTTTGACATGAACATGTGTTACAGACTCGAATGTAACTGATCCATTTACTCCAGCTGGATAGCGTTGGTCAGCTAACGATAACAGCCATTATACGCAGTACTTGGGACTATTCCAGGGCCCTGGCTTATAAACATTTTACAATCCACATTACTCATAATTCGTTGATTTTATGGGCGTTTCTGTCTCATAAACGTTTCCAATAAAATGTAAATTCTACAGTTTCAGCTGATTGAAAAAATGACATGAAACGAATTTACCGCAAGAGAATAGAATATCGGAATAGTCCAATGCTATTCCTTTAAAACCAAAACTTTGCTCCTAATATAATGATTTTGATATAGAAATTGATTTATTATTATGAATATATTTAATAATAAATATCAATCATTATTTTTATAGTGAGATTTGAACAGGAATCATTATTGTTGCTAAAATATTATCATAACCTACAAAGAAAATCGTAAACAAACCAAGTCAGAAGACCCTAGCCTTGTAATCTAAAATGGCCGCGATGATTTGAGTTTGAACAGCGATATCGTGAATTTTTCGTCTGAACCAATTTACATATAACCTACATCTTAAACCTTCATTATTCATCATCACTCATTCATCCTTTGCTTAAAATACTTGGAAACCAAGTCGCAATTGTAAAGAAAGAATAAAGAATACATGGTATTTCCTATTTCACTCGAACCATCGCGGCCATTTTGGATTCAAATGTTAGGGTCTTCTAGTGAGTTTTGGCTGATCGTTGATTCAACAGCTGATCCTTTCCAAAAATTGGAACATTGTAATTCGAGAGTTTTATTGGTGAATCTACAATCCCAATTGCTTGTTTTTCATCAGAAAAACAAGCTGTAAATCTTTATAAGCCAGGGCCCTGCACAAATATTTAATCCTTTTATTAATCCTGCCAGAGAGTTTTCCCGGACATGAGACCTGGTGCAATCTTATTTTTCCATCACGGTTATATTACATTTCGAATTTCAAGAAAATCGTTAGAGCCGTTTTCTAGATCCGTGGTTCCACATACAAACATACATACATACATACATACATACATACATACATACATACATACTTACTTACATACATACATACATACATACATACATACATACATACATACATACATACATACATACATACATACATACATACATACATACATACATACATACATACATACATACATACATACATACATACATACATACATACATACATACATACATACATACATACATACATACATACATACATACATACATACATACATATACATACATACATACATACATACATACATACATACATACATACATACATACATACAGAAATTACTTGCTTAATATTATAGGATAGCATGACTGGTAGATGGATTGAATGTTACTAAGCAGTAGCCTATATCTTCATTATTTGACTTAAGAAAGCAATATTTAGTATTCTTTAGTATACAGGGTGTTTCAGGAGGAATGTGCAATACTTCTCAGGCTGATTCCTTACACTAAGTAGACAAAAAAGTTCCATGGGACAAACCCTCAAAAACGCTTTGTTACCGAGATAACAATGGCGGAAAATTGAGATTTTTCAAAACATATTAATTTTTCTAATTTTTTAGAGGCTTTAGTGAGGTTCTAAAATGATCAATTCCTATGTAAAATTAGCTGAGGAATTCAATAAAACCAGTTCGAAGTTTCAAACACAAATTTATCACTCTTGTCAATTTTGCGATTTTTGATCGCCATTTCTGAGATTTGGGTAAGATTTACACAATCGCCGACATTCAACTTTTTGTTGAGAATCCGACTCTCTTCAACTTCCATTAATAAAAAATACAATTTTAGGATTCCTTATCCAGTTATAACCCTTATTGTTGAAAAAATGGCGTTTTCTAGCATATTTTTCCAATTATCTCAATAACCGTTGTAGTTACAAACTTGGAACTGGTTTTATTGAATTCCTCAGCTAATTTTACATAGGAATTGATCATTTTTGAACCTCACTGAAGCCTCTAAAAAATTAGAAAAATTAATATATTTTGAAAAATCTCAATTTTCCGCCATTGTTATCTCGTTAACAAAGCGTTTTTGGGGGTTGGTCCCATGGAACTTTTTTGTCTACTTGGTGTTAGGAATCAGCCTGAGAAGTATTGCACATTCCTCCTGAAACACCCTGTATATAAGTATATTCTTAGCTACGGTATGCTTATCCTAGATCAAGATACTCACGCAGCCGGGAAACAACCTGGCTGTCGCCAGGGCCCCCAAACTGGAAGAATAGAAAACTAATTTTTAAATAATTTGTTTTTTTTTTGTTTTTTTTAATGCAAACCCACGACTTGTGTTCCACAACAGACGAATTCCACACATAATTTTTATTTACTCAAAACTTCATTTAGTGCATGCCGTAAATCTTTTTGCTAGCCGCAATCGGCGTGGAAATCGAGCTATGTTCTCTGTAAAATAACGTGGGAGTCCAAAACTATAAATTATAATTCTGTTAACAAGTGATCGAGGCAAGTGCATGAAAATCATGTCTGAATAAATTATTACACCTAAAGAAGTGTGTAGTACCTGGATTTTGGGTCAAATTCAAATTAAAAGTGAAAATGCGGATTTTCTAGATAATAATTTGAAAAAATTCCTGTGTAGGATACGTGAACCTTCTAAGAAAATTTTTAAATTTATTATAAAATAACGGATAGTATTATAACAAAAGTGATGTTCTTCACAGTTCTCTCAGAAACTGTGCTGACCAGTTTTTTAAAATTGAAATATTATATATAGTCTATCAACTTGAATTGGTCCTCTTCACCTTGGAGGACTAGCAGTCCGATACCTGCACTTGAAAAATTAGGTACCTACGACAGTCAGTAGATATAGGCAACCCGCAACACAAGGCTTGCTAATCGCTGGTAATGCATTTCATAGATCTATTCGCTATGAGCATCTACCGTGCTGCGGCTCTGGTGGATTATCGTGTGTACTTTTATACGCGTTTTAGCATACAAAGCATAGCGCTAAATGGGAAAAACGCATTTATAATTAGAATGGAATTATTTGCTGCTTCATGCATTTCTCAGTAATTAGAACATGATATTTAGGATAGGAATGTTAGTTATTGATAGTATTATAGCTCATTATATTAGAAAAATCCTAGTTTTCAAGTATTTGAGAGCAGACAACCGCAAACAGATGTATTTGAGAGTCGACAAAAACTTTGAGATAACAGCTGATTAGTTATCTTACATGAAAATGAAAAATTGGCGCAAGCTCACATTTATTTGAAAAATTGAATGATATGAATATTCCTTATTAAAACATAATTAATAGAGTTTTTGCGTTGATAAAAACAGCTTATTAGATTAACTAACATAAAAACTATTCATGTACATTACCTGATGTACAGGTTAGAATGGAGCACTCCATGGTCCTACTTGATCGACAAATTCTTTTGCATGTAAACAAAACAATAAGGTTAGCTTCACCTATCAATATTTATTCAATGCAGTGAACCATTCTTATTATTGATGAAACTTATGTATGGCAACTGGAAAAGTGTAGAACTTGAAATTTCCATTGCATGTTTTATTTTTACAATCCGGAACACAACAAATTCTCCAGGACATTATTTTAGGTTTAGCCCTATCTCCTCCAATGTTAATTCTCTCAATTTTTCACCGAAATGATCCGCCAATAGCGCCTCGGTCGCCAAAAATATCCTTTCCACCCACTTGCACACAGCGAATGGATAACTGGCCGGCAGGCTTGCTTCGCTCGCCTTCTCCGCCTAGCCAGGGGGCTCCCGACAGTATCAGCAATGTCAGTGAGACAAACAGGCTCGCTTCGCTCGCCTGCATAACCTCTGTCAGTGTAAGCTGAGACAGACAGGCTCGCTTCGCTCGCCTGCAAATTCCGTTCAGAAGGGATTCAAAACTTATTGAACACAGCGTTTCTAGACCTAATCTGGACCTGTTCACCAAATTTCGACATTTTCTACCGATTTATTCTCTAAAAATCCAGAAAAACTCTGAAATTTTCGAAAAATAGTAAAACGCTAATATTGAGCGTAACCTTGGGAACTATATCGGACATAGCATGAAACTTGATACAATGGGCCTGGTGAATAAAAACAAGTAAAGACTTTACTAAGGGTTTTTCGAGTATTTACTAGCTTTGGAGTGAATAAAAACCTGTCTAGTAGAGGCTCGACTCGAGCGTTTACTAAGGGGCCTAGTAAGCTCTAGTCGACCTTGAATTTTCCTAGTGTTTACTAGCTTTCGTGTGAATAAAAGCTAGTAAAGACTTTACTAGGCTAGTATTTACTAGCCTTTTTGCAAGGTAGGGTCGGAGCAGACTTGCAAGAGAATACTAAGGCAATTCCCCTCTCAAATATTCAAGTTTATCAACGAAAATTAATTATTTAGCCTATTCTATGGAGCTATTTTACTATCTATTGAAATTATTTAATTATACAAATATTTAGGAGCTTACAAAAATTATTTTTCAATCGGCTAATTTCTGTCAGGCTGGTCTTAAACGGTAATATTTCTACTATCAAGGGAAATCATGTGAAAAGAGAGAAAAAAAAAAGAAAATTATATTTAATATAAATCTCTTATTATATTATAATACTATTGGAATATTACCATATAATATCGGACTGTGGACATTTCTTGCTCATTTTCAGGCCAAATTTATTTATTTAAATAATAACTATTTAATTATTCATTTATATAAATTACTGTCATCACTATAACTATACTATGATATTGTTCAGTATATCTTATATAAAGATAAAACTGATATAACAATTCAACTAGCTAGTATAGAAATATAATTTTTCATACATATAGAACAAGATATAGTTATATACTGAGATTAGGCCTATAGATAGTCTTACAATGGCTTTGTGTCGGTTTATGGTGCAAAATAGATTGGAATGTTATATTTTGGTATTTGACCAGAACTTCCAAGATTTTTTATCTACGGCCTAGACTACGATACCGTGATTCTGTAATTAGTAGGATGGCAGGTAGTGAATAGGTCATAGCGAATGTCCTCTATACGAGCATTGAAGAAATACAAAGGCTATAGAAGAAACTGCGTGAGAATAATAATTATGTTTGTCCCTCTTCTACGAATCAATGAAAGCAGTACCGTAATTGGGTTGATGGCAGGTAACAAATATCTTGTGCAGCTCTCCACTGTTCATTGATCAGCCTTCAGCTGACCAATATTATAATAAAAAGAAGTACACCTGTAGGCTTACACATTATGCCTACTACACCTAACTGTAATTACCAGTGTGACTAGAATCCATGGCTATTCTTAATTTTATTTTCTGAGAAATATCTAGAATAGGCCCACACCTGAAGAATACCAAAATGGTCGAACCAAGTACAAAAAAATTAGTTGGCCTATTTGTTTCATGTTCTTTTATTTTAATTTCGCTTTCTTGTCCAGCCTATTCATTCAATGCGATGGTTGGAAATTCTAATATCCAAAAGAAAGATAGTGCTAGTTTCAATTTCCTGTCTTTTTTATCAAGGAATATTATATGACTGAATTAGGAATAGAAGAAGTTTTGGGGGATTGATTATTTTCTTCTACCCGTATTGTACATTTGTACTCAAATAAATAAGTATAAATTTCAAGAAAATCACTATTATTGAGACAGATTATAAGGAGCCTTATCAATTTTATATGAAAATAGATTATTAGTAACTATAGAAAATAGAAACTGGTAACTCTTAATCTGAAACTTATTTCAATTTTAAACTGTCAGAACAGATATCCTGGAAAGTTTCCTCTTCAAAAATATTCTATGGGCTGAAGCCTGATTATTCAATAAATTATTTTATCTGTAAATCAAAATAATTTGATCTTAAAATTATTTTTCAAACTGACGTTTCCACTTTAAGAACAGTTTCTAGATATCCACAAGCAAATATGCTCAAGAGTATCAAAGTTTCTTCTATTTAAGAGAGATTTGAAATATTCTCATGTGTAGAGCTTAATTCAATCAATAATTTTATTCATTCAAATGTAGGACTAGAAATAAAAAGAATTCATTCAGGTAGACTTGAACTTTTTGTATTCGGTTGCGAACACATCTATGAATAGCTGCTTAGTAAGAACTAGGGAGATTCTATGTGAATAAAAGCGCTGGAGAGTATACTCTATAGTAAAGACTTGGGTTTTTCCTAGTAAACACTAGAAGAGAGCGTACTAGGGTTATTCACTTCGAAGCGAGTGATTACTAACCGGGCGAGCGTTTACTAGGTAGTAAAGACTTTACTAGACAGACCGTACTACCAAGTATTTACTCGTTTTTATTCACTTGGCCCAATATCTTCCAAAATAGTTTATCTATAATCTCGCTGAACCATTGAATTTACAGTAAGGATTAGTCGTATCAAGGCGGAAGATATGCAACCCGCAATACATTCACAATTTTGAAAAACATGATTACTGGCGTAATCTTGAACGGAATTCAAAAATATCTTATCTAAAATTGAAAAACGACGAAAAACTATAGAAAAACTCAAATATTCAGCGTATCCTTGAAAAGTTCCTAAAATCCGTTCTTAGCGCGCGTCTAAACGTTCAACTGAACATGCCTGCCAAATTTGAACGCATTCGGTTCAGTGGATTTTTATAGTCGGCGCAATCTAAGTTGACGAAAACCCCATCCACCCGAGAAATACCTACGTTGTCATTTTGCGTGAAATTGAAACTTCTCCTAACGCAAACACATTCAACTGAATGTTAAAAGTGACAGCGTAGCTTCGAAAAATCACGCGGTGTTGTGAAACTCACTATTTTTATGATAAACCAGCTGTTCGCAGCTCGAATATCCAGGTCGATTAGCTTCAATAACTCCTATCTTTAACATACAATGATTCATGCATATACCGCTCTTCTTACTTTGAAACTCTTGACAGGCCAAATTACGATCTTCCGACTATTTTCGACATTTGGAAAAATAATTTCAATTGTTTTTGAACAACTTTCTCGCTTTCACCACCCACTTATCTTCTCAAACAAAAAAGTTTCTAGATCATCGAAAATTTCATGTTTTCTGTTTGAGTAGACTCGACATTGGCAACATATTCATTGATTGAAACATAATTATTGGTCGGATATCAAAAATTCATAAACCATTAGAAAGCTCGAATTCTCCTTGTCATTTTCATATAAAAAACTCTATTTTTACTACAACCCATGATTGTGAGAGAAGTGATATACAAAAGAAAGTAATATTTTCGCGATTTTTCAATTTTTTCAAAAAAATCAAATTTCCTTTGAATCCTTCTACCCAGGAACCTTTTTAATACTACTGGCATATCAAGGATACAATTCTACGTCTAGATATGGGGTTTAATCGCGAATTTGAAGATGTTCCAATTTCACACAATCTGGCAACGTAGCTATTTCTTGGGTGGAGGGGGTTTTTCGTCAACTTAGATTGCGCCGACTATAGTTCTGGTGATGAATGAATGAATCAGTGCCATTTGGCTTATATAGATACTAGCCGGCAGGCTCGCTTCGCTCGTCTACTCCGTCTAGCAAGGGGGCTCCGCCCCCTGGACCCCCGAGGCCCCGACAGTATAGGCAGTGTAAGTGAATCAAACAGGCTCGCTTCGCTCGCCTGCAAATTCCGTTCAGAAGGGATTCGAAATTTATTAAGCACAGCATTTCTACACCTAATCTGGACATGTTTACCTAATTTCAACATTTTCTGCCAATTCGTTCTAGAAAAATCTAAGAAATTATTTCTTGCAGGATTTTGTTGTTGATCGGTTGTTATGTCTCTACGATTGTTTCTGTTTACACAGAATCACAATTGCCAGTCTAGACGGCGCAATAGATGCAATAGGCTAGTGCTGATGTCATTTTCTTGAAATGGACTCAGAACTTTGAAAAGACCTCAGAAATCAGAAATAAACAAGCACTTATTATCTCTGTTTAATTATTTCTCTTCTCTTTTTCTATCATAAGTAGAATATCTAGTTGAAGTAAATATAGTTGGCTCTACGAAATTTCATTTAATAGTGGTTCAGCTTCCACGATGTTCAGTCGATATTGCATTACGTTACACGGGTTTTCAAAAAGTATTCTTATTATTAATATAATATAAGTGATATTAATTCAATTTACAGAATTTGAAGTGATAACGGGTGAACTCCATCCCGTCCTGATGGAGGATAGAAATGTTTTTGTTCTACATAAAAAAGACTCTGATGAGTATCAGTTTGGAATCATTTTCTTACTTCCAAAGACGGAAAAAGTGCTCAGTGCAAATCGTGTAAGGCAGTTCTGAGTTCTCAAGACTCTGGGTGGATTTGATATTATTCCCAAGTATTTTTCCATTTTAATAATATCCTCTCCCTCTGTAATGCGCCCTTTTTCAACTCCAAACACTGTTACTAAACATGTAATTGAGGAGGAACAATTTGTTAAAAATGCATGAAACTGATTTTTGCCAATCCCGGGATCAGTCCCGGGATCCCGGGATTGATATTGGATAATCCCGAAATACCGGGATTGGAAATCAGTCCCGGGATTGACATCCCTAAGCGTAACCTTGGAAAGTATATCGGACATAGTTTGAAACTTGACTCAATATCTTCCAAATCAGTTCATCTATAATCTCGCTGAACCATTGAATTTACAGTTAGGATTGGTCGTATGAAGGCGGAAGATATGCAACCCGCAACACATCTACAATTTTGAAAACCTGATTACTGGCGTAATCTTGAACGGATTTCAAAAATATTTTAACACAACATTTCTAGACCTTATCTGAACCTGCCCACCGAATATCAACATTTTCTACCGATTGGTTCTCGAAAAAATGAGGAAAACGCCGAAAAACTCTAGAAAAACTAAAATATTTGGCGTATCCTTGAAAATTTTTTAAAATCCGTTCTTAGCGCGCGTCTAAACGTCCAACTGAACATGCCTGCCAAATTTGAACGCATTCGCTTCAGTGAATTTTTAGTTCTGGTGATGAATGAATCAGTCAGTCAGTCAGTGCCATTTCGCTTATATAGATATAGATATAGATATAGATATAGATATAGATATAGATATAGATATAGATATAGATATAGATATAGATATAGATATAGATATAGATATAGATATAGATATAGATATAGATATAGATATAGATATAGATATAGATATAGATATAGATATGCAAATAGCAAATTCATCATACACTACATGGCTTGCTGAAGCGCCGACAGGCACCAAAATTCTATTCTAATGAAAATTTCTAATCCCTCACATCCAGAGTCGAAGTGCCGACAGGTGCGAGGCATCAACGGGCGAGTGCAAATTTCTCTCTTAGTACCAGAAGAAAAGGAAGTAATAATTTCCTGGTTGCCACGCTGATGACTACAGATTCTTTGGAGAATGTACTCTACACAATTTTTATCAAATATAGGCAAGGAAATTTGTGTAATTGAACACGAAACCAGACTTTTTAGGTTTTGCAAACAGTTGTCCTGGTTGAACAGAAAATCTTATCTAGACTACTGTTTTAAGTGTCAACCATATATAATAATAATAATAATAATTCATTTTATTTGTTCAACAAAAATTGTTGACACAAATGAGTTGATCAAGAGACGAGAATTTAAATCTGCAACAGTTAACAAAACAATGATAAGAGAATATAATAGTTCCAATAACATGTACCTTGAATATATATTTTTTCTAAATGGAAATTCAGTCTTTTCATTCACTAACTTCATTTGTTATATCATTTTTCATTCACTCATAAGGATTAAAATAAATTCCTATTATAGCACTGACATACATTCTTAATATAGCACGATTAATGTTGGAGTGAGTATAGAATGGACGCTTATCAAGCTGTGTTTTTTGTGCAATGGACAAAACAGAACAATCAGTAACAAAAAAAAACTTAAAAAATAGTACAGTATAATCAGATTAATTATAAAAACAAAATTGTCATTGTTATTGCTTGTTTTATTAATTGTAATCTAATATCTTGAATATATCCCTCAAATAGCTTTCAGCTAGAGGGATACTATAGCACTTTGTAATCAAATCAAATAAATAAAATGTTTTATATATACTTGTATATGTAATAGAAAATATTCAAGATTGTTCAATAGCAGTAATTGTTCACCAATAATAATTGAACTAAACCAGAAAATGGCAACTTACATACTTCAATTGAATTGAACCAACTCTTTAGTAATCTCCAACAACATGATTACAACAATAATACTAAAAATAACATTTTATTTATGTACAGACTTGTGTATAATATTAGAGAATGAATAGGCCTAATAAGTACTAATTAACTCGATTAATTAATCAAATTAATTTAAAGAATGATAAAATGAAGTGGACTTGTATAAGTTACATTGTATTGAACCAATCTATTATTGAATAGTGACGATAATACTATAGCGCTATTAAGCTGCTCTACCAGTTCCAAACCCCGCATCCTGCCTCCTGGAAAGTGCTCTCACCGTGTACTGGTACACATCCCTGATTTTTCCATTATTAAAATTAGACAAAAGTACCATCAGTTTATCCACATCATTAACTATGTTAAAAACATGAGGGGAAATATATTGTAATCTAAAATCTTCGTACACGGGACATACCAGAATGAAATGTAATAATGATTCTAAATCTAAATTACAGGCGGGACAAATTTTCTCTGAGTCAAGTTGATAACTCAGGCCATTTATATGGAGGAAGGTATTATTGGTTGCTACTCGAAATTGAGATATACAACGGATCATTTTAATTGGTATTTCATATGAAAGCTGCTCTCCAAGTAAAAAATTAGGATTGAAAACTCTATAAAAAGAAGCACTTGACGAATTTTGTGCCAAACATTCATCCTCATGCATCATTTTTCTCCCATAACTTTCGATAATTCTCTCTTTATTATTGAGCAATTCTATTGCGTCAAATTCGTATTCGTTCCGCAAAGTAAGAAACTGCACGGTTTCCAATTCTTTTGAATTAAAGATAACCAATTACCGATGAAGTTTGTTTTAAATAATAAACGATAGCAGAGGAAAGGGTATCTGGATTCCGGCATGTTAACAACTTTTATCAACCAAGATAAGCATTTTTTGAAGATATGAAATTTCAGTTTTGGTCTACCCGTCTCTAATCTAACACACCAACTCGGCGTCGTACGCAAGAGCAAGCGCTTCAAAAAGAATAGCTGAGCCACCTCTACTGCCTGTTCACAGCCAAAGCCCCACACCTCACACCCGTACAGACTTGATGGAATGATAATCGTATCTAATAATTTCATTTTCCCCTCCCATTTCTCTGATCTGACCTTGGTTAAAACGTTAACTGCCAACATTGATTCGGTTTTACCTCTATTTATTGAGCGTCTGCACATCTCTGTATATTTACCTGAAGACTGAAATATTACCCCTAAATAATTATAAGTATTACAAATTTCTATCCTATCATCTCCAAGCATAAAATCTCTATGGCTACTGCTTAATCGACCCTTATGAAACGGCAAAACTTTAGTCTTAGCTGCATTGACCTTGAGTCCTATTTCTAAGCTATACTGATAAAGACACTTCAGCTTGTTTCTTACATCCGAGATGCTATCCGCCAAGATGACTATGTCGTCTGCATACTGTAACATAAGTACATCATTATCTCTGTCAATATTAAGCCCATGTAATCCGTTATCTCTAAAGTATTGTTCTATTGCCGACGTGTATAGAGCGAAGAGAAGCGGGCTCGCAGGGTCACCCTGCAAAACGCCTCTAGTCAGTGCGATCGGGTCGGATTGTTCTCTACTCGACCTATTCTCAATCACTAATGTGAAGTTTGAGTACATATATTTGAGAACGCTAATTATTCCGGGATCCCGGGATTGATATTGGATAATCCCGAAATACCGGGATTGACATCCCTAAGCGTAACCTTGGAAAGTATATCGGACATAGTTTGAAACTTGACTCAATATCTTCCAAATCAGTTCATCTATAATCTCGCTGAACCATTGAATTTACAGTTAGGATTGGTCGTATGAAGGCGGAAGATATGCAACCCGCAACACATCTACAATTTTGAAAACCTGATTACTGGCGTAATCTTGAACGGATTGCAAAAATATTTTAACACAAAATTTCAAGACCTCTTTTGAACCTGCCCACCAAATATCAACATTTTCTACCGATTGGTTCTCGAAAAATGAGGAAAACGCCGAAAAAACTCTAGAAAAACTAAAATATTTGGCGTATCCTTGAAAATTTTTTAAAATCCGTTCTTAGCGCGCGTCTAAACGTCCAACTGAACATGCCTGCCAAATTTGAACGCATTCGCTTCAGTGAATTTTTAGTTCTGGTGATGAATGAATCAGTCAGTCAGTCAGTGCCATTTCGCTTATATAGATATAGATATGCAAATAGCAAATTCATCATACACTACATGGCTTGCTGAAGCGCCGACAGGCACCAAAATTCTATTCTAATGAAAATTTCTAATCCCTCACATCCAAAGTCGAAGTGCCGACAGGTGCGAGGCATCAACGGGCGAGTGCAAATTTCTCTCTTAGTACCAGAAGAAAAGGAAGTAATAATTTCCTGGTTGCCACGCTGATGACTACAGATTCTTTGGAGAATGTACTCTACACAATTTTTATCAAATATAGGCAAGGAAATTTGTGTAATTGAACACGAAACCAGACTTTTTAGGTTTTGCAAACAGTTGTCCTGGTTGAACAGAAAATCTTATCTAGACCACTGTTTTAAGTGTCAACTATATATACAGTTTAAGCAATACATTGGAAAAACAATTTTTAACTTTCTTTATTATTTTACAAGACTTATAAATAACAATGTCATCACTTCAATGACATGCGGTAATAATTGTTTACTGCATACAAAACAGAACTTGTATGTTGTGTATACATGCAGGGGCCTATTCTGTGTAGCATTTATTATTTTGTGATATTAATTCTATATTTCTAATATTTTGTAACTCATGGCTCCTTAATACAATTGACTTAAATATGATATCCTATTCACTCAATAAAAGTATAAATGCCTTACTATGTAGTATATTGAAGCATTCCAATGATTATGATACATTCTCATGTTCAATGTATGAAGATTATGTACGAGTACTTGGCATTGCTTAACTTATCTTGAACTTGATCAAGTCTTTAATGGACTACTAAAAATTTTCATGCATAACTTACAATACGGTATTTGAAATATTAATTATATATTATTACAAAATAATCAACAATATGAATCAGATACAGCCTACAATACAGTAGGCCTACATTATCATCCATAGTTTTAAAATTGATAATTCTATTATAACAATAATAGTTTTAACAACATGAATTAACACAACAATTGAAACATGGCATTCGACATAGCATATCTTAAACTTGTTTATGAAGCAGGTGGACTATCTGACTATTTCAGGCTCAACTTATTTATCGCAACTATAATCTTCAATTTGATAATATTTTTGTTTCAACCACAGGAGATTACGGTCTGTGGCTGATAATGCTGCTAAGAGGGGGAAACGAATGGAGGGATGTCGAAAGTATCCCTAGAAATAAAAAACAAGAAAGACCGACTATTACCGAGTCTTTATAAGTGGCAGTGGCGGTGTTACGTGTTTCAGAGTGTCGGTAAGATTCAAGTGAAAGTGACCGGTCTTCTTGAACCTGGAAGATAACTTCTTCTGCCACTGGTCAAGTCCGCAGATAGGTGTTATTCATTCCGGAACGTTTAACTAGCAAATACGCAAGATAAGGGCATTGGATTTCAACTTCGCAGCTTGGAGATAATAGTGTTACAAGTACGTTATTATTCACTTTTTACTTTTTATTAATTATATGTGATATCAGTAGGTTTCTTATCAATATATGGTAGGCTACCTATATTCATGTGCCCTTATAAGAAGTATGTTTTGTATATGTTAAATTAATAATGTCCGTTAAAATTATTACTGTGGGCTATTGATGAAGTAAGTTACCTAATACAAGAGATTTCCAAAGTGATTAAAGTTACAATTAATCTAGTTCAAAGTGTTCAAACTCAGTTTAACAATAGATTCTAGCTAACAGGCTAATCTTGAATCTAACTTACTTTCTTTACTCATTTTATTGAATTTTTTCTCTTGAAAGAAAATATTGCTTCATTTTGCTGTAAGAACTATGAACTAGAGGATTCATCCATAATGACTTCTACTTTATTATATTGATTATTTATTGATAAGCATTGAATTGATACAACACATGGAATGAATATTTCAGAAATATTTGTTGTTGAATTTAAAACAACGTCTTGATACAATAAGGTTTTTCTATTTACAAGTAAAAGTGTTTGAAAAGCGATAAGTTTGAGCATCAGCAAAATTGAATTAAAAGTAAGTTACCTGCCTAATATGTTGAAAATCATTGAATTTAGGATGATTAGAGCATTCATCGTATGTGAGAAGAATAACATAACTCACTTTTTATCGATTTTATTTTTGTAATTTTAGCCTAATAGTAGTTACTTCTGGTACAGGTTCTCACCGTAAAGACAAAAATATTTCACGACAGTCTATTAGTATAATAATAATTGATGTGTGTCTTTTCCCATTAAAAATCATTGATGATGATCTAGACAATTGGTTAGTTCTTGGAAATCTCTTCCCCAACCTCGAATTATTTTCAAGTCGGTACCAGTATTGAAATTCCACTCTAAAGCTAGGTTCCCTCTATTTGCATCTACTTGAATACTTTTTCAGCAACCAAGATGATTTCTTTTAATACGATTTGAAACAAAATATTTTCCGAGCCAAATTGGGTATTTGAAAATATTTGTTGTTAAGGTAGCATTCCCAAGCGGCAGCTCGAGACGCGCGGCTCCAACTGCCCGGCTCTAGCTGCGCTGCTCTAGCCATCACAACTCTATTCACATAACTATATTATAAATGTTCACATTGTTATTAGGGCTAGGCTTACTAATGTATAATAAGTCAATAAATAATGAAATTCACTTGAAATGACTAAAAAAGGGTGAACTTCAGTATTTATAGATTTATTATATACATTATAGTAGCCCTAATAACAAATAAGAGCCGCTTGAGTTTGAGAATGCTACCTTTAGATTAAGAATAACGTCTTGATGAAATTAAAACTTAAGAGTTTGATAAAGAAATAAGTCTGTGCAGCAGCCTCTATACATGAACATTCAAGCTCTCACCACACATATATCTTCAATAGCCTTCACAAGAGTATTAGATTTCTGAACTACCCAATTGTAGAGGATTTATTGAGAGAGATAACATTGTGATACTGCTATAATCCACCTTTGAGCAGTGATAACAATAATGACTTTGTGTGAGCTACTTATAGTTTGGTGCAATTAGACTTGAACCTCAACATCCAAAGAGAAAGGACGATTCCTACGCCAACTTGTTCTATACAACCCCTTTATTGTTTGGTAAAAAGTTACGCCCTTATGAGCGTCGGGTTTTTGGGGGAGGGGGGATGAAAGGTGCAAAATTTCAGTTTTTCGTGAATTGTAGCCGAACCAAGCGTCGGACAAGATCATGTTTTTTCTAGAGAACAAGATTTGGAAGAGATTGAGATCAATCAGAACTCTGTATCATCAACCGTTTCCAAGTTACAATTTTTTTAAAAGCTCCATATTTTTTCACAGGAATTATTCCGTTACTTAAAAAGTTTGTAACTTTGAATTGGATACACTTGCATCCGTATTTCAAAATCCCTTCCGGAGAAATTCATTTCTCTTTAATTTGAGACACACTTCTATGTTCAGTGCTTAATGTGCTTCAGCGATTTTAAAAAACCCTTGCATCCCCAAAATCCCCTAAAATTACATTTTATCATACAAAAAAATACTAAAAATATTCGGATATGCTTCTAATTCTATAATTATTATGGAGGGCAAAATTTTCTACATTTTCAGACCAAGAACATTTTACCTTTATTGGTTACAAAGTTACAGATGAATACATCATTAAAAATAAGTAAAAATTGAAATAGCTGATTTTAAAGCAATGTTTTCATCAGAGTTTGATTCAAGAAATTTAGCGAATCATATATAGTATCAAAGAGTAAATTTTTCTCTACAATTTGAGACCAAATTCACATTTTTTTAACTATTACACAATTAGCTAGATCCATTTTTCAAACCAACAGTCGAGCTCAGAGCTCACTCTGAGAGGCGCTCCACACACTATGAATGATACATTGAAACGCTTTGTTGAGCTTAAGAAGACGACTATTGGTTTCAAAAATATATGTAGCTCATCAAATAATTGTTCAAAAAATATGAATTTGGTCTCAAATTGTAGAAAAAAATGTGATCTTTAATATCATGTAAGATTCATCATGATTCTGAAATGAATTCCTCATGATAACATTGTTGGAAAATCAGTGTTTTCAATTGTTAACAAATTACACATAATTCATTCTATTGTAACTCGATAATTATTGGCGGTAGAGTTATGCTCTTGGTCTAGAAATGTGGAGTGATTTATCCTCTAGAAGATGATATATTGAAATTTCTAGTTCAATTCAATGCTTATTGTTGGAGAAATTTCAATGTAATTGAAAACATGAGCGAATTTATCAGAAGAAGTGTGATAAAAACCGGTTGTGTACCTTCGGTACACAAGCTATGTCGAAGGTTCCACAATTCTAATAGTAACCATCTGAAAGAGGAAGATTTTCTCTACATTTCTTGATAGTTTCAGATTTTTCCGTTCACAACTTCCCGATTGGGAGCATTGATATGTGAAAACTTCGATTTTTCATTGTGCAGGTATTATTCAAGGGTATCATTTAAATCTGAACTTTTTAGTTTTCCACCGAATTTGGATTATAATATATGAATTTATACCGCCGTGATGAGTAGAAAATGATGAGCTATTGAAAGATAGAATCCGACGTACCAATCAAAATTTATAAGGGAATATAAATGATTAAAAATTAAGGGATGCTTTTGACCAACCACCATGAATCCTATGATAGTCTTGGTCGTGTCAACAATTTTTATGACAGTCTAGGATCTCAAGAAACAAAATCTAGAAGTATGAGTCAATCCGAATATTTTTAATTTTTTTTTTTTGTATGATAAAATGTAATTTCAGGGGATTTTGGGGATGTAAGGGTTTTTTGAAATCACTATAGCACATGAACCACTGAACATAGAGGTGCGAATTTGGTCTCAAATTAAAGAGAAATAAATTTCGCCGAGAGGGATTTTGAATTACGGATGTATGTGTTTCCAATTCAAAGTTACAAACTTTTAACTTAACGGAATAATTCCTGTGAAAAATATGAAGTTTTAAAAAAATTGTAACTTGGAAACGGTTGATGATACAGAGTTCTGATTGGTCTCAATATCTTCCAAATTTTGTTCTCTAGAAAAAACATGATTTCGTCCGACGCTTGGTTCGGTTACAATTCACGAAAAACTGAAATTTTGCACCTTTCACCCCCCCTTTCCCAAAAACCCGCAGCTCATAAGGGTGTAACTTTTTACCAAACAATAAAGGGGTTCTATAGAACAAGTTGGCGTAGGAATCGTCCTTTCTCTTTGGATGTTGAGGTTCGGTCTTTTTCTTTAACTAATTGCACCGTACTATTATTCAACTTATGTCAATGTAAGATTCAATTTATTCATAATTATTTTTTCCGTATTTATAATTCATAATGTTTCGTTTATCATCAACAACAACAACATAATTCATAAGTATATTATTTTTCATTTATCAAAGGCGATAGTACGGTACTTATCTTGTTATCTGGAGTAGTATTGTCCTTGATCAGACTCAACAAAATTTATTGAGTACCGTACCTAATTAGAAACAATGAGAAATATTAGTACAGTATTATGTTGGATGATTGATAAATTCATTGGAAATATAGCACAAACCTATAGGACTACTGGTAGAGAATGAAGTGTTTGTAGTGCTATATTTTGTCAAGAGTAATCTCAATCTAGTAGAAACCTGCAATCATACGATAATAATATTGTATGATGAAAATTGTCAACCCTACGTTGTGTAATTTCAAGAGTTTACATAAGGATACGTGCTGTTCTGTTCCCTTGATACGTGCTACGCTTTCATTGAAAAATATAACATGTCAGAAAAGTGAGCTGTCAACAACATTTGAAAGCTTCTGTATACCTAATACCGTACCCGATTATTTATGAATGGTTATTACAGTTTTCACTTTAGTTTTGTGTCTATTACTTTCGTTATCATGCTACAATTATTGATTGGTTCATTCATTCTTTTGTGATTTATAATCTAAATTGAAATACCGTAGTATCGCAAAGCCAACCAAACTGTTTTTTCCTTATGACTAGACATTCTGATCTTCATCTAAGTCCTCAACAAGTCAGCATAGTCCTTAATCAAATTATCATCTTCTTTGTTTATAACTTTGTTATAATGGCTGGGCTATTAGGCGAGAATGAATAATGAAAGAGTACCTAGTAAACTGCTTGATGAGAGAATGATGGGAACAAGAAAGAGAGGAAGACCCAGAACAAGATGGCTCAATGACGTAATCGACGATCTTAGGGTGATTGGCGTAGTGAACTGGCGACAGAGCACCCAGGAGAGAGACGAGTGGAGGAATTATGTTGAGGAGGCCAAGGTCCACCCAGGACTGTAGAGCCAGATAAAGTAAAGTGAGTTGTTTATAACTAGGCCTATATAGCCTATAGATTTTTGCTACAATGTTAAAAAGGATATATTGCTCTATTGCAGCTGCCCCCCTAGAAGTTGACAAAAATTTTGTTTTCAATACATTCAAAAATGAAATAAACTAAATAAAAAAAAATAATGAATATAATAAAATAAAAATAGATTATTATTATCATAGAATGAAATAAATTTACAACTCAATTGTAAGCTAAATATTGCGAAGTCACATGCTCGGTTTTTCCAAGCACACTCAAATTTGAGGGACTCTCAAGTTTACTACAGTTTACTACATTTCCCATACTTATTATAGAACATGTCAGCTCTTCATCAATATTTGAGGGTCCATCAACTTTGAGTGTGCTTGGAAAAACCGGGCATGAGTCTCCAATTTAATACTGGATTAATTATCATTAATAATTCCTCATCTTGACTCTCATTGGAAGTAAGATTCTCAAATGAGAATACGCTTTTTTTCTCTCTCTCACTTTTCCATCCTTCATAGGGTTAGTCAATGAAACAAAAAAAATTTGAAGAAGTCACTAATGTGGAAGAAATGCAGCCATTCACTGTGCAATGAGAGAAATAAAGTATTTTTTCTAGAAATCAATTGTTCAATTCTAAACATCAATTTCTCATGTTTTTAGAGGTTTGAATGACTTTTGCATCATCACCTTATTTCCAGACGTGTAAGTTAAACAACCTTGGAAAAACTGGAGAAATCACTAAAAAACTAGATGAGAGTACGAAAACCTTCGAACCCTTCAAAATATTGCTTTTGTTCAACAGACAATACTCCAACGCAAGATGCTCTATATGCTCTATACCTTGGAATGGAGGACAATTCGCAAATTTTATATTCAGAAATTAATATTTTCAATTATTGTCCAATGGAATACATTAAAAAGTAAATTTTTCCTCCATATTCATAACTAATAAATGATGGAATTGATTTTTTTGAAGAGTTGGTGACTTATTCAAATCTTTCCGTTTTACTTGCTAAGTCTCTATATGCTCAAATGTTACTCCAGAGAATTTAAAAAACATTTTTAATCTTCAATGGAGTTTCATGAGCTAGAATCCATTACTGCGGAGTTATAGCTGTAGTATTATGTATTTGAATAAAAAAAATATTGAAGAGTTGAAGGTAATTGTAGCAGCAAATTTTTTGGAGCTGAATAGCCATACAATGGTGTTTCAGAACTCTCAACCAATATTCTAGATCTAGGTCATTGCTCCTGGGTGAGAAACATACTACAGTATCTAAATATTTTCAAACTGTCCGAAGTTTAGGATACCTTATTGTTGACTGGTATTTCGAATCAAGTAATATTGTAGAGAATTAAATTTTGATGAATCAGCTCAGTTACCGTTTCTTCTAGGACGCACCCAAATCTCACAAATCAGGATTACAAGGAGACAAAACCGACAATGAAGGCATTTTTGAATAGATTACTTGTCTTTTGAAGGATGGCTCAATTGTTTGTCTCCTTCAAATCCTTATTTTTTAGGTTTGGGTACGTTTCAGACGAGAAAGTAACTAAATATTTCTTCGGGAATAAATCGAATTTAAGCTAAGAATTTAAGTAAGACAATCAACAGGTCTTTGAAGAATAAAGCCAAGAGAGAGACCAATTTGAAATTTTACATGTGATTACAAGTGATGGCCATCTCAGCTCTCCTATATGACTCTGAAACCTGTGTACCGAGAAATATAGGATAGAGAAAGTTACAAGTGGCTAAGATGCAATTTTTTAGAGCAGTGAAGAAGATAGAATTTGGAATGTTTAAATAAGACAGGAACTCAACACATTATCGGTGAGGCAGAGTATCGGAGACAACAAACAGACCTGGAAAAATCTTATTCAATGGATGGAACCAGTCAACGATAAAGTATCGTATTTTCATCCCTTAGAAGTTGAAAAATTGAGTTCTCTCAGCTTATATTTTGATCATTATCTCAATAACCATCAAACTGGTTTCATTGAATTTCTCAGCTAATTTTACATGAATATTGACCACTTTAGTACTCTCTTAAGGCCCCAACAAAATTATACAATTTATAGAGGAATGTGAAAACATAGATTCGGCTGTGTGAGTAATTGAGAACTTTGGGACGGTTTCAAAATAATATTTAGATATGTTTCTTATCCAGGAACAATACCCTAGAATGTCGATAGGGAGTTTTGAAGCACCCTTTATAGCCTAGTTATAAAATGTTGATGAGTTTATTCATCTAAAACTAGTTTTTAAATTAGGGTACTTCTATTCGTATCCAAATTGTTTAGAGCAGATTCAATATTTTAGTTAGGCTACCTATTATTACTTTGTACCATTCTTATAGATTTTGGTATTTGAGCAATTTTAAGGAAAAACTCTTAATATGCAATGCTTCCTAAGAAGAGAAATACTGTTGAACTTGATCTAACCAGGGTTCCAAGAATTACAAACACCTGAAAGATTGAACTCGATTTAAACACTCAGTGAACAGAGAAATTGAATCACAATCAAACTTTGTGAAATTATTTGAAACAAGATTTGGGGCTTGTTAGTACAAAAGACCTAATCTCACATAACTTCATGGAAAATTGATCACTTAAATCACAAATCATCCATATTATTAGCAATATTATGTTTAATTCATTTTTATTTTCAATTTCCATAATAGAATGTATTGAGATGAACAATTTTATGACTGACCCCCCCCCTCTTTCTATGAGGGGGGACCTAGGCAGAGAGGGGTGAGAGGGTGATCAACGTGAACGGGAAAATGGCTTGCCCCCCTGGAAAAAATCCTGCGTACGCCCTTTATTGTAGCTGAAAATTTCTCACATCTCCAGGCGTCGTTCCATAATACTATCTTGATTGAGTTATTGGTTGTTCCATCTTTCAATTGACTCAGGGCAGTTGCAAAGTGTGACCCTGAATGGGCTATTGAAGCGTTAAACCGTTAAAGTACCTGTATAAGACACCTATACTGTATAATAAGTATTCCGTAGCCTATACGTATACAGCAATACAGTCTTGGCTCCGTAATAAATATATATTCTATGCTTCAACCAAGGCTACATTATGCCAAATAAGATGAATTAGTTCATCTAGTCCTGCTTCAGCCATAGCCATCCGCTCCAGTGAAAAATCTTATCATCCCACCGATTGCTATGGTTGACTGTACTTAAGTACCTCACCTTTATAGTTATTTTTGTAGTTGCTATAGGTAAATTTCAGTATGAAATGTTTTAGTAATATTTTCCTACATTGTATTTAGTCTCTGTACATGAACCCATTGAATACCGGTACATGAGAAATGAAAACATGTGAAGTTACCAGGGACGGTCGATAGGATAGCAGGCTATCGCCCCCCCTTACTTGACCAAGTGGTGTACGAAAAATTAACTAATCCGTCTAAAACGGACTAATCCGTATTAAGTGTGGATCCGTATTTTCAATTGATGAAAAGATAATACAACTTTAAAATTAATAATAAATGACATACTAATAAAGATACTCTAAATAGGTAACTTTTTTCAACACAAAAATATGAAAAATACCCTCTCTCAACTGACCAAGTTGTGTTCAAAAAGTGCAGATTGTTGAGGGCTGAACTGCATGAAGCCTTAATCTGTACCAATAGAGCTTTACAACGCTTTTTTACTAAAAAACCACCCCTTAACTGATGAAGTGTTGTTTTAGTATATTTGAAAAGCTAATTTCTGAGGATTGAACTGTATAAAGCCTGAATCTTCATTTCTATTCAATCATTAAAAACACGTTCTTAGAACTTGAAAATAGGGTTCTAAAACTGTATTTTGTACTTTTTTCTAATTTCCCAGGGGTGGACCCCAGGCCGCCCTTTTTCCTTTGGGGGAGGGGGGTTCAAAAACAAGATTTCAATAACTTTATTGTTGAATAAACTATTTTAATATTCATCTTCTTATAAGAATAATTTTCATTTATTTTCTACTTAATTATTTCTGTAGGCCTATCACTCCTCTCCCATGCGGACTCCTCTCCCAAATGTTTATCTTTCTTAAATATCTTAGTAATTACCTTCAGTATTCTACTATTCTTTTTCGTTATTCAATAAATCATCAAAGTTACAAAACCTGTTTCTAGAATCTTCTCAGGATCAATGTAAGAAAAAGTTCTGGTAGGCCTATTATAAGGATAATGATGATGAGGATACCTTCTAATAGGATTAGGCTATTTAATTCCTTTATAGGAATTTAGTGATTATATTTATTATTTTGACTGTATACCTTCAAGCAGAGTTCAAAGAAGACAACATATTACAGTGTATACATTTACAGTGAATAATATACTTCCTTTTCACTGCCATACCTACTACCGTGATGTATAGCAAATTCGACGAATTGGCGCTAATAATTACCAAACGAGTTCATTCGGTGAAGTCATTATGCAATTCAACTACCGTTCGTACTATTTCTACCATCTCATTTCTACGAATTATGTTCGTTAATTCCACGAATACTAGAATACATGCATACGGATAGATGTATTCTAGCTTCCGTGGTTAATTTTATTCTACTAAACGTAACTTACGGTTGATAAGCTACGTGATAATAATTATAATGATCAATTACTTATAATTATTAGCCTTTTTCTTCCCAAATCTAGTGATCATGCGAAGGGAGAAATGATCGTTGTTTTCTTACCACAGTATCAATTACGAGATCGTAATTTACGAAAATCAGTTTCGAATTAATCACATAACATAATATGAGTCACAAGAATTTAATTTCTAATAAATTGACTACTATACGGCTCATATAAGTTGTGTCACTCTGTATCGATACTCTTTCCATCGTGTTTCGAGCAAATACAGTAGCCTTCAATTTTTAAGATGTTATAAATCCTTGAAGCTTGAACCCTATACTCGGACTGCGTTATCTCAGCAATTTCTTTAGAAAAGACTGTGATCCAGATTCTCTTGAAGAATGATGAAAAACGCAATCCGAACAGAGTAGGATATTGATATAGAGGATTTATGATAGCGTACAGAATGATAATTTGCTCCAAACACTCGATGAACAGAGTTTAAAGTTGTCATTGACAATATCGTACTTCACCAACAATACCGCACGACATCAACCTCATTACCAATCATTAATAGAAATAGAATAGATTACCACGATATAAAATGGATAATAGATATAAAATAAATAGATTACCACGTATTCAAAGTAGGCCTATAAAGAAACACCAATCAAATCGTATAATACAATTTTGATAAGAAATATTATAATATGTAGTCTTTTGACTGTTTTTAAAGTAGCCCTGAAATTAAGGTAGTCTTTTGAATATTAAAAAGGATACGAGTATAAAGAATTGATAGAGAAATAAATGCAATTTCAAAAACTAATGAATCAAATATCATAATATCCAATTAAAAACAATCATAATATAAAAATATGTAATTGTTACCAAAAAATTCAAGGCATCTCTCAATTTCTGAGAAATATCGGTCTCTGGAACTACAGTATAAGAATTATTGTTGATTTTGAAAGAATGTATAGGTGCTGGGGAAAAAAAGATTAAGTCTAATAAGAATATGTTGAATACCCATTAGTTTATAAGGCCTACCAGTAAGTTACTACCGTACTATCTAAATTTTTACAGATAACAATTTTTGATCAAGAGATCTCAGATTTCACTAATACTGAGATAAAATATATACGTGAATACTGTCTTGAATTGGTGATGTAATCAAAAATCCAAATAGAAACAATAATATAACTACAAAATACGATAGGCTATATGATGACATCCTTGACAATAAAAGGAGCTATTGAGGAGCCTGCAAGAATTGAACAAAATTTAAACAATTGCTTGGATTATCAGAGATTACCAGAGCCTTCTCATTCTTAAATCAGCAGTAGACCAATCAAAAAGTATTATAATTGCTGGTCAGTTCTTCTAGTAATTCCAGGATTTTTTTCGATCTCTAAATTTAAAAAAAATTAATACAAGTAAGTTTATGTATTCTTTAGAGGGAAACTACAAGTATAAGAGTAGATTCCACAGTTTGTTTACCTATACAAAACGTTAACGTCAAACCGTAACATCATGAGCAGCCATCCTCAGCAATGAATGGCCAAAAAACTACATTACTCAATTGAGTATATGAAACACTTTGCTTTGATGAGATAAATATTGATAATAATCACTTCTCTCATAAATGGAAACTCACATACCGTACCTAGAACTAAACACTTGTGATCCCAAAGCTCCAATAGATTTCATTGGCATATTTTTTGCTAAAATTAATCCTGCGCATAATATTGTGTCTTGACTGAAGAAGTGTTTTACTCCAATAATATACCACTTGCGGCTTGTACCCACGAAACATACAGTGACTAGATGAAAGTCACTATATATAGTCACTGTAACGAAACAGGTAAAGTTCCCGTATCTTTTACTGTACAGCACTTCACCTGTTTCGAGGGCACGAGCCGCCAGTGTAATAACCTACCCATCAATCTTTTCATGACTGAACCTATAGTAATTGTTAATTAGTCATTAATGGAATAAGATAACATCTAAAGTCATTACTAAGTAGAGTAGGAAACAAATTATTCAACAAAATTAAAATTTCAACTGATTTATCATACCAGTAAATCTTTAATCTTACATAAAATCTTTTCATATTCTAATAGTACCTACCTACCTACCTACTTCCTATATGCTTATTTTGTTGATAAGAATCAATCTGGGAATATTTTATTGTCTTATCCATTCTTAAAAATGTGATGTTTGTTTTTCCGTATAAATTATACCTATCATTAATTTGTCATACTTGGATGAAAATTGATAGATATCAATTAAAATGAAATCATTATAATTAAATATATATAATACTTTGATCTACCCACAATTGTTTATTGAGAATGTTGGTAAATTCAGGCTACCAATTATAATATTCTCATTCAAATAATATTAATTTTACAAATGTTTTTGATATAAATAGTAGAATAAAGGATTTTTTTTTCAATGAAATTGAAAAGGTATTGGAAAAATTGGTGAAAAACAGAAGTGAATTATTCCACAAAATTAAAATGTATGAAGGGTATTTAGGGTAATGTAATATAGGGTATCTAGCATGTAAGCATAGTTATACATATTTTAATATGGAAAGTTCAATAAAAAATGACTGATATCATTTGTTTGAAAAGGCCTTAATAGCCTTTTCATTCGAATACATATGGAAGCAATCCAAATGTAACATACACATTATTAAATGCTAGAATTCAATATCTCCCCACTGCCTCCTGTAGGTGAAGACCTACTCCATTAATATCTTACTGTTTATAAATGAGGTACCTAATAAATTATCAATATTACATTAAGTCTTATCTATAGTCACGAACACTCAAGCCTGCTCTTGAATGGGTGATCAGTATTTAATTTGAATAAATAAGCGAGTTAAAGGGTCTCCCCACCCTACGAATATTTTTTATGCAGTTGAAGAACAGTGGCATTCCATTGATGAGGCAGCTTCAATGTAAACAAGAAGCGTGCCAGAGCAGGCTGAGTAGGTAACTTATAGTCGGTTCAAGCAAAGAAGACATTCTGGCAAGATGGGAGAATGGTTCTGCTCGGTCAATATTGGTTCAAAAATTATATGTTTGAATTCAAATTGTAGGAAACATGATAATCTGAAATTGGAGATCAAATTTATAATTTTTTAAACGATATTGACCGAGCTGGAGTCATTTTTCCATCTTATCAGAATGTTTTATTTGCTTGGACAGACTATAGCCTAAATTCGGTGACTTCCTTCCGCTTTCTATCCTTGAATCGTGCTGGAGAAGGTGGAAGTGAGCGACGACCCAGTCTTAGGCGGCCTTTCCACTTGTCAGACCAGTTTGGTTTTATAATACTGAATTACCTCTCAGACATATCGCGCGCGATATTACATAATGACCAGCGATCCACTTCTTTCATCGGTTCCTTCACATCCCACTTTCCCATTTCCGAATCTACCAGATGAGAAGTCGCGTCATGTATCATTCAAAAAAGCAACAAACAATTCTAGGCTATTGAATAATTGATAATATTTAAGCTTTTGGATATTCCGAATCTCCCAGATTAGAATTTGTCAGGTATCATTTGAAAAAGCAACACATAATCCGATCTAGACTCAAAATCTAAATCATTCAAAGAAGCAACAAATAATTCTGGGCTCTTGAATAATTGATGATAAAAATTTTAGGACAAATCCGAAATTTTCCTGATTAGAATTTGTCAGATACGGTATCATTTAAAAAATGCAGCATACAATCCGATCTATAGACTCGAATAAAATTGATGCTGGAAATAATAGAATGTAACTTATCTATTCGATAACTTATTTCAGAAAAACTATAAAAATTACTTACCGGTAAGCTATTTTCAAAAAGGTATACGGTACATAACAGTAGTACATGATAACAATAGTAGGTATATAATATTATTGATTCATGTAATGGTCAATGCATCTAATTCTTGGAAGAGACTTATTTGTAGGTCTATATATGAAATGTAGCATGTAGCCTATGATGCAGATATAAAATGCACTTTTGCCATACCGTATTAAAATGGTTATATTAATAGTTCAAAGTTCTTGCCGCTCTTTGATTAGAATTCCACATTAACTGATGAAAATCAATCGGATTTGAAAAGAAAAATCAATTATGTTAATGGATTTTTTTTTAAATATGTAAATTGTTTTCTATTTTCAGAACAATGTGGCTCGCTGTGGCTTTGTTCGTTTTCATCCTTGGTCTACTCGCTTATTTAGATACGAAGAAACCTCCAAACTTTCCTCCAGGTAATTCTGATGCTTTGATACAACGAGTAATTACATATTGAATTGATGTATTATCGTAGATATAGTATCGTAGAATAGCCTATACTTAGTCTATGGTATTAAGCAATTCTTCAACATGGTCTAACCAAAACCCGACAAAATGTAATTATTTTTGTACCGTGATTCCCCATCAATTCAACACAACAAGAATTTTATGATAGGAAGTAAAAGCAAATAGATGGGAAGA
Source organism: Sogatella furcifera (assembly GCA_017141385.1). Classification (NCBI taxonomy): domain Eukaryota; kingdom Metazoa; phylum Arthropoda; class Insecta; order Hemiptera; family Delphacidae; genus Sogatella; species Sogatella furcifera. Next base: position 16,485,169 of record CM029551.1, on the reverse strand, counting down.
ATAGCTCAGTTACAATTCATTCTCTATAGTAGGCTACGGTAGAAAAAATAAGCATAGCCCGTGTCAATTCAACTGAGATTTCATTTTTTTATTAAAATTGAAATTCATAAAAACAACCTGTCGACAAAATAATATTTTTATCAAGTACCGGTACCTGCTACAAAAAATGCATTTTCTAAGACCTATATCGAAACAATTTGATTAGGATCTGTACTTTTTATTACAATTATTACAATGTGATATAAAACTGTATAATGTATAAATTTGGTAATGTATTTGATATAAATTATTGTAATGCTTCTTATATTTCAAATATTTTTGTCTTAATACCCCTTAAATTGAATTTGTAAATGAAGTTTTTTATGAAAAAATACACTTTTATGTATATTGGTTAAATCAACTTGCCACCCGCCACCCATATATTCACTCATTCTTATTAATGTACAATCACTGAGATAATAATAATGAGTGCCCATAAAAGTAAGTTGTCACATTGAAGATTTTTAAAAAATTTTCTTATTCGACAACTGATCTTTTCATGAGACACTCTAATGATTTTATTAGCTACTGTAAGCATGATTGTGTATGGTTCAACTTAATAATATTAATAAATCAACAACGATTGTTCACAAAATTGTATTAACTCAAGAGATAAAAATAAATGGCTTCTCATGAAATATGAACATTTAAAATTTATATTTATTTTATTATTTGAACTCACTAGTATTAATACATTATAATAATACTTGCTCACAATAATAAATTATAATGTTACGCTTGGCTGCAATTATTATTACGTGGTTTCGTTTGTAATAGCACAAATAGATCTTCCTACCTTTGGATGAATCCCCGCTTGGCAATCACACACACTACTGATTTTAAAATAGTTGAAATAATTGAATGATGATATCTACTTCAAGAAAGGGGATTTCCGAAAACTGAATTATTAATATCGTAAGATTTTTAATACTGCCCGAACTGTAACAGATCAAACGATGGTAACATTCAGCCTCCGTATCCTCCACTTGAAGGAGGGAACTTTACTCCAGTCCCTCCAAACGAAAGAATAATAAAAAATATATAATTTTTCGAGTATATAGTGATTGGTGATTGTTAAGACGTGAGATCCCCATGGTCGCTATCTTAATAGTTTACAGTTTGTTGACCAAATCGACACGCACGTTATATGGTATTGATGAATGACGCCAGTTAAATTTAATAACAATGTTCAACCTCTACATTTGAAACGCTGTTCTCATCAATGATTTTATTTTACAGAATATTTTTAAGATTTACAGAAATAAATTATATTTCAAATCCTTAGTGATGTGACTGATGTCTATTCATCATACTACTTATAATATAAAATCATTATTACCTTATAACAGGGCATAATCTATCACAAGAATCTTTATAATTTATAATATAGTGACCATAATCATATTCAGGGGTGTCTACTATTGCTGAGAGAGATACTAGGCTGAGCTTATAGCTTATACCATAACTCTACTAAAGTTTGATGAGTAATTCAGTCATTCAAATATTGCAATTATGAGAATAATTTTCAATTAATTTCCTATGTAACCAGGTCCACCATGGCTACCAGTGGTGGGCAGCGGTATGGCGATCTACAAAATCCGCAAATACCTAAAAAACAAAGGCAGCTTCTTCAGTCATGCGACAACCGAGATGGCCAAAGAGTACGGACCTCTGGTGGGTCTGCGGGTTGGCAAGGACAGGCAAGTTGTGTGCTGTTATCAGGCCGTAAAGGAGATGCTCTTCAACGAGGACATAGACGGTCGTCCCACCGGCCCCTTCTGGGAGATACGCACTTGGGGTAGTCGCAAAGGTGAGAGCAACAACAAAAACTAGAGATAAAATAAGACTCATTGGATATAGGGCCTATTATTCGATACAAGTTCGAAATATGATATTAAGTTCCAATAATATTAAGAACCTACCATGAGAGGGTAGGCTTCTCTGACTTTCATTCATTATATTATTTGAATCAGTAGTGGCCCTGAATAGTACGAATTGAATATTCAAGAAAAACTAGACATTTGATGACGTCAGCTATTCTAAAAATAATAGAATCCTGAAATAGAATATATGAAAGCTAGAAGTAAAAGTTTTAATCTATTTACAACACTTATGAACAGTATTCCTTGAGAAAACACTTTGAGAAAGTCTATATTTTCTTATACAAGATTGAAGCTATATAATATCATTATCTTTATTGACGATTCATATTTTACATGGAAGAGTAAAATAGACTTCCAAGCCCAGAATTGTTCCACAATAAATACTGGCGAACAAGAAGCAGGTTATGTCATACAAATTACTAAAACACTAATTTTCATACCAAAAGCTGAAGTCGAAGAATTTCGCATTTTCAAATCTGTTTACAATATTAAAGTTCTAATAAATAAAACACCTCAAGGAAAATTGAAATATATCAAGGAAAAGACTGCAAGGAAGGCTATTATATTTGCTTTGTTTGCCAAGCAGCTTGCGTTTTACAGTTTTTTATTATGTAAACCAGTCTTTTCAAGCATTAAAAAAATTGTTGTCTCTTTGTGAAAGTTAATTCATACTCCAAAGTATAATAATAGGCTAATAATAATAATATAATTTATTTTATTTATGTAACAAATGAAACTGACATTGAGAGATAAAATACTAAGGTAATTCTTGTGCTCTTCTATCTTTAAAATTTATAATATGATACAGTCCAAAATGTAGGTAAGACTATGTTCAGTTAGTTATTCACTTCTTCAATTTCTTCACTTCTAAATTTTTAATGCAATTTTTTAATTTTTGAGTCTCGATAAACAGTTCCTATTTATATAATCATGATTCATCATATTCAAAAATATATTAAAATTTATATAATTACCGTATGATTTGATAAATAATTTTTATTATTCTCTTAATTTAACTTATCTAGATTTTCGAATATATAGTAGGCTACAATAAAAGGGTGACTGGGTGAGGATCCTTTCCTGTCATTTTTTCTTAATTATGAGGTGAGGATCAGTCAATGACGTTATTTTTATACCAAATCGAATTTGTTTTCAATTTTCACAGAACTACTATGCATAATGTCAGACCACGGAGGTTCATGTGTGAGACAATGAACTCAATATTGAATCATAGTGTAGCATAAACAAATTGTGGCTAATAAATTAATAGATGAAAACAGAAGAGGGGGAGCATCTCGAGGCCTAGACTGTTGAGGATATAATACATTATGTAGGGTGGAAATTGTGAAATACCAGTTCCATATTTCTATTTATTTTTCTTGATTTTTGAAGAAGTTCCAATAAGCTTTGAAATAATAATAATAAAAACACACATTCAAAATTTTAAAATTATTATCACCTTAAGATCATTCCTTTGAGTGGGAAAACTTCGGCTGAAGAAGAAATTTGGACTTGTAACCTCAAATTTTGGACTATATTTTAATGAAAATTGTGTTTTGAAATACCAAGGGCTACGCCTGTTCTTTCAACCGATGTGTGTTTTCCCAATAGATTAATAAATAAATAAATAGATTAATAATTAGAAGCCTACACTTATTGGAATTAATTTTCCAAAAATAGCATTTGAAGAAAAGAATAAGTTGTTTGTGGGCGTTTTTCAACCTATTCAATTTTTATATACTACACAGTAGACACAGATTAAGAATTTAAAGTCAAATTATATTGACACACTTGAAAATCGCTCTAAAGAGCACGAAACATATATATGTTTCAAATTCAAAAATTCTTTATTATCACAGGTAGAGCACAAATACATGATACATGATTTGATTACATGAGACTGATTAACACAACAAAAAATAAGTTTATCAACAGCAACTCATCAAGTTCGTTATATAAATATAAGATAATGATAAAAATAATAATATCAAATTCAATCATCAACCGATGTCTTAGATAATAGGCATATAGGCTATAGCATAAGTTTTATTGTGTTGAAATAAAAAACAATTATCAAAAGGAGTACTGTTATTGCAATTTCCATCTTTAGCGTCAAATGATATTTTATATTAAAAATAATTAATTTAGCTTGCCAATTTCTGCAGGTCTTCTAGTAACCGATGAGGACTTCTGGGCCGAGCAGCGGCGTTTTGTGTTGCGCCATCTGAAGGAATTCGGCTACGGACGTCGCACAATGTCTGGTCTGGTTGAAGAGGAGGCTCTGCAAATGGTTGCCCTGTTCAGACAGAGAATCGAGGCTGGCAAAAATCAAAAGGGAGTTGTCATGGAAATGAACGAGGCTTTCGGCATTTTTATTCTGAACACTTTGTGGACCATGTTGGCTGGCATCAGGTGAGGAAAAGTATCCTGCTACTTAAATTCAAATACAATTCATTTATACACATATTCTGTACAAAATAATGTAGGTAACAATAATAATATGACGTAGCCTATCCTCCTTTTCCTGTATAAGTTATGGTTTGTGCGAGCTGAAGAGACACGCTGTTACAAAACGTTGTGTCTATAGTAATTGATATAAAGTGTGTATTTTGTAAGCTAATTATATTTGGAAACGTATTTTGGAATAGTATATTTTGTAAAGTATATTTGTAATTTATATTTTGTAAAGTATGTTTATATATAAGTATATTTGGAATAGTATATTTTGTAAAGTATATTTGTAATTTATATTTTGTAAAGTATATTTATATTTGTAAAGTATATTTTAGAAACGTCATTAATGTATACAGTCTATTACCGGTAGTGGTATGTCCTATGGTTTTTATTCATGAAAAATAAACACACTATGTACCAAATTTCAAATAGATAATTATTATTTCTAAGTAAACTCCACAATAAATAGGAAATCAGCATACATATAAATAGGTTATCGTATTACAGTTTATCTATTTAAGAAACTATTCTCTGTCCAACTATATTATATCATAACATAAGTAGGTACCTAACGACATATATAAGTACCTAACAGATTAATGGGAGTATTCTGTGAATGATTCCAGCTTCTAAAGATGTTCCTAAGTTAATATTTCAAGCTTCAATCCAATAATTCATTCTACTGGGGAAATTAATGGGGAGAAATTATTTGATGTACGGTATGTTGCTTATTATGTTTGAGTTAAGTCTCACTTCTTTTCTGCATTTCATTGAAGGTATAATCCGGACGACAAAGAGCTGAAAACGCTTCAATGCCTGTTGGATGACCTATTCAAGAGTATCTCAATGGTTGGAGCTCTTTTCAGCCAGTTTCCTGTATTGATGACTGTTGCCCCTGAATTTTCAGGGTATAGTAAATTTGTGAACATCCACCAGCAAATTTGGATATTTTTAAATGTGAGTACAGTACAGTTTTTATTATATCTATATAATAATATTTAATAATGAGAAATAATATTGTGAGTTTTAAGTATTTCATCAATTTATAATTTATTCCAATATGTACTGTAATGGGCAATAATAGGCGCATTTTAATATTTGAACAGAAACTTGTTTTAACAGGGAAATGTTTAATAACTAACTTACATTAATTATTATTGCATTTTAAAAAAGAGTAAATTCATAATGTATAGGTATCTCCAAAATTTTAAATTACTCTATTTGTTTCCGAAAGACATACCGTATTATTAAAAACTCGTATAGTTTATCTATACTATCCATCTTTTTGTATCTTTGTCTAATTTGAAATAATTTTGGTTTTGTTCTTTTTATGAGGGTGAAGCCCACATAAGCTCATAGGATTGTGCGTGGGTAATGAGATCAGTGGCGTAACATGCAGTTTTTCTCGGCCCCCAGCAAACATATTTTTGTCCCCCCCCCCCCCAAATGACTTTGATTGATTTAAAGATTTTTTACTACTTTTAATTGATTAATGATGTACCTTGTTTTAATGTGTATTGGATCGTTTCATGTTGGAAAAGTCTTCGTACTTTAATCATTAAAAGGTAATGTCACATCCAGTAACGATCAATAAATTATAGCTTGCTAGTTTGAAATCCCTTTAATTTTGCTAGAAACAAGCAAGCTTTTCAATCATTAGATGTTACATAGGCTTACAAATAATTTGAATCATATTATAATCATTCACAATCAGTTTAATTAGTTTGTTCTTTAAATTGTTATACAGTAGCTTAGTTAATTTCAAAATTTGTACACCAAAAGAAAATTTGATTTGAATGTTTTCTTACAGTTACCAATCACTGAAGTATTGATTTTTTCGAGTATCATCTTTGCATAAGTTAAATCTTAATTGTTAACTACATTACAAATAAATGACATTGGTTTACTATGAATCTTTAGGTAGAATAACAAACATGTAGTTGAGTTTGAAAATATTCTGTTTAAAAGATTAATATTACGACAAAACTATTTTTAAAATGTAGAAACTTTAAAATAACAAACTATAAAAATGTAGAAAAAATGACACGAATGTCTTTACTTGATTTTTGCTGATCTTACTGAGTTGTGAGGAGTAAATGGTTGAATGGTCTCTTTCAAATCAATTTCTCTAGCCACTCTACTTTCAATAATACTGAGCTGAGCCCATTAAGTCTTTTTTGTGACATGACACTTCGAAGGTAATTCTTGATCAATTTAAATTTTGAGAATGACCTTTCAGCAGAAGCTACCGTTACTAGTAAAGTATAGTCAAAAACAAAATGTATGATGTGCATACATCTGGGACACTGCAAGCAATAGAGTAAGTTAATGGTTTCTCTCCTTACTGGTATACTTATTCTTCCTTATTCACTGGTAATAATCAATTAATAGAAGTTCACAAATTTCTTTCACTGTTCCTTTTTCGATATTTCTGATTGTAGAGTCCTTCTAAATGAAGAACTTTAAAACAGGGCTGTTTAAAATAATTGAAACATAAATAAAAATCAAACACCCTTTTTTTGAAAACTTTAAAAATTATAAAACACACATACATGTTTCGGGATCTAAGCCCATTGAAGCCCATTGAATGGGCTTAGATCCCGAAACATGTATGTGTGTTTTATAATTTTTAAAGTTTTCAAAAAAAAGGGTGTTTGATTTTTATTTATGTTTCAGTCCTTCTAAAACTTAGCATTCGATGGGGAAAATCTATGGTGAAGTCTTCTTCATATTCAGTATAATTTCCTTCTCACCGCTTCGTCCGGCTGTTACGCCACAGAGTGAGATGAATGATAGATGACGACTAGGGTAACTAACTACCTTACTCCGAAAGGCCGTATCCGAAAGGCCGATTGTGCTGTGATCATGATTTTGTAATTAATTCTATATTAAAATTTTTTCCCAATAATAGGTACTATTTTACTTTACATAATTATTGTTCGCTTGAACTGCTTTTTCTACAGAATGAATTGGAAAATCACAAGAAAACATTCAAGAAAGACTCACCTAGGGATTTGATGGACGTTTATCTACAAATGCTCGACTCTGAAGAAAGAAAGCCCAGCTTCTCAGGTAACAGCATAATAATGATAACGGTTCCTTAATAAGGTAGCATTCCTAAACGACGGTTCAAGCTGCGCAGCTCTAGCTGCACATCTAGCTACACTTTTGCAGATTATAATTGTCTTATAGTAGGTAGCCTATATTAATTATTTTTATTTATATGACGTAAAAGTTCAATGACGCACAGCTAGGCCCTGCATATAGAAGCCTATTTTTCAAAAAAATTCCCCTTATAGTATATCTATCTCATCAATGGTGAAAATACATAAGGTAATTTTCTTCATTACTTAGTTATGACATTACATACCTACGTTATTTAATTCATATTTTATAATCCAAAAATATTATTTTTTGAAAAGTTTCTCGTGAATTATATTTGAGAATTTATTTTATAAGTAAAGAATTATAGTATCATTTCATCAAATTTGAGTAATGTGAATTGTTCAGATTTCTATAATTCTGAAAATGATTTTATTACTTACAGAAACCCAATTACTGGCCATTTGCATGGACCTTTTCATGGCTGGATCTGAGACAACAAGCAAAACTTTGGGCTTTGGATTTTTGTACATGCTGCTGCATCCCGAGATCCAGGACAAAGCTTATGAGGAGATTGTGAGAGTTATTGGCAGAGACAGGCTACCTCTTCTAAGTGATAGACCAAAGTAAGTTTGTCGATATTTTTGAATAGAATGTTAAGATTTTGAATAATATCACTATTGATGATGATAGAAGTGTGATAACAATAATTCATAGACCTATGAATTAGTCATTATCGTTGATACAAATACAAAAAGAAAAATAAGTTATTATGGATCAGGATCATGGAAAATCTAGAATGAGCCTCCTCTACATCTCTTTCGAATTTATAGTGGTAAGGCCATGGTGATGGTACGTTAGAAAGTTGATAATTTCAGAGGAAATAAAAACTCAGAAATTACATAAACTTACATTCATTTCATTGCACTTATAATATAATACTTTAATGTTGTCTCTTATTAGCAATTTCTCCATTTTCATGTCATCTATGACCTTGATGAGCTCATTCAACTAGCTTTTTATCATTTTTTCAATGGTATTAACAGAATTTTATTTGATAAGAACCAGTGTGGTATGTTGGTATAGTAGGCCTATTTATTTTATTCTATATTTTATTGGTTCATGTTACAGAAGCATGAATCTATTTTTATCACCATCTCCTTTTGAATAGTTTCGTAGGTACCTGAATTTTATTATATGCTCCAATGAAAGTATTAATACTAGGAACCTAGTACTGTATAACAGTAGTACGTACGTACTAATCTTGTTAAAAAATCATTTGAAAATAATTTTTAAATCTTACATCGAATTTTATTCGGCTTAATAGTGTTCCAATTTCAAGCTATCAAGAATATTTTCTGGATGAGTATGCTATGGAAATCATTTACGACATCCACTTCTTCATTCAATCAGTATTGTTATTAAATATTTACACTTTATATTACAGCATGCCTTACGTGGAAGCCATTGTCTTGGAGTCATTGAGAATGTTCATGGGCAGAGCTGTTGCGATTCCTCATAGAGCTTTAAAAGATACTAAACTCATGGGATACACTATTCCTAAGGTACGGTAATTAACTACCATAAAATTTATATAATTATGATGTTGAAAGACATAAATAATTTATCCAAGCAAGTATTATATTATGATATATCATCGTCAAATCAAATAGAACTTTATTCACAATAATTGATACATAACAGAAGAAAATTAATACACATCTTTTGAATTTTCCCCACATAGACGGATCTGTGTGTGGGGAAAGAGTTCCAAACAAACTTAACATGGCAAATCAGAAAAAAATTTATATGAATAAAAAATATAAACACAGTAAATATAATTAACAAAATAATATCAAGTATTTCACAAAGAAAAATAATAAAAACTAAAACAAGTTTAATGGGATTGTATTATGATAAACTTCAAGAAAATAAAATAAAAAACATTGCAATAAAACAGCTTCTACAGGTTAATTGATATTCAGATAAAAACATATCATATGATATCATAGAAATCATAGTTATCATATCATAGAAACAATTAAAATCTGTGTGCGGAATAGATGAGATGATCTGCGTTCATCCTTTGTGGTCTAATATATTCATACAGAGCTCAATACTATACCATATCTAGATGAGACTGAGCCTGATAAGATGATATCACTAAAACTTGAGTGATATTTTCATTTGTATAGAATTACTCATTCGTGAATTTTATTCATTGAAAAGATGTATAACTTATCGTGAGTGACAATTCAGTAAATTTGGATGATAATTCATTTGAATAAAAGAGTCACATCAGAACTCTGAAATAGGCTACTATTATTGATATTTTTATTATGTGGGATGAAGGTGAAAATGGAAGAGTGGAACACGGTAGTTCGGTAGGTGGTAGGTACACTCTAGGATATTAAATCACGTACAGACTACGCAACTGTTTGATTTTAAAACTCAACTAACCCCTCCATTGTAACACGAACAATCAGAATATAGAATAATTTTCCAAATCACTTTTGTATGGAAATAAACTTACTTACACTAGTTTCGACCTGTTGTGGTGGTCATCTTCAGACTGAACAGTGAACTCTGTCACAGAAGTGCATTTTTCTTTGTATTCCTTTGCATCTTTGTATTAAGTTTTAAACTTAAAAGCGGAAAAAAAGAATGGATACACAACACCATAATAATTTTCCGTGTTCCTGCATCAGCAATTCAGCATTATAATATGATCCAGAGTTGATTACCTATAATGTGGAGGTTGCAGTGAAAGATTATTTTCCTTCAAATTCTCTACCCAGCTTCAAAAACTAGAGGTCTATTACAAGTTGAAATTATCAAATTACTTTGAAATGTTATATACAACCTAGATTCCCAACATTATGCAATCCAAGTGAAATTGAATAAAACTGTGACACAAAAATAAAAACAACAATTTAATATTATAGAATGGACAAACAATATTATTTTAATAAATTAGCTAACATTATAATGAACTTTTTAAAAAAATGTGGCTTATTTTGAAGGATACAATGGTCGTTGCTAACATATCATCCTTGTTGATGGATGAAGAATTTTGGAAGGATCCACAAGAATTTCGTCCGGAGAGATTTATTAAAGACGGAAAAGTGTCCATGCCAGAACGTTTTATACCATTTGGTTTGGGTGAGTATAATTATTCATACATCATACTTCAAGGAAAACACATTGATTTGAGAGAAGACTGAATAAAAAACAGGACCTACCTATGTATTCTGTTTACGGTACCGAGTGATTGAAGATATAGGTAATTAAATATTTTATGTGTTATCGATGTTTTATGTGCTGCTTCAATTGCGGGCATTGCTAAAGTGGGCATTGAATATACATTGTTATCTATTGGACTTTTTGACTTAATTTTCTATTATCTGTAATATTACCTTTTGCTTCTTCTCTGCCAGGACAGATATATTATTCTCAGTACGGTATGGTGTAACAGATCACGGTAGCCTACTGAAAGCATGCCATTTCTTCATCGACTGTCTTTTTTATCAATAAAACAATTCAGTTGTTACTTCTATTCTATCTATTAAAATTTTCAAAATATTCGCGATGGAATTATCACTCAGAATTCTTGTTGAATTATTCATGTTTGATTCAAATTATTAAGAATACTATCTTGTAACTAAATGACATAGTTCAGCTATAGCTGAGAAAATAATCTAGATAAGGAAATATTTTACCTCTGATTGATTACATGTTTGAATAAATTTTTCTATTGAAGGAATTTTAATTCCTCGATTAGTATTTAATAAATACTTTCTCATACTATTCTCAATAATAATAATATTAGAATTTTCATATTCTCAATTATATTCACAGGCAAGCATCGTTGTATGGGTGAGACTTTGGCCAAGTCAAATGTATTTGTCTTCACTGCAACCCTGCTGCAGAACTTTGAGTTCAGAGTTCCTGAGGGAGAGGAGCCACCTTCACCCGTGGGAGTCGATGGAGTGACTCCGTCTCCCGGCCTCTACCACGCCTACATCACTGCTAGACCTCACTGCAAGTGATGTCCGCAGAATGGCTGTGAAGTAACTAATTGAATTGTGTGCACTCCTTCGAACGACCAATCACCAAAGAGCGAACTTTCTTTTAGCATACAACTATACAACTTTTAGCATACAACTACCGTACTGATTATTTTAGTATACGTACCGTACCTCAGCTAATTATTGTGTGGATTATGTCTGGTATTCGCACAAATCGTAAAATTGGAGGAGATATAGTTGAGGTGAAAAGTAGTAGAATACAATATTGTTCTGGAATATTTGTTCTGATACATGACATGTTGGCCTATCCTAGTTTTTAGTTGTTGCACTGTGCTGCATACCTGTTCACCTAGTGTTTGGAGGAAATTCATTCTTACAAAGTTTTTATACCTATTACCTTGGTAAATGAATAAACAACATGTCTGAGATGCAATAATATTTTTAAAGGGTAACTTACTTGATTTTTATTTTTATTGACTAATTTGAAGTATCTAGCCCTAAGTGTGAATTTTAACTATTAGACCTACCTTTTGGTATATTATTATTGTATTTTTGATGGAAGAATTATAAGATATTGTTGTAACTTACACCAACTGCGGAAAATTATATAATAATAATAATAAAGGGTTATAGCAGTGAATATAAAGATATATTCACTGGTTATAGAAAAAATGTTCAAAAACGCAATTAAAGCAAAGTAACTGCAAGAAATTATAATAGGTAGGCCTACTCTAAATTTTGATTTTTCTCCAAACATTCGGTGAACAGGGTACAGTGCAGTTGATACGGTGTCGCCAGAAATAAATTCTGTCCAATGATTAATTTCCATGAATATCTTCTTAAAAACAACCTGCATAAGGTCTTCGATCATACAAAATATGAAAAAATTGTGTCCAGAATTATTTTATCAGTCATTTCTGCAGTTCTGGATAGCCAACAGAGCTGTGTTAAAATTCCGTTGAACTTCTTTCAATTGCTTGTTGTAAGGAATTTAAGCCTGAAAAGTATTACACATTCCTTCTGAAACACTATGTATAGTGTATAGTTGGTCAGTTATTGCATGGAAATTATATTTTTCGTTTTTAACCTACTTGAGTGCATTGTTCAGCCTCTTATAATAATATTATTATGTTGGTGAACGAATCGTTAAACAAATGGTACTGAGCTGTTGAAGGTTCATCAATTTATAAAAAAAATCCCCAGAAAAAATAAATTTGCAAAATATATACGAACCTAGAAACCTTGTAACCATAGCACTGTCAGAATATTGGAAGAGGAAGAATTTGTTTTTTAACGGCAGGTTTACATATAATATTATCTTGAGCTTGAACTGCTTCAATACCGGTACGATAATGGATTATTATTTTTAAGGTTTTTGACGTTTCCAAAACATTCTTGTTCTTCCAAGCAGGTGAAAGCAGGTGAAAAAAATTTATTATTTATCTACTGTGAGAAAGTGAAAAGTCCTTCTGACCTTATGCTTTTTGCTTTGACCCTAGATTATCATGAATTTCCCCTATAAATGTGGAAGGAGCTATATATATGATTATTTGGTCAATAGGCCTGCTCTGATTCTAGATGATAATGAACTCTGATGTAAAAAAGCTATATGATTGGTCAATAAGTTACATAATTCAAGAAGTTAAAAAAAATGTAAATAATTATATCTCAGTTATCTCAGTCTCCATATTTATAAAAAGTGGAGATGGTTGGAAGACCTGAATAATTAGTATACTCTTATCGTATTTTTGAAAAATCCTTCTTGTACATAAATATTTTTAAACCATTATTTCATTTTTCCATGCCATGTTATCTCAGCCTCAATATTCCTAAGGGATTGAAAGGGTTGATAGACTTGAAAAATTAGATTAAGATTTGTCATAATAGTACCTAGACATTGAATTGAGTTTTTTAATTCATATTTCATCGAAGATTATAGACTGACTGTTTTATATTGAAATTAATCTATCTAGTAACCAACTATAAGCATTCAAATGATATTAAACATAATACATGCAATTAAGTAAACATTGGCTCGTCGTGGTAATGAATGTGGAGAGACCATGAATAGGCACACGTTCAAGCATTGGACTCTTGAATTCAGATATTCCGAATTTAAGGGAGATTCAGAGACCTACTCCGTTCTTTAGAGGCTAAGTGTGACGTCTCCCTAGCTGATTTAGGATACCGTACTGAAAAGTTGTCTTCTCCATATAAGTTAGGCTATAAAGGCTGTCACAGTCAGGGCAGGTCAACTTTGTATATCAGAAGCAACTAAAAGAGAAGTAGCACACCTTTTATCAATCAGATATTTGTTTAAGCAAATAGTTAAAGTCGCTAAATAAGTGTCAAGTCCAAGTCAAGTCAAGTCAGGAAGGTAGCCTAAGCCAATGTAGCTAATTCATAATACACAAAATGTTCTTGAGTAGTCTTGCAAAGCGAGTTCCCCATATATAATAATTTAATATCAATTTAAATGTTATTGTATGCCAATAAGATATTATTATATGTTAGCTCGATTACATACATTCCATACACCACCATCTCACAAAATTATGATTTAGTAAGCTTTTGTTTGCTTACATATTTGGTGGAGGTGCTGGATATTACATACCGGTACCTACAAACCTACCATCACAGACTTTTATAATTTTATTGTTGAAAAAATAAATCTTGTATATATTTTATTTAGAGCTATTTTATTTGTTTATACCTCTACCTACCGTATATAGTAAAAAAAATTATACTGAAATGAGTTTTATTATTGATTTCACTGACAAAAATACAGATTGTTTCAGAACTTGTTCAGAATCAAGCATTGTTCTTGGGTAGAAAGCATACCGGTAGGCTATCCCTATCTACATATAATTTTCAAACTGTCCGAAAGAAAATTCTCAATTACTCACACAGCCGCCATTTTTTCACCTTTTTCTCAAAAGTATACATTTCAAAGGTACTATGGTGACAGTGGCGTAACGTTTCAAAACCGGGCCCCCCGCAAAATCAAATAATCCGGGCCCCTTCTTCAAAAATCATATCCCCTTTTTCTACCCCCTATTCGTAACCACTCTCCTCCCTCAATCATTCAACTCTCGAAAAATGTGAATTTTTCATAGATTGAAATTCTGATATAAGCCATAGGCTAGCAATTAAAGAAAAAAATTTCAGTGAATTACAAAATTTAGACTGTAATTTTATCGCAGACACAGCTCACTTGAATCACTTTTTACTTGACAAATTTAGCAGACACGAACGTACATCCAGTATTGCGATTTGATAGGAACCAGTGGCGGATTTCCCACTAGGCACACTAGGCCAGTGCCTAGGGGTGGCACGTCTCAGGGGGCGGCACAGCTTGACGGCTTGACTGCTTTAGACGGTTTTGTAACATAATTGATTTTTCAAATATTTTGCAACTGATATTAACAGCCTAAACACATTTTTTTCATCTATTGCTGTCATTCTAAGTCTATTAGGAACATTGATAGGGAGGGATAAAAAGTTCTTAAAAATGCGGATTATTCATACAATATTATTTACATTCACATATTATACAGCATACTTGATAAGTGATAAATGATTACAGTATGTTTAAAAATAATGAACCTTGTTTACAAATAATGAAACTAATAATAAGGATCAAAACGCTTGGAAAATATGGTTTTGGAGTACTTTCTCGGAAAAAATTTCCTCTTGGAGAAATCCTTCATCAATCCACCATAATTGATTATCTTTTGTTTGTGATCGTGACAGGAAGTATGAAATTGTAGATATTGCTAAGCTGTTCTGATAGTGAAAAATAAATCACTGTAATAACTTATAACATGCTTTAGCAGTTCGCACTACCAAACTACCAAAATTGGCACTTTGTCACTTATTGATTTAATGGAAGTTAAATTCAACTTTGAATGAAAGAAAATGAAACCCAGTGATTCTTTCAGAATTAATTTTGCAAAGTAAGCTAGTAATAAAGACTGTAACATAGAAAGAATGAGTTGTATAATTTTTATCCCAGTCTCAAAGTGAACGATCGATTTTTTAATAACTCATCATGAATCTTTCTTAAATTTGTATTTGTTTTTGAATCTTAAACTTAGTAACAAATAATTGGTCTTATAGGCCTATAGGTTATCATTATCAATATTATGCTCAAAAAATAGGAATTTCCTCATTTAGCCTAATAAACCATGATAAGGCCTTCTAAAACGCAATGTTGAAGTAAATTATTACAAATGAAAAATGCCTTCTGAAACACAATTTTGAAGTAAATTTTTACAAGTTGGTCAGAGGCCCTCCATGAAAAATGCAATTTTGAAGTAAATTTTTACAAAATTTCCCGGGGGAGGGCCCTCGGACCCCCCCGCTTAGCTGAGAGTGTATACTCTCCAAATCCCCCCCCATAGGAGCCCGCACCACAAGCTGAGCCTAGGGGCCCACTGATCCCGAATCGGTCCTGATGCTTTAGGGGGGTGGCAGACAGAATAGTGCCTAGGGGCGGAAAATTTGTAAATCCGTTCCTGATAGGAACTGAATTGGAATTGCGAATAAAATAATGAATTTATTGAGTTGTCTATATTTACATTATCGTTCATTTTCATATTATTTAATGTCAACTGTGCCACACTATAGGCCTTTGCTCAGGAATTCAATGGGAAAATAATTTATTTCCTGAATAAAGAACTTTAAAACTTAGGGCTGTTTAAAATAATTGAAAAATAAATAAAAATCATTTTTATTGATTTTTATTTATTTTTCAATTATTTTAAACAGCCCTAAGTTTTAAAGTTCTTTATTCAAATAATGGCTAATCAACCAAAGATTGTGCATAAGTTAAAATATGTTCTATTGAAAATCGCTAAAGCAAAAGAGGATATTATTTTCAATAAGGTATGTTTACAAAGAAAGATTATTCCTAATTATGTTCAGTTATCAACAAGATCAAATTCAAGAGCAGCTCATAGAGCAATAAAAACAGCAAAATTTATTTGGATGAAAGAAGAAATAAATTACCTATATTCAAAAATAAAAAATCTCAATCAAGAGAAAATATATATTCTAAATCAAATCAGAGAACAATTTTATAATGAATCTATTGAAGAATTTTTTTTATTTATACCGAGTCATGGATCAGACCTATAATTGAGAAAAAGAGAATAATCCAATCTAAGAAATTAGAAGTTCTAACTCATAAACAAAATCAAAATTTGATCATACAGAATTGCATTAACATTGACGATTATCAACCATATGAGAGAGTGATGAATTTGACAAATATTGAATTTGAAGAGAAAGAAAATGAAATGCTGAGCAAGGCTTTGAAATATAATGTTAATTTGGATCATAAAACAAGAATAATTGAAGAGCAGCTGTTTGAAGTTGAAACATCTATCAGATGTGGAAAGAAGGAATTTCAAAGTGCATTAAGGAATAATTTTGTCCATGAACTAGACAAAGGAAATAATAATATCAATCATAAGAAAATTCTTGAAAAGTCTAAAGAGGATATGAAAACAGTAAATTCAATATCTGATAAATTAAGGAATGAACAAGCCATAATTACAAAAGCTGATAAGGGTAACACAACAGTAATAATAAAACAAAATGATTATAATGATAAAGTAGAGAAATTTATCAAAGAAAATAAATTTAAAAATTTAACAAAAGATCCAACAAGAGAATATAGTAAAAATATCAATAATATTATTTCAAAATGTCAAACAATTTCTAAAGGTAACCAGTTTAAAATGAAAATGATAAATCCATCAGCCCCAATATTCAGAGGCCAGCCTAAAATACATAAGGTTGGAATACCTATTAGGCCAGTAGTAAATTATCGCAGTGCTCCAGCTTATAATACTTGTAAATTCTTGAACAAAATCTTCCCCCAAAAAGTGATACTGAATCAAAATTATAGTGTAACAAATTCATACCAGCTAGTTCAAAAAATCAAAGACCTAAAAATTCCTGATAAAACAATCTTTGTATCGTTTGATGTTTCTAATATGTACACAGCTATACCTAAAATTGAGACAATAACTATTTTAAAACAAAATTTGATAGATAATAAAGTCAACAATAACGAAATTGAAGATTCGATAGAATTAACAAAAGCATGTGTGGATCAAAATTATTTTAGTTTTAATAATAACATTTATAAACAAGAGGAGGGATTGGCAATGGGGTCACCTCTATCATGCTATTTAGCAAATGTATACATGAATAATTTAGAAAATTTTAAAATTTTGAATAATATCAATCCGTTAAAAGATAATATTATTTACTGGTACAGATATGTAGATGATGTAATATGCTTGTATAATAACAAAGATGGAACAATAAAGGACTTAGAAAGATATTTGAATTCTATCTCACCATCAATAAAATTTACCATGGAAATTCAACAAGAAAAGATCAATTTTTTAGACTTAATAATTAGCAAAAAAGACAGCAAACATGATTTTAGTATTTATAGGAAACCCACACACACAGATGCATTAATTCCTAAAGATTCAAACCATCCTTGGCAACAAAAAATGGCAGCCTTTAGATCAATGATATATAGATTAACAAACATTCCCATGACCAAACAAAATTATGATAAAGAGATAAAGATAATAAAATTTTTAGCAGTAAAAAATGGGTACAATACCAAAATTATTAATAAAATGGTGTATAAACAGCAAGAAAAGCAAAAAAGTAGGCAAAATTGTAACAAAAATGAAAATAACAAGGAATATATTTGTGTTCCATATAGCACAACGCTCAATAGAGCCATTAGAAAAACTTTTACAAAAAATAAATTCACATTCAAGAAACTCACATTTTTAACATTCAAGACAACAAACAATTCATTTGATTTAATAAAAAAGAAGTCAGAAATAAAAACACAGCATGATTGTTTCAAAAAATCTGGAGTGTATAAGTTGATATGTAGTGATTGCGATAAATTTTATGTGGGTCAAACGGGAAGAAGTTTTCATACTAGATTTCGGGAACATGTTCAAGCTTTAAAAGCCAGAAATACCACACAAAAATCAGCCTTTGCTGAACATCTTTTGGATTCAAATCATTGCTACAGAGATATAAAAACAAATTTGGTAATATTGAATTTTGGAAGCAAAAATACTAAATTGAATGTAAAGGAAGAGTTCCAAATTTATAAAGGGAGGAAGTTGAATGGTGATAGAATATTAAATGAGGAAAATTTGAATAATAACCCAATTTTTGAGAAAATTTTAAAAACCTAGATTTTGATGTGTACATATGCTTTCAATTGTAATCATATGATTTATTTTACTTATATTTTAATTTTGTTTATTTATTTCATAACTATTTTTATCCACATTGAGAATGGGCTTAGTTCCCGAAACATGTATGTGTTTTTTATAATTTTAAAGTTTTCAAAAAAGGGTGTTTGATTTTTATTTATTTTTCAATTTATTTCCTGTTATGTTTACCCGAAGAAAGAAATAGAAAAATAAGACGCCAATCACTTACATGAGTTTTGTTTGAACAGTCTAGTCTGAGTCTGGACACAGGTTGTATCAATTTTAATGATTTGCAAACAACATCCCTAATTTTGCAATAATAATAATAGAAGCTCACTACCAGTGGCTGCGGGGACAATTGAACAATAAAAAGTATATTTGAACAACACTATACTCCGTCCACCGAGTGTTCGGACCTAAGCCCCGCCTCCTAGGCTCTGACTTCATGATCCGACCAGCTCACAAGCGGTTGCAATTGCCTGGATAGCAGTAATTACTCAACGATATTGGAACTCAGTGGCCTTTAAAATATTGATGTTTTTATGGTTATTATTTGTTGATTGGCATAATTCACAACGTTCTAACATAAGAATGATTATTATCAATTTGATAGAATTATAGTTGATGAAACAGATTATTCATAATCATATTTTTGTTATTATTATTTCGGCTGCTCACTTTAAGCCGGGAATTTTAAACTCGTTCAACTACACACTAACGTACTACAAATTCAAGTATAGGCCTATACCCTAATCTATATGAAGTTTAAAATTTATTATATATAAGAAATGAATGTAATTATTGTATGTACTTTGAATTCATTAGAACCAATACCGGTATTTTTTAAAGAATTATGCTGTTTTGTTGAACAAAGAACAAAACATAACCGCCAAAAAATCGTCCATGAGAGGTTTGAATAATTTAAATCAGCTGAAAGAACACAAGAACATAAATTTTGATAGATGCACTGAAAAGTGGAAGTCTTGCGTTTCCAAGATTTTCACAGCATGACTGTGACCTAAAAAGTAACAGCTGCAGCATGATGATCTTACTTGCCATTGGCTACAGCCCCCTGCGACGTCAAAATGGGGGAGGAGCTTAGATCCGAACACTCGGTGGACGGAGTATAACTTTGTTTTGTTGATGCTTTCTCAAAACACATTAGTGCTTATGGCTGTATTTTCCAAAATAGAAATCATGCTTTTCTTGATAAATTGATACTTCAATTTTATTTAGTTAGTAATTATGTAATATACCATTTCGGGCTCCAACCCGTATCCCCTTGGATCCTAAGTGATTCATTTTCCAAGAAACCTATATTTTATATTTGGGCCCCAGCCCGGGCCCCCAGAGTAACTTTCTATCATGAATGTCAAGGATGCGATGAAAACTGCGTAAGGTACCGGACTACCAAGTTTTCACTCACACAACTTTCCTTGCCATTTACATTTGCGTAAAATAACCTAGGCTTTCTATATACTTAGTCATCAGCAAGTGCAAATTTCATTAATTCCTGGCGTATGCCACAGAGAAGTTCCTTCTCTGTGCGTATGCTGAGACGCAACTGATGCAGCCCACCAGAGGTGCCCATCCCCCCCATGGACAGAAGCGCAAATCCCCCCCATTTTCAACCGCTTCAAACCCCCCCCCCCCCCATTTTTATTCGGTAACCTGTACTCTCCCAATATAAGTTCAATTAGCAACTGTAACCAAATAATAATATAATTAAGAGGAACTTTGAAGAATTCTCAAGAGTTAAAAGGCGTCCAACAGTCTACATAGAAAATAAATCATACATTTTCACATACAAAATAAAGTCTTCTCGAATGAATTTTTGATGTCCGAATATCAGAGAAATCCTTCAAAGGACTTAATTAATCAATCTTATTAATCGATATATTATATTTCACTTTGCCATTAATTCAATGCGTCTCCATCAATGGTTTTATTTTACTTTCAGCTTATTACTTTTAGGAAGATTACAAAATACTAGCATCAAGCAGACATAGTTTTAATAAAGGTTCATAGGATCTATAAATTTGACAAAGTTTTGAATGAGATACAACCATGATCTATTGGTATGAAACTGTCACAAAATAGAGTAGATAGTGAATCATTTTAATAATTATTGTTTGGTGAAAAACTATTGTGTAGTCAGTGCTTGGCTTGTAAAATAAAAGGTTTCATTATGATGGCAGGAGCGTAGGGTGGAGGACTGGAGAGGGGTCCGGGGGCCCTCCCCCGGAGAAAAATAAAATTTCAACTCTTCAAAACCCGTTTTTAGAGTAATTTTAAAGCTTCTAGTTGTGTATTTTTAACCATCATTTTTCCATATTTTCAATATAAAATTAGAATTATTTATTCTCCCTCTCAGAAATACCGCCAAGATGTAGTTAAAGCGCCTTGTACACGAGGATTGTAGTGTCGGCTAGTTGAATATCTTTAGCCAATCACAGCTGTTGTTGTTTGACTCAATGACAAGACAAAAGCTGTGATTGGCTACAGATATCAACTGTCCGACACTACAATCCCCGTGTACAGCGCGCACTGATTAAGATATAATCAGTATACAAATACAAATCTATTTCATCAAGTTCAAACGTTTCTCTACAATGTATTATAACATAATTACATAAAAATTTGAGGAATTTCCTCCAAAGTTACACATTCATTTTATTCATTCAGATAGCCTAGGTAATGATGAGAGGGTGAGTAAAGCTCTGGCTTGGGCCTACAGACGTTTCTGAGTAGAAATTGGGGTGATAAAATGGAGGTGATACACTGGATAAAGAATGCAGATGTGGAGTCTAATGTTAAACAAACAATAAATGAATGTAAAGACTTTTGTCTCCGAATTAATAAGATAAGGTTTAATAAGAAAAACGAAAAAAAATATTTAAAAAAATATTAGAACATAATCTCCTATTTCTTTCAAAAAATATTATATTCATTTTTCTACTTTAAATAATCAAATAAAGAGGGGATATTTTCCATGAGTATTAATAGTGTAAGAAAATAACACTAAAAAATTGAGGGGTCATTATGAAATCTACAACCCCTCCCCCCCCCCCAACGTGGAAGATATAAGCTTAGCGGAAAATAAAATCCCTCCTAAAAATATAAAAGAAAACTTCTTACGAGTTTTGATAGTGAATTAATATAACACAGAAAATCAAAGCATATTATAGAATCCCCCCCAAACTTGAAAAATATAAGCTGAAAACAGAATAAGTTATCAATTAAAATATAATTAAAAGGTATTTTTACGGATATGAACAGTCTATGAATATATAACAATAACATTTTCTGGCTAATTGTATAAAAGATCTCAAACTTATAAAATATAAGGTGAAAAAAATTCCCCCCCAAAAATAGAATAATTGGATTTTTTGAAGTAATTTTATTCCGTGTGAAATTTATATGAGTGTTAAATTTGTGAGTAGTGAATGAATAGGCTATAATACAAAAAGACATTGAGGCCATTACGGGGCACATTGTAAAAAATCCCCTCAAGACTTGAGAATTATAAACAGATAATAGAATAAGATATTATGGTGAAAATTTTTTGCAAGTTTTAATAGTCTATAAATTTAACATGGAAAACATTTTGAGCTTGATCAAAAAAAAAAACTCCCCCAAACTTACAAGATAAAGGCCTAAGCTGAAAATGGAATTCATCCAAAAATAGAATAACTAAATTTTAGAAGAATAGTGAATGAATATGAGAAAAATAATTTTGGGGATAGCCATAAAAAATCCCCCAACTTATAAAATAAAGCTGGAAATACAATCCCTGACAATGTTTTATTTGAATAAATAAATAAAATATGAGAAATGAATTATATTCTACAAGTGCTTGAATATAAAACAGAAAACATTCTAGGGCTAATTATGAAAAATCCCCCCCAATTTATAGAAAATGAGCTGAAAAATAGAATCCCCCAAAAATCGCAGAAGCGCATTTGCGCTGCTAAACCCCCCTCTGGGCACCCCTGCAGCCCACGCTAAGTAGCTGTAACCCGCGGAAATTATATTGTAATTAAATTTATCAAAACCAAAGTTCATGTCAAAAATCTAGAAGTTCTCAACCTAAAAAAAATCATTATTATGAGTACACACTCAAAATAAAAATTCAATAATATCACTACTCAATTTTCACCATATTATATTACCCCCTTCCCTAAACAAGACTCTATGATTTAGATTTTTCCCATTCACACCCAATTTTCTTTCACACTGGACACTTGACACAATACACACATCTTGTGGACGACATAATCATCTGCGCCTGGAACTGGAACATGCCCTGGTGGAGGAGGTGCACCCATGCACCGGATTGTAGTAGGTACCCAGCTCGAGGTAGGTGACCTCAGCTCAAACACCCGTCCGATCTGACTGTTGACAGCCAGTCAGCTGTTGCTGAAAACACTGCCTCAGCGTTATCAGGACGGTCTGCCCTCTGCCACAAGTCGACCCCCCAGGAATGGTGAACTGCACCAATGATGTCATCTGGAGTAGGGCTTAGATAGAATGGTCCCATCTTCCATCAACTCAGCAGCCCGTGACTGGCCGTGACCATTACACTGTTTTCCCCATCAGGAACAAGACTTTACAACTTGCAGGGCCGCCCACAGGGGGGATTTATGGCGCAAGCTGCGCCATCGGCATGAAATTTGGGGGGATTGTGAAAATTTTTGGGGGAATCAATAAATTAATTTAATTACAGTAATATGGAGTTATTATTTTGAATGGATCACTTTCACATGTAAACGTTTTCTATATATTTACATAATCCAACTAAATAGAATAATGTCTCTGACAGTTGTAGATGTAGAATGGAAGCGGTTTGTCCCAGTGGCAGATAGCATCTAATCGGTGTGATTAGATAAGCGACGTGCCTCTGCCAGCACCATTGTACTGGTGACCGGTTCCTCTGAATTCAATTTATGAGCCTCAAAAATCGCTTCCCGGTGGTTTGGAACCCACCTAAAGCAGTAGGTCCATTCATCTCTCATCATCATCCTTCCCATTACCCATGCACAGGCCCAAAAGCCTATGTGGGCATCACCCTAAAAAAAAGAACCAATACATAAATAGTTAATTCACTTATTAGTAGCCAGATTGGCCAAACACCGAATTCTCCTTAGTTTTCCTCTAATCCGCCCTTCTATTATTTCAACACTTTTCATCATACCTAGATAATGGATAGACTCTACACGAAGTTTCAATAGTATGTATGGTTTTCAGAAAAAATAAGGGAAAGTTATTACATTACATCCATATTTGTAAATTTGTTAGAACTCTTTGAGTAGTTGTGAAATTGGTATTGTGGTAGTTACCCATAATAAATGAAAAGACAAGATGTTGTCAATCCACTGATTTATTAGAAAACATGTTTACCAGTTTACCAGAGATTGATAATGATGTAACAACCGAAACCGGTATCGCGATTTTCTAATAAATCAGTGGTTTGACAACATCTTGTCTTTTCATTTAATTTGTTAGAATTGTTCACTGAACGATGTTCAGTTCAGTTCTAGGGCTACTCTGAATTCTTGCAGTCAAATCGTCTTGAACAAGTAGGCCTACGTTTTTATTGGTGCATTAGCGGCAGAAGAGTTGCGGATAATGATGTATCAAAATATGATCAAACGATTGATCAAAATATACCGTACATAACTATATCCTCATAAAAAAGGAATCATTCATCAGTATTCAATAAATCTAGGTATTGTATGAGTATGATTTGTGGTTCATATTTTTAAATAATTAAAGCATAAGTTGACCTTGAGGGTTCGTACGCGAGTTCTTCAGCCCATGGGGCTTACTAGTTATTATCATTATGATGAATGCGTAACATAAATTTTAGGGACATTTCGTGTGTAATGTCGCTTACGAAAGGATATTGAGGGATATTTTTTGACTGAGCATGGGATTTTCCGTCTAGTGGAAACACTGCTCTGCTGTCTGCATAGCAAAAGTAATCATCTGTGTTTTGCCGTCTGTTTTGAAAGTAATGGCATTAACTTTTATATCTTTTGAAGTTGAATATCATAGAACTCATAAATAGTATTGGAAAAGTTAATCCACTTTCTTTATCCTTGTAACAATGTACTTTCTCTGTTCAAAACTTATTTGTAGGAGCATTGTTATCAATTCACAACTTCGAAATTTGAGGTTAGTATGGCGTGCACTATTATACCTTTATTATTAACTTTATTTATGTTCAGATTACCTTTTTGATAGACTTTTAGTTCTTGTATCTATGAGACCTTCTCCAAAATCCGCTAAAATATAAAGTAGTATTTTTAATTTCCACCATTAGCCTAATGGGAATGAATTGTTACCTATCCAGGTTATCTAGAACCAATTATTTCATCACATCAAATCAATCTCACTTATCTTTGGTAATTTTTAATAATGCACCCTTTGATGAGTTGAGTTAATAAGTACATTATAACTGTTTCTCCTCTATGTTTATTTTTAATACATGATTTGATACTACATAAAATATGAAGCATTAAATACTTATTGACTAGAAGGCTCTGCAGAAAGCATTTTCCTCTTGTTGAATTTGAAGCTCCATTTGACTTATGACATTCCACTCCCACATTGCACATCTTGTTGATCTGACCACCCTTAACGATTTGAATATCAATTTATTACTAAATCTTCTGATCCAACTTATGATACGGTGCTATAATAGCTGAAAAAGTTAGACGGCTTCGTCTATCTCTTGTACATGCTGTAAGCTAATAACTGCTGTTTTAAAGCATTAAGTTCATTATCTCTTCTGATTTCAAAAGCATTATCCAGGCATAAGTAAATTTCAACTCTAATTGACATTATCAGCTGTTGGAGCGCACAATGAGAAGACGAATCCGCCAAACTTTTTGCCGTCAGCTATACGCACCGGCATCGCACATCTCTATGAAATTTGGAACTGCTTTAATTGTAAGGAAATTTCCTTCTTCCTTACGTTCCTTAGCAGATCTTTTTTTGCCCAGTAATACTGATTTTATACAGTATTTATACTGTGAGACTTTATACAGTGAGTTAATGGTAAATAATTTCATAATGTTCCGTTGATTGTGTATTAAAAAGTATGAGATGACCGGCACAAGGACAGATCAAGACATAATTAGAACATAGATCTCCCTCAACACAGATTAAAGCTCAGTTCTCTATCTTATGCAGGAGCGTACCTGTATAATCTGCTCCCCAACAGCCTAACTACTGGAGTACAATGATGCGTGAATCAATATTTAAAGGACCAGCATAACTACACCGTTGCCGTACCTTTCAGAAAGGGGCCTCTGCCTCGGAAATCTCCGTTTAAGGCAAATCCCCGGTTAACAGACTGTGGTGAAGACAAGAAAATAACGAAGGAAAGAGTAATATCATTGAATACAATCATGTATAAATTGAGATTTACTTTTTTTGCAGAAAACTACATGATCAGAATGAAAAACGCAGAAAGATGCAGCTGCAAGCTCTGTCAAGATACATGGAATTCATCAAAGGATATACGGACATCTTGGATAAAAATTTTCCAACTGCAATGCGTTTGTACAGACAGTTTACTTATGGAGTCAAGGTATTTTGAGTTTAAAACCTTACAACTCATAATTGTTAAACACAATTTTTTCACGACATCCAATCTAAAGAAAATAATTTTTCTATCAGATCTTAATTTTTCTGTAGAGTTGTCGAAAATGTTTAAAAGATTCAAGTTAAGTGGGTATAAGCACAGAGAAGGTAAATTGCATTTCTTGTGGTACAAGCAACATGGTTTTATTTCATCTAATTTATTTTATTTCTTCAACAACAAAAATACAAAACACAATAATTATATTATATTAATATATTGAGAACACTATTATTTTTTATTACTGATAATGCCCAGACAAGTATTTTTGCTTATACGTAGTTATAGCCTACCTTAAATACATCCTTCTTCATCCATTACCCACATCTGTGGGATCGATGGGGTATTTATAAAATAAATAAAAACAGCACTTATTAAGTCAAGATCAAGATGGCATAAAACCTTTATCAGAGATGTTGTGGAACTTAACCATAATTTAGGTAAGTGAAAACAAACATCATCTGATGATGATGCCCTGAGCATTGAAACTCAAGTATGGACGTATGGTATTTTAAATAAAATAGAATAGAATGATAATTATTGTAGCCTTATCTGAGGGCATCAGATAAAATACAAGCGTCAAATAACAAATACAACATTTCATACAAAGTACAAAGATATTAGTAAGTAGCACTGTCAATAAGCTATCAGTATCCTATATCATATGAATTTTAAACTTATCTATATCTATAAAAGTAACTTAATAAACCTACATATTCCTAGCTAACATATAAAAATCTTCTATTTTGTACAAAGGATTGGTAGCCAAAAAACGTTTGATATGAGGTTTAAACATTCTATTCTCCATATTTCTGAGGCTTTCTGGAAGTGAATTGAACAATTTGATGGAAAAGAATAGAAATGTTTTTTGTGTACTAGAATAGGTATATCGATAAGTACTCAAATTGCCTCTATTTCTAGTGTAATGACTGTGGATTACCCCCTGTTCTACAAACTGTTCCAGATTCTCCTTATCATAAATCAAGCTCTGTTGAACAAACATTAAAGGCAGAGTCAATATTCCCGGAAGCTTAAACTGCTCTTCACACCGCGATCGCTTGGGTAGGCCACATATCAGTCTGATAGCCTTTCTCTGAATTCTAAAAAGTCTGTTACTGTAAGCTCTAGAACCCCAAAGTATTGTGCCATACGACAAATGGGAATGGATGTGAGCATAATATATCACCTTTAAAACATCCAAGCTAACACAAGACTTTAACTTCCTAATCAAGAAGATTCCCTTATTCAGCTTGCCGGCAACAATGTCAATATGCTGGGACCAATTCAGGCATATGTCCAGGGTGGAGCCCAGAAACTTTGCTTCTTTCCTCTCATTCATAGTGAGTCTTCTGTTATAGCTGATAATCAAGTCCTGAACCTTGTCAGAGTTAACACACAATAAATTAGAATTGCACCAGCTCTCAATCGACTCAGCCAAGTCCTGGGAAGCACAACTCAAGGAAACTACCGTAGGCAAACTCAGAAAGACACACAAATCATCAGCAAACAAATAACTTCTGGCTGGAGGGTTTACAATTGTTGGTAGGTCATTTATATACACAATAAACTTTGTGGACTTGACAACCTTTGTTTTCACTTACCTAAATTATGGCAGAAAATGACTTAGTAGTTAACAGTTGAGTCATATCATCAGTCATGCATCAAGATGATGGATTAAGTCCATGGGTGAATGATGAGATCATCAAACGTCCATGCCTACAGTCTTGTGGAGCATAGAAGACATTCCTTCAAAATGGCCGATTGAAGCAAGAGTGTAACTGCACATTAGCAGATCTGAAAATTTTATTGTGAAGTCACTTTTGCCAACAATATATTTCTGGTGAGATCGAGATTATACTATTTTCATTTCGACTGCTGGCAGCATTGAACAGATGTAATTTTGAAGGCATGTCTTCTTTGGTCGACAAGTCTATTCCAGCTTGATTCAAACCCACGACCAGCAACCTCCAACCTGGCCGGCTAGTCCTCTTATCAGAAAATACAATTGAAGATCGATAAATAGCTACAGTAATCTATTTATCGATCTCGAAACCGGTATCTCGATTTTCTAATAAATCAGTGGTTTGACAACATCTTGTCTTCTAGCATAACTACATTTCAAACCTGTAATGTGCTATTCAAAATATTCAAAATTAATTGTGATATCGAGTTTTTATATTTTTTAATTCTTTTGCATTGGATGTAACTTTATATTGTATCTGTATTTTATGTATCTTTTATATTTTTCACTTGTATTTGCATAGGTAGCTTCTCAACTTTGAATTACATTGTATTCTTGTAACAAGGCTCTGGTATGTTTCATTGTTTCAAGATTGAAGTTTCTAGTTTTTTGTTACAGGATTACATGATAGACTTGAAGTCTTACTTCACTGTGGTGAAAAAAGTGAACTTCTCTGTGCCAGGAATCAATAGTCTCTCTTTAAAAGAATTGGAACTTTATCACAAGATGCCTAAAGAAATTTTTAAAATCACACCGCTAATTGTGGTTTCTGTTCTTCCATTTGCGAACTACGTAATTTTCCCTCTTGCGTGAGTACTTTTTTTACTAGTAGTTTTAGATTTTGTCACAGTAGCCTTTGCAATATGTTGATTTATAATTAGATAATGCAATAGATGCATTAAGTTATGTATGTTCCACTTTCTGTACATTGCATAATAGATGCAAACCCATTTGACAGCTTCTAGGCTTCCTTAGATTCTCAATTTTAAATTATTTGGAACGTTCTAGCTGAGCAACGAAATTTTTATCAAATGAATGCTTATTAAAAATTATGTGAATGTTTTTAGTAAAAAATTAAAATATTTGTAGTTGGATCACAGATGGACATCACGAAATAAATAATTTGAAAAATGAGGAATAAAAATTAAGGCAATTTGTTCTATCTTTCGTACAAGTTTTAGCGAATAATTGAGAAGTGTTGAGCATTATTTGTGCCACATACTGATGATGCCAATCCAATACAAATATGTTTCCCAACACTTCAATTCATAAATTCGCAAAAATTACCAACAGCATGTTTCACAATAATACTGCAATCCATGAATGTCTGGTCCAGAACTAATTTACTAGAGAGTCCCAACCTTATAATGTACTTGTTTCAGGTACTATTTCCCTCGGCAGTTGTTGACACGACACTTCTGGTCACTTCAGCAGAGGTCGGAGTTTGCAATAATCGTGCAAAGGAAAAAGCTGAAATGGTACAAACCGGTGTTTCGGAGTCTTCAGGCACAGTTGGATGGTCTGCAGTCAGCTGCCTGTTACAAGGATTGGGAGTATGTTATTCGACTGCTCGGCAGTGGCCTACATCCCAGTCCCCGTACCATTATCAAATGTAAACCTCTCTTTGCCGAATCGCCCTACCATCTGAGGAGATTGTACCAAAGTCATGCGGTGAGCAATAGTTCATTTATTTATTCATATTCCAAATTTGAATAGAAACTAGAATGTGAAGAGGAAAAATCAATAGAGTCTATATAATAGAAATTGCTTAATGAATGAACATAGCAATAATTTTGGAAAGAATGCTCTGAAGCTGAATGAATCTGGGTAAATGAATATCCCTTATTTCATTCTGTTTATCAATGGAAGAATTGATTAATTTATTAATTCTTATTCGAACTTTTGGAAAAAATTTCCGGCACAAATTGGTTTCAGCGTCCCCTCGCATTTCAACATTATGGATTTGTGGAGATTTTTCTTATCTTAATGGAAATCAAGATGTAGTCTCTTGAGATAAATAAATTGGTGAATAAATAGCTCCAATTTTTCACTTTAGTTTATCATTCAATCCTTATAGTCTTTGTCTTGTCCATAACGTTTATTCTTTATAAATGTTTTATTCTCTCATCAAAGTTTATTGAAGAGAGAATCAACTACGCCATTAAAATTGAGGACACATGAATATTCTTGTGCAGTTTACTAGCGTTATTTCGTTAACATTTAGTTTACCATTGGGCATTGATTATGGTAAATTTATTTCTGAGGAAAGATATAAAACTATGTACAATTATATTGTATTACTATTCTTTACTGAAAAATTATTAACTTAGTATCAAGTTATAAAAGAGAAGATTGCAAACGTTACATAACACTGACATTTCAAAATGATTTTTAATTCATTGTTATCACATTAGCTTGAAGTAAATTTCCATCAGTTGAATTATATCTTTCCGCATACAAATAATTTTTAACATAACGTGTGCACATAAACACAACTGATTGTGCAAAAATCTGTGTTTGTGCAAGTGTAATTATAGTCTGACAAAGCATAGGGGACCCTCTGGCAAGATGGGAAAATTACTCCATCTTGGTCAACATTTGTTCAAGAATTATGAATGTGGTCTTAATAGTGGATCAAATTGTTTCCTACAATTTGAGACCAAATTGACAATTTTTGAACCGAGCTTGAGTCATTTTCCCATCTTGCCAACGGGTCTTCTTTGCTTAGGGTCGACTATAGCTTAATGCAAATGGAATTAGACTAGATTCCAACCCAGATTTTTATTAAATGTCTTAGGTTGTATAAATTATGGATCGCTCTAAACTGATTAATGAATATTTTATGATTATTTCGAGTTAGGTACTACTTCACTCATATCACGACTTCTTAAAGCGTCCTAAACAAAACTGAGGCCTCGCTCAACACTACAAATCCCAATCAAAATGAAATTTTCACATATCCATTTGTTTAAATTGTATTTCAATTTACAGAGAGCGTTGTTGAAGATGCATAACATGCATACAGGATGGAGAAGAAGAACACGACTGGCGGAA
>CM029551.1:16427442-16453452 GCA_017141385.1 Sogatella furcifera | reverse complement strand
CTTAATAATGAACATAGCAATAATTTTTGGAAAGAATGCTCTGAAGCTGAATGTATCTGGGTAAATGAATATCCCTTATTTCATTCTGTTTATCAATGGAAGAATTGATTAATTTATTCATTCTTATTCGAACTTTTGGAAAAAATTTCCGACACAAATTGGTTTCAGCGTCCCCTCGCATTTCAACATTATGGATTTGTGGAGATTTTTCTTATCTTAATGGAAATCAAGATGTAGTCTCTTGAGATAAATAAATCGGCGAATAAATAGCTCCAATTTTTCACTTTAGTTTATCATTCTTAATCCTTATAGTCTTTGTCTTGTCCATAACGTTTATTCTTTATAAATGTTTTATTCTCTCATCAAAGTTTATTGAAGAGAGAATCAACTACGTCATTAAAATTGAGGACACATGAATATTCTTGTGCAGTTTACTAGCGTTATTTCGTTAACATTTAGTTTACCATTGGGCATTGGTTATGGTAAATTTATTTCTGAGGAAAGATATAAAACTATGTACAATTATATTGTATTACTATTCTTTACTGAAAAATTATTAACTTAGTATCAAGTTATAAAAGAGAAGATTGCAAACGTTACATAACACTGACATTTCAAAATAATTTTTAATTCATTGTTATCACATTAACTTGAAGTAAATTTCTATCAGTTGAATTATATCTTTCCGCATACAAATAATTTTTAACATAACGTGTGCACATAAACACAACTGATTGTGCAAAAATCTGAGTTTGTGCAAGTGTAATTATAGTCTGACAAAGCATAGGAGACCCTCTGGCAAGATGGGAAAATTACTCCATCTTGGTCAACATTTGTTCAAGAATTATGAATGTTGTCTTAATAGTGGATCAAATTGTTTCCTACAATTTGAGACCAAATTGACAATTTTTGAACCAATATTGAATAAATAAATAAATGAATTTTATTTCCTCTGTGCAAAACATTATGAAAAACAAAATTACAAAAACTTGGAAATTGACTGATCACTTCTTCCAGTAAATGTGATCAGTATGTATATCAACGAGAAAAAAAATTAATTTAATAAGCTGTTTGAGTCTAGTCTAGCAAATACATGATAACACAATTTTCAGGAGCTGCCTGCAGCGCAATAGATACTTAATCTAGTAACATAATAATTTCTTAATACAAGTGAAGATTAATCAATGTGTAGATTAAATAGTAGAACAAAAGAAAAGCACTAACAGAAAAAAACAAATACTTAAAGGTTGTAATACCGTGTAATACTTTATAGAAGGTTGTAAAAGTAAAAAGGTTTTATTTCATGATACTTCTTATGGACCAAGTATCTTCCAAATTGAACAGCCAAGCAGTTAAGTTTCTACAGAACAAGGCGTAATTAGTACTTCTTCTGATATCTAATGGTATTTTATTGAAAATATATGGCCCATTGAACAAATATGAATGTTTGAAGAGTTCTCTTTTGACCTTAGGGGTTTTATATTGTATTTTATCATTACTTCTAGTGTTATAATAAAGATTCTCGGTTCCATGATTTCCACTCTTCAAATAGAATATTTTTAATACCTTAAACAAATAAAGATTCTGAATGGGTAGGATTCTTAATTTACAGTACAGTGGGAACGAGCTTTCTCTTATTCTTTTATACAGTATCAGTCTAATAATATGATTTTGTGATGTACGCAATCTTTTCACGAAAGTTTTGTAAGTTCCACCCCAGCACATTAAACCATACTGCAAATTTGAATGGATTAAGGCATAATATAATGTTTTCAACAGCGCTTGGTCACAAATATTTCTGAGATAATAAAATTTCCTAACTGATCTTCTGATAATACCATGTAGTGCATGAATATGTTTTTTTCCATGACATTTTTTCGTCAAACGTTAAACCAAGGTATTTAAAAGAGTTGACTTTTTCAATTTCTTCGCAGTTGCAATAATCTCGTTGACATCCCTGAGTATGGTATAGGATTGGGGCGGAAAATCGAAGGCTCTAAAGTCAAAGTTTATAAATTTAGTTTTTGTTACGTTAACTTTCATTTTATTTTTGGTGCACCAATCTCGCAGTACAATTAAATCGGAAATTATGTTATTTTTTATGGTTGCTTTGTTTTGATGAGAATACAAGAAGGCGATATCGTCGGCAAAAGCCTGGATTTTTCCATTGAAATTTTTATTCAACAAATCATTTATAAATATGATGAATAAGATCGCGGAGGAAACGGACCCCTGAGGGACGCCTACGGTGACGGGAAGGGGTGAGCTGAGGCAGCCCCCAACGCCAACCCTCACCCGCTGTTCCCTGTTGCTCAGAAAGCTGCGGAACCACCGAAGCGCCACCCCCCTGACTCCAGCCGCCTCAAGCTTTATTTATTTATTTATTTATTTATTTATTTATCATTGGTACAGTTCGCTGAAGTCATTGCGGACCCAGCTAACATACAACAACGTCATAAAAACCTTTAAAACCTTTAAAAAATTTAAACCTTTAAAAATAAAATTTCATGATTGATAAGATCGAAAGCTTTTGTGAAATCTATGAAGAGTCCAGTTGTTTTATTCCCACTATTTAAACTAGTATAAATTAAATTTGTGAAATTCAGAAGTGCATCCTCAGTCGATTTTCCCTTTTGGAATCCGAATTGTAAACGGGAAAAGAATTTGATTTTATTAAGGTAGGATACTAATCTATTCATCATCAATTTTTCCAAGATTTTCGAAAAATTGGATAGCAAACTAATCGGTCTAATATTATTTAATTTTATGGAATTTTCTTTTTGAAAATTGGAGTTACAACACTCAATTTTAACATTTCTGGGAAAACTCCTCTACAAAAGCTCAGGTTACAAATATGAGTTAAAACGGGTGCAATATATAGAGCAATATTTTTTATCAGAAATACATTAAATTTATCGAAACCAGATGATTTTTTATTCTTAAGATTAGAGATAATTTTCAAGACTACACTATCTGTTGTTGGTTCCATGAAAAAGGATTGGCACTGCTGATAAAGACCATAACCATCCATAACCATCTATCAATTCTCAGACCTTAATGTACAAAACAAGATGGCGGCAATATGGGCTAGCCAAGCGTAATAGCAATAGTTCAACTTGCTATTCTGCAGAAGTAATAAGACAGAAATAGCATATTTTTTATTGTTAAACATAATGATATTACAATATAATAAATATCAAATACAAAATTAAAAATCATTAATAATATGATGAATTTCAAACTAGAATCTGACTTATTATTCTTTGTGAAAAATATAAATACAAGACACTCAAATTCCAATCAGTTTTTCCTAACATGTTTGCAATTCACTTGCTGCTCATTTTAACTATCTTCTGTCTCTGAAACTTTCCCCTAATATTTCCTGTTGCTTTTTTGATTTGATTTTTCCTCCGGTTGGCAAGTTTGAGAAATCTTGTCTTCTTTACACTCCAGTATCCATCCAAAAATGAAATTTTCACTCCTCAAGACGTGTTTTTAGAGTCATCTTTAAGCTTTTGAGTTGTGTATTTTTACCATTACTTCACATATCTTGGACTAAATACTGAAATTATTCACTCTACCTCACCCTCTCAGAGGTACTAGTACGGCCTAGGCCTACCGGTTTGTAGGCACAAATTAGTCCCTGTTTGTAACCTTATCATTTAATATTTTGCAACTGTTACAGAAGGGAGATCACTGAGGTCACTTTACTTTGTCTTTCACTTTTATAAAAGCACATTGTCTATTTCAACAATATAAAATAAAACAAATCTGAATTTCCCTTATGGCAATGCTATTTGAAAATCAGAGATAGTGACATTGTTGCACTAATTCATGGAATTATCCTTATCTCTTCGTGAACACATTTTTAACAGAACATGCACAGATTAGGGTCCTTCCTTTCTTTGGTATTTCGGCTGGTTGGGGAAATGGGAAAATGTATCACTTCTTAATTTTGGGTTTTCTTGTCACTCCAATTAGTTCATCGTCTGACAAGAAAAACGTCTTCCCAATAATAAAACGGTCTTCAAAATTATTAATACAAACTATCGAACTGTCTTCACTTCAAAATTTCGATGAAAAACTTCTAACCAATATGTCCATTGAGAGTTTGTTATGAGTAACGTGAAAACAGAAACATAATTTTAATTATCATAGTTGGATATTCACAATCACGAACACAACGAGACGACCCATTTATAATAAACTATTACATTTTCAAGAAATTATGCCACATTATTTTAACATAAAACAAGACGAAACGCGATGCCTAATCCATTAAATAACTTCGTAAACATTCAGTAGGCCTACCTATGAAATGTACTAAAAATTATTTTTATAATAAAACATATGATTTTTTTGTCAACATAACCAAAACGCAATGAAATCATGAATGGAATAGGTATTTATTCGCCATTTTTCATACAATCGATACTTACATTATAGTTCTGAGAATTGATAGATGGTTATGAACCATCTATCAATTCTCAGACCTTAATGTAACTATCGATTGTATGAAAAATGGCGGAAGTAATTGCCCTATTCCAAATTCATGATTTTATTGCGTTTTGGTTATGTTGACAAAGAAAATCATATGTTTTATTATAAAAATAATTTTTGGTACATTTCATAGGTAGGGCCTACTGAATGTTTACGAAGTTGACAATGGATTAGGCCTAACCTCGGCTTGTTTCGTCTTGTTTTATGTTGAAATAATGTGGCATAATTTCTTGAAAATGTAATAGTTTATTATAAATGGGTCTGTGTTGTGTTCATGATTGTGAATATCCAACTATGATAATTAAAATCATATTTCTATTTTCACGTTACCTGATAACAAACTCTCAATGGACATATTGGTTAGAAAGGTTTTCATCGAAATTTTGAAGTGAAAGACAGTTCGATAGATAGATTGTATTAATAATTTTGAAGACCTTTTATTATTGAGGAAGACGTTTTTCTTGTCATAGACGATGAACTAATTGGAGTGACAAGAGAAACCCCAAAATTAAGAAGTGATACATTTTCCCATTTCCCAACCAGCCGAAATACCAAAGAAAGGAAGGACCCCAATCTGTGCATGTTCTGTTAAAAATGTGTTCACAAAGAGATAAGGATAATTCATAAATTTGTGCAACAATGTCACTATCTCTGATTTTCAAATAGCATTGCCATAAGGAATTCGGATTTGTTTCTATTTATATTGTTGAAATAGACAATGTGCTTTTATAAAAGTGAAAGACAAAGTAGAAGTGACCCTGTGATCTCCTCTGTAACAGTTAGCTCCAAAATATTAATTGATAAGGTTACAAACAGGGACTAATTTGTGACTGTACAAACCGGTAGGCCTAGGCCGTACCAATACCTCTGAGAGTGTAAGGTAGAGTGAATACTTCCATTTTTTTTATCTAAGATATGAGAACTAAAGGTAAAAATACTCAACTCAAAAGCTTAAATAATACTCTAAAAACACGTCTTGAGGAGTGAAAATTTATTTTTTGGTGTAAAGTGTTTGGTGTGATACTGGAGTGTAAAGAAGACAATATTAAGATTACTCAAACTTGCCAACCGGAGGAAAAAATCAAATA
The DNA here is from genome assembly GCA_017141385.1 of Sogatella furcifera. Lineage (NCBI taxonomy): Eukaryota > Metazoa > Arthropoda > Insecta > Hemiptera > Delphacidae > Sogatella > Sogatella furcifera. The sequence continues at coordinate 16,447,864 of CM029551.1, read as the reverse complement.
AAAAAAGCAATTGGAAATATTAGGGAAAGTTTCAGTGACAGAAGATAGTTAAAATGAGCAGCAAGTGTAGTGCAAACATACTGTTAGGGGAAAACTGATTAGAATTTGAGTGTCTTGAATTTCTATTTTTCACATAGAATAATAAGTTTAGATTCTAGTTTGAAATTCATCATATTGTAATGATTTTCAAATTTGCATTGGATATTTATTTATATTGTAATATCATAATGTTTAACAATAAAAAATATGCTATTTCTGTCTTATTACTTCTGAAGAATGTTAGCAAGTTGAACTATTGCTATTACGTTTGGCTAGGCCCATATTGCCGCCATCTTGTTTTGTACATTAAGGTTTGAGAATTGATAGATGGTTATGTAAAGACCCAGGCCATCGGACGAAGGTGCACTGTTGTCAGGCTGAACAATATTTATCAGATAACGATTTACTGTATTAGCAACGTTTTGAGGGTTGCACTCTACAGTACCATCATTCAATTCCACCTTATCAAAAGTTCGACTACAACTCTCACCAGTTAAGCTGTTGATAACTCTCCACTGTCAAGTTGGGTCTCCATCCGCAATGCGGATACAGTTTGAATAAAAGTTTTTCTTAGTATGATCTATTTCATTTTTCAAACTAACGCAAAAAGCAGTGTAATGATTATTTAGGGCTGTATCATAAGGTCGTCTTTTCAATAATTTATATAATTTATTTCTTTTTTCAATTTTTCGCAATATATTTACGGTAATCCATGGACTTATTATCTTTGCTTTCGCAAGCCTATTGTAGGTGGTGATGGATTTAGAGCACCTATTTACTATCTCTGTCAAAGTGCTATGAAATCTTTCATAGCTTAGATTAACATCTTCAGTCTGCAAAATATCGTTCCAATTTAGTGATTGTAAATGCTCACAAACCTTATCTATATCAATAGATTGTTTGGTGACAGATAACGCAGGGGTGTCATCACGATTGATACGATACTCATCAAATTTTAAGCCTAATAAACAATGGTCAGTAATGTTTACATCAAAAATAGCGTGCTTGAAACCATTAATCTTTCTATGTTTGATGAATATATGATCAATGAGGGTCTTTGAACTTGATGTTATCCTAGTTGCCCTATCAACAATACATGAGAAGCCATTGTTTTCCATTAAACTTTGATAATTTATTGAATTTTCTTTTCCATCTAATAAGTCAATATTAATATCTCCTACTACAATTGTATTTGATGTAAATAGTTTCATGCTTTGTTCTAGTTCAGTTATGAAATTTTTTCTCTGTAAATTCTTGAAGTCTATAAATACAAAGTAATTTGAAAAAGTGTTTATCAATCTTAATATTCAAAAGAAGAGAATCGGCTGTTTTTATGCAACTGATATCCTCTTCAGTAGCACAGACAGAATTTAGAGCGTAGCAAATTACTCCTCCTGATCTATAGGTATCATTACAATGAGAAAACATATTATAATTGGGTATTTTGTACAGATTCAATTCGTCAGAGTTAATCCAAATTTCACTTAGAACTATAAAAGTGACCGGATGTTTTATAAGTGAGAATTCTGCCAGAAAAACTATCAAAATTTCGACGCATACTTCTAATATTGCAATGAATCAGGGTGAACACGTTTTTTTTGTCTGAAGCTGTTTCAAAAAATATACTATTCAATGTATGTAAATAATCGCTATTATCTTCCATACCAAAAAATATATCAATATACCATATAACTAAAAATTACAAAAATTAAATCAATTCAGAGCATAACATTATGATCATAATTTTCAAAATATTTTCTAGAGCTTTATCAGTCTCATCATTCAGATTAGATAACCCTAGTTTATTAACCGAGCTTGAGTCATTTTCCCATCTTGCCAACGGGTCTTCTTTGCTTAGGGTCGACTATAGCTTAATGCAAATGGAATTAGACTAGATTCCAACCCAGATTTTTATTAAATGTCTTAGGTTGTATAAATTATGGATCGCTCTAAACTGATTAATGAATATTTTATGATTATTTCGAGTTAGGTACTACTTCACTCATATCACGACTTCTTAAAGCGTCCTAAACAAAACTGAGGCCTCGCTCAACACTACAAATCCCAATCAAAATGAAATTTTCACATATCCATTTGTTTAAATTGTATTTCAATTTACAGAGAGCGTTGTTGAAGATGCATAACATGCATACAGGATGGAGAAGAAGAACACGACTGGCGGAACGTGCTGAATTTCTGCAGCTGATGGACCAGGCCATTCTCAGAGAAGGAGGCGTCAGCAAACTGTCTATTGAAGAGCTCAAATGGGTCAGTGCAATGGATATTGGCAATCTTCGTTATGAGAGCTCTATTCCAAAACTTCATTTGAGAATAATTATAAATAAATGATGGATGCAATTTTGAATCAATCTCTTTGATATTGAATTTAATACGTAGGTATAGTCTGTCCAAGCAGAGAAGACATTCTGGCAATATGGATTGGGAAAATGACTCCAACTCAGTCAATATTTATTCAGAAATTTATAAATTTGACTTAAATTGTAAAAACAAATCTCTTCTCTACTTGGACAGACTATAAATAGGTACCATATTCACTATTATATTATTTATTATCATATTTTCATTAATTATATTTCAAAACTTCTTTCATGACACTTCATATAAATTTATGCTGAATGCAATCAATCTTTGTTTCAATATTCTATAATCAGTTTCGATTCATAATAGTCATTAAACTTAAAATCATCAAATGTTGATTTATGTGAGTTAAAATGATTTAAAACAGCTAAACCCTTTCTTGTAAAACGCGGTTAGTGTGGAGGAATCCACAGGACTTATTGAATAGTTGTGAAAGTGATATTATTTGTACTTATTCATATTGAATGAAAAGACAAGATATTGTCAAACCACAGATTTATTAAAAACTGAGATACCGGTTTCGGTAGTCTCCATTGATAATGGTAAATTGAACTCACTGACAGGTGTTACAGTAAACTTACCAGAGATTGACAATTGTGTAGCAACCAAAACCTGTTTATCGATTTTTAATAAATATTTTTTGTGTTTTGACAATACCTTTTATCTAATAGTTCCAACAGCAGGCTGCTAACAATGTGCCTTATTTTGATTAATACTTTTTTGTTAAAGGCTTGCTCAATCCGTGGCCTGAGTCCTACCAACATGAAAACCGAAGACATGGTAACATGGCTAAACGCCTGGATATCAATTTCTCAGGAAATCGACGAAAACAGTTATTCTCTCCTGTTGCACTGTCCCATCCTTCTATCATACAATCATCCCTCAAACTGGGTCATCAGGTAGATCGCAATCTATTACAACTACCAAACACATGTGTGATAATTACTTTCATTTTCGGCAAATTCGACCGATCATTTCTCAAACCAAATGTACATAGTAGATAGAATTAGATATGATTGTGATTTTATACTTCCATACGCTTATCGATTATACAATGTCCTAGTGAAGTTATTTATTCATTTTCATGATAGCAATCACCCATTTTCTCCATTCATTGTATTGTTCGTAATTTGATGTCATTAAAAATGACAATTATTATAAAATGAGTTTAATGCAAATGATTTCGTAGATTGTTACTAGTGGTGAAATTTATTTGAATAAATAGACGTATATTTGACTTAGATGAACTTTATTATAAATATATTTTTGTGAATTATGATTAAAGCAAACTAGCTTAACATGAATGTTGAACCTGACAAGTGCCATTGGATCTACTTTTTTTGAAAGTAGATATGAATTCCATATCATAAATTGATTATCTTAATATTGTGGTGTATTGAGTATTCAGTTTGTAAAGATCATGTTTCTTCAAAGATCCAGGAGAGCAATTGAATCCATAATTGAATAATGATGGTTACACTATCCCCGATTACTCTAGCGACTAAGACATAATTTATTTTAAAACTAAACTAGTTGTCATCGCTTCGACTCAAGAATCTACTTGATATAATACACTATTAAAAACTACGTTCCTATTGTTTAAACTATTGTAACGAAAATAATTGTTTCAGATTCTGTGCAATGCTCAATACTAAAATGAATATTAATTTATGAACTTGAAAATAGAAAGGGAGGGCTTTCATTACTAACCAAATTAAAACTTATTTTCAGTTCAGTGGGCTATCAATGAGCATATTGAGCAATGTGAACTTGAGTTATCACAATATTATCAAAGAGTGTTTCTAGTCTCTATTCATTGTCCATTTCAGTAGGTAGGCTACTAATTTGATCCTTTCGTCCCCATGTTTTTCAGCATTATATCATTTGAATTATATAAAATTAGGCATACTACTATCACATTATGTTCGGAGTATTCATCAAAATAGAAATAACTTTTTAGTTTCATATACTAACTCCATACTGATTTATGCTAATACGGTGACTTTTGATGTTTAATTTATTCTCTAACATAGGCCTATCTTTCATAATCAAAATACTTCGATGAACTGGAAATAATTGTGTCGAATTCCACCTTTTAACTGAAATGGGTTATTGAACATCACTATTCTATAACCTTATTATTACTTCACAGATTGTAAATTATTGAAATAAACAGCATTCAATGAAGAATTATTTCTCAAATTCCTATCAACAAGATTAGATTTTCTTATTAAATGATAAATTTATTACAGAATTCTCAATAACGTGACAACATAAGGAGTTTGAGGTGTGGATGCTTCCACCCATCACAGAAAAAGTAATTTAAATGCCTTCCTTGTGCTGTCACACAGAATGAAACAAAACCAATTTGTTCCAGTGCCATAAGTTGGTGGAACAGGTAGGCTATAGGCCTATAGCATTGAAGTAGCGTGAGACCAGTAGTCCAGTAACTTATGCCTACACAGCGAACAAAACGTTACTAGTCCGAACAAATTAGACCGAAAAAAGACTGTGATAAGGCTGTTAATCGTCTTGTACATCCCAAATAAGTTTAATATAAGTTTTCGACGGATTCCGAGGTGTGCATAATACGGAGTGACAAAAAGGAACTAAATTTCGGTTATGTTGCTAGTTTTTAGCAATTAGGTACCCAACGCCAAAACGAAGCGTCAGAAAGTTAGGTAATATCATTCATATATAATTTTTTTAGTTAATAAAATTTCCTAGATATTGGTATAAATACCAAACAAGGGTCAAGTTATGAGTTTTCAAAAAAGTTGTATTTTTCATTTATTGTTCATATCTTCTAACAGATCTCTGATTTGTTAGAAATAATGTGTATTACACAATACTATTGTGTAAGCTATTTCAAAATCCCTCTAGTGATAATTGTTGTTCTTTACAATTCAAGACCAAGAAGGCCTTTCTATCTTGTTTACTTATAAATATTTGTAAAATAGTGTACACTTGTGTAGGCCTATACTTAGTGTAAGTTATGCTTAGTGAATAGGCTACCCAGGGCCGAATTTAGGATCTGTGGGCCCCTAGGCTCAGCTTGTGGTACGGGCCTCGATGGGGGATCTAGGGGGTGTGCCCTCTCAGCTAAGCGGGGGGTCCGGGAGCCCTCACCCGGGAAGTTTTGTGAAAATTTACTTTTAAATTGCGTTTTAGGAGGCCTTTCTATGGTCTATTAAATGAGAAAATCTCTATTTTTTAAGCATTAAATATTGATAATGATAGCCTCCCCATATAAGATCAATTCGATACCGGTACTGAGTTTAAGATTTAAAAATATTATCTGGTTCTGGTGCCTCTTTTTTTAATAAAATACCAATCGAATTGAGGATATGTCCTTCTCATACAATATTTTGTAAAAGAGCCAAAAGATGGTTATTTACTGTGAGCGACACTTGGTCTCTTAGAAGTGTAGGCCTATTAAGGTAGAGTAGTGTAAGAATTCAGTGTGTATATTTGATATTTTTCCAAATAAATCGTTGTAATAATTCCTTGGTTCCAAATCTTATAGTTTATGGCTAATTGTTTTTTTCTTCTAATAAATCCTTGTAATATGTTGTTGATATCAATCACTTATAATTTAACGTGCAGAAGCTAGAGTCACGACTTTTATCATGAGTGTTTGAAAATTTGTCTTATTTTTGTACAATTTTATTTCCATGCGCTGCAGGCAGTTTTCTAACTTTGTAAATTGTATAGATTAGACTCACAATTTGTATCCTTATTTTTTGTAACTTTTGTTGAACACTGTCCACATCTACTGGATATAGTGGCTAGTTAATTTCCTAGTTTTTTAAATAAAAAATAAGTTATGTAATTTTTTACGATGGGAATAAAAATTCATTATTCATTAAAAGAAACAATTACAAATTCAAGAAAGATTCATGAGTGATTGAAAACTCATTCATTATAAGATTGGGATAAAATTTAAAATTATACAACTCATTTTCTGGATTTTCTCAATGCTACAGTCTTCACTAGCAAATCTTCACTTGCTTACTTTGCAAAATAATTGATCCCGATAGAACTGTTTCGATTTTAAAGCTGAAGTTTTTATTAAGTTTTCATTTTATTCATTCAAAGTTTAATTCAACTTTCATTAAATGAATAAATTCCAAACTGCCAATTTTGGTACGGTAGTGTGGTAGTGCAAACTGCCAAAGCTTATTACAATAACTTATTATTCACTATCAGAACAGCTTAGCAATATATCTACAATTTCATACTCCCTGCCACGGTCATAAACAAGAATAATGATGGAAACATCAATGATGGTGAACTGAAAAAGTATTTCTCCTAGCTAGGGAGAAAATTTTTCCCGAAAAATACTCTGAAACTATATTTTTTAAAGAGTTTTAAGCCTTATTATGAGTTTCATTATTTGTAAACTTACTGTATTCATTTCTCATTTATTAAAGACGGTATGCCGTATAATAAGTGATTGTAAATAATTGTAAGCTTAAAGAAATTAAATTCATCTGAATTCAATGCATTAACCAGGCAGGTGAACAGCAGTCAGCAAATCGCTGTTCTATCACCAAAGACAGTGATTTTGTTCAAGAGAAGTTTAAATAGCTTCAACTTGTATTATTATTAAACAGATACATAACATTCAACTGATACAGATTATTTAACACAGTTTGGCCATTTATTGATATTATTTTGCTCGAATGAAAGTTGCCAAGTTTTAACAAATATTTTTTTCTTTTCAATATTTTTGTGGTGCGGGCCCCTAGGCGCCAGCCTAGTTGGCCTACCCTTAAATCCGGTACTGAGGCTACCTACTTAGTGTAGGCCTAGGCCTATAATTCTTGTATTATATTTCCACTAGAATATTATTACTTACTAGATAAAGAAGAAGGAATTTGAATCTTGGTTCTTAGAATAATTAGTGACTAGACTAGACTATAAAAATCTTTTTAGTCAAGTCACTGTATTTCAAATTTGAACGCTACTACTTGCAGCGTGTTGAGGAACTAAAAGTTGCAACTTTGGCCGCTAGATAGCAGACGCATCTACTCTGAATTACAGTGACTAGACTAGATGAAATCTGAATTACAGTGACTTGATAAAAGTCACTGTAGTAGTGTAGTCTGACTATTTCCCTAAGAAATTATGCTACTAGGCCTTCTGGTAGTGTACTAAGTACAAGCTACAAGTTATCCTTATCCTCCATTCCTCCTTGTTCGTCGCCAGAAGACGCCACCGCCAGTGGGCATCAGCAAGGCGACAAATTGAAAGGGACGAATATAAGAATGGATGCGTGCTTATTTCATTTTATCTACACAAAGTCCAGTCAATTAGTGCAAAGATACACACGTTTGGGGGAAAAACATAATGATGAACATTATTGACAAGTGTTCAATCAAAAGTCCTGACCGGTGACCCATACCCCTCTTGCTTCCCTTAGCACCCCCTCAAAGTTTCCATTGGCAAGGGTTTCTTATCTTATCTGAAATGTAAAAACCATTGAAGATAAGAAACCAAATTTAATGGACGTTATAGCCTCAGCACGATCTCAAGTAACATCCATGTCACAGGATTGAACGTTTCTTCAATTTGTTTGTACCTTATGTTTGATTTTCATGTGATTTCTGTAATACAGTATACAGTATAGCCTACCGTACCGTACATGAGACCTATGAGACCACCCGCCAAGCTCTTTCCACTCTTTATCAAATATACTCACGTTGAATTTCAACAAAAAAATATATATATCTATTATGTTCCACGGATAGTAGAATAGTATCCTGAGTGTTCTATAGTAGGCTATCCGTGATATGTTCTATTATTCAAAATTTAGATCTTGAAGTGCTCTACAAGGTTCATATTGAAAATTTTCCAATTGAACAAAACAATCCTGTAGCTGTTCATGTTTGAAACATCGATTTTATGAGTCATTCACCGTATAGTCGTCCTGATTCAGCACCGAATGACTTCTTTTTATTCCCTTATCTTATCATGATTCATGTGAAAAAGATTCTGCGAGTTCAACGCGTTTTTCGAGCCCTGAAGAAGCGGTTGCTGCATTCAGAATGCATGTTTTGGAGTGGAGATAGAAGTGCAGAAGTGCTTCGACAATATTATTGGTTCAAACGCATGCAAAAGTGCATAGAACATCATGGTGAATATTTTGAGAATCAATAAAGAGTGATTTTGAATGATTGATATTTGTTTTTGTTCTCTAATCCCGAAATATAAAAGACAACCATCTAAACTTTAAAAATGAAAAAAATCAGAGTACCCTTTGAAAAATATTTTTTATTTCACACACAACATGTTTTGGCTAATTTGCCATTTTCAAGTGTAAATAATAACAGTAAACAAAATTAAACCTATTATATTTATACCTAATCTAATTAAACATATGTTTGATTTTAGCATAAATTTCGTATGATTTTATTTTCAATGTGTGCATAAATCTGTCAAATATCTAGGGATCTAATACAACTACTGCATTTTTTATTAACTTTCAAATTAGTGAGATTTTATCAAAAATTGGATTGTTTGATTCAAACTGAATTAAATTTATTATTTTCTCTTTGTTTGCCTTTGCTGCTGTATAAATGTCAAATTCTTCTTTAACATTTAACTTTTTACTTTTATTTCCATAATTCAAAATTTTCATGTTTGAATTCATGTCTGTGATGTTATGGCCTGAATTTGTTAGATGTTCAGCAAATGCTGATTTTTGTGTCATGTTTTTTGATTTAAAAGCTTGAATATGTTTCCGAAATCTTGTGTGAAAATTTCTCCCCGTCTGACCAATATAAAACCTCTCACAGTTGTTGCACTCAAGTTTATAAATTCCAGATTTCTTAAATTTATCCTGCTGTAATTTTGGATTTGATTTCTTATTTATTAATTCAAAAGCATTATTACTAGTAAGCCCCATGGGCTGAAGAACTCGCGTGCAAATTCCAAAGTCAATTACTTATGGCTTGAATAACATGATGATGAAATTTTGTAATCAAGTCCACTTGATCAAGTTCATTGATGCGTTGGCTGCCGCGAATAGTCCAAATAGGAACCACAAATCATACTAATATGATACCTATATTAATAAAATACTGAAGAATTCCATTTTGTGAAGTTATAGTTATGTACGGAATATTTTGATTTATGATTTTAATTTTTTTTGTTATTCCAACTATCCGTGAATCCGCTGCAGCCAAAGCACCAATGAAAATGTACTTATCAAGACGACTCTACTGCAAAAATTCAGAGGATTCACGGATAATTTTAACGTTCTATATATACATATATTCTAATCTACAATTAATTTTGATACAATAACTTTCCCTTATTAATTGCTGAAACTCATTCGTAATATATTGAAACTTCATGTAGAGTATAGTCATACATGTATAAATATCTTAATTTCATTCTATACTGAATTCAATAGACTTTCGTGAGTTCTCAAATGTATTAAATTGAAGAATAGTTGAACCATTGACAAATATTGTAGAACTTCGTTCAAGAATGGAATTTTTCCAATATTTTTATAGCCTATTTCAATTTGTAAAAAATAAGAAAAAAATTATGGATGTCATTAGCATTCATCAAGCAAGGGTGACATATTATTAGTTTGACTTAGGCCGATATTACACGGTAATATTTTCTATTACTCATTAATACGAAAAGAGATGAAAATACAAATCATATTTTTCATCTCTTTTCATTTGATCTATAGCCTTAAGCCGCGTATCGACAGTCCGAGGCATGTGCCACGAATGCCTCGCAGTACAGTCTGGTGACGCAAAAAAAAAGTATAAACTCATGGCTGAGGCATATGTGTGAATATAATCTGCAATAATCGAAAATAATTATAATTATAGTATAGTATATAGTATATAATTATAATAAAAATAATTATAATAAAAAATCTGCATTTTTTGTAACGAAAAATGCGAGCACGCAAACAAATTGACTAGCGCCATCAAGCGGGAGACAAAGCAACTAAGCTCTGACAATTGATAATTTGGACTGATTTTGAATTGATAATTGATAAATGGAGGTTAGTTTGTGCTCAATTAGTAGATCAAAATTCAAGGCAATGCTTATTATTGCCTATTAGAACCTTCTGCATCCAAATAGAATTCTTAATCACAAAAATGCATAGGAATAGGGTACAATTTTGAGGTTAGTTTGTAGAATTGTTTTTTGTGCGTTGCGAGGCAACAGGCACTGCTCGCTGCGAAATGTGTGCAGCGTTTGCCTCGCTGCTAGCAAACCCGGTATCGACAGTCCGAGGCATGTGTGGCACATGCCTCGGACTGTCAATACGCGGTAAATAGCAAACTAGTAGTAGTACTCTTTTTTTGTGTCAACAGACTGTACAGCGAGGCATTCGTAGCACATGCCTCGGACTGTCGATACGCGGCTTTATGCGATAGAAAATATAATAGGACAACAGGAAATGGTTGAAGATTGGACTGATATGCGCTCTCTAATGTGTCTAATTTGAACTAATCATATGCCTTCATTTCATGTTCACATGACAGACGTAAAAAATTGTAATAATTGAAAAAATAGTTCTAATATTTATTTGTGATTGAACAAAAAAAATAAATAAATAAAAGAATAAAACGCCTAGCTTTAGACATCTAGTACACTTTTTGTACGCTGGGCGCGCTGCTCGCGTTTCTTCAGCTGCCCAATTGTGTAATTAAATACCCGCCTTATCAAAGCATGGAAATTTAATTGAACAAACCACTTTAAAACATTTCAACAAAAATAATGGAAAAATGTATGACAATAAAATAATTCAAATTTGCCGCCTCTTGTCGTCAGCTGTTCAAATAAATAGACTCCTATCACATGTTTGAAATTTGAGATCAATACTAACATATGACTTCCAAATGAAACGTTTTCTTGATTTGAGAACATTATTATTTTTATTCCTCATGATAGAACTTCAAATTTGCCGCTAATATGCAATCAGCTGTTTTATTGAAATCAGATGCATTCACCAAAAAAATTGTTCAAATTCCATATGACATTTTTTCCAGCCGTGATTATTGTGTTAAAATATGATAGATACAAGAGTAGATATAGATATATTGTTGCTAAGAGCTTATCCTTTTTTCGCCTGAAAAAGGATGAAGGAGCTGATAGATTTTATTGTCCAATGAACTTGACCTGTATAAATGTTCGAAGAATATATGTTCTGAATTTGAAGTTGATTAATTGAGGCGTTCGAAAGTTATTGTCGAACATACAAACAAACAAACGAACCAACAGACGGACAACGACTTTGGCGTCGAGTCAAAAGTAAGAACTCGCTTACGCTCGTTCAATTAGTCCTTTATCCTATAATAATGAACTTATTTTTCGCAAAAGTTTTCCTAATAGCTTTATTAAATGTTGTGTTGTATGGCATACAAATATATTCTTTGCTTTCTGCATTCTTTTTATTATTTTGCAATATATTATCTCTCAGTTTTTCTTTTTGTCTATAAACCATTTTATCAATAATTTTATTATTGTACCCATTTGTTACTGCCAAGTATTTTATTATTTTCAATTCTTTTCCATAATTTTCTCTTGTCATTGGAAAAAGAATGACGAGGATAATAAATAAATGGAAATACAATCAATTGAAGGTAGCAAAAGTTAAAGAAGAGATAAATTTCAACAAAATTTGTTTACGTAATAATATCATCCCAAATTATGTCCAGTCACACACAAGAGCAAAATCAAGAGCAGCAAAAAGAACAGTTTTTACAGCTAAAAAAATTTGGATCAAAGAAGAAATTAATTTTTTATATTCAAAATTGGAAAAACTTAATGATGAACAAATTTTAATTAAAACACAAATAAATAACATGTTCCACAGTGATTCAGTAGAAGAATTCACAAGATATATTGAAGATTGGATAAAACCTATCATTGAAAAGAAAAAATCAACCCACTCAAAGAAAATTGAATCTCTAATGCATAAACAAAAGGAGAAGGTTAACTCAAATCGCTACATTAAGATAAATGAATACAAATCATATGATAAAGTTAAAAATTTAACAAATATAGAATTTAGTGTTAAAAATTTAACAAATATAGAATTTAGTGTGAAAGAGAATAAGTTATTGGAAAAATCTTTGAAATATAATATAAATTTGGACAGTAAATCGAGCAACACAAAAGAAAATTTGATAGAGGTGGAAGCTGCAATAAGGACTAGAAAGAAAGACGTTCAAAATACATTGAGGCATAATTTCATTCAGGAGATTGAAAAAGGAAACAAAGAATAAGAGAGTTTCAGAAAGATCAAAGGAAGACATGGAGGTTGTTGAATCTATATGTAATAAACTGAAAAATGAAGCAGCATTAATTACAAAAGCTGACAAAGGAAATACTGCAGTAATAATAAAAAAATCCGAATATAATGAAAAAGTAGAAAATTTCATCAGAGACAACAAATTTGAAAATCTAACAAGAGACCCAACTCAAGAATATGGTAAAAACATTAATGCAATAATATCTAAATGTAAAACTATTTCAAAATTAGACCAGTTTAGAATGAAGATGATAAATCCTGCTTCTCCATTATTCAGAGGTCAACCCAAAATTTACAAAGTAGGCATACCAATAAGACTAGTAAATTATCGAAATACGCCAGCATACAAAGTTTGCAAATATTTGAATAGAACATTATCTAGAAAAATTATAATAAGTGATAACTACAGCATTAAAAACACATATCAACTAGTTCAAAAAATTAAGGAAATAGACATTCCAAATAATGCTATCTTCTTATCTTTTGATGTAACCAGGATGTATACCAATATCCCAACAAATGATACTGTTGAGATTCTAAAACAGAACTTAATGAATAGTAATGTAGATACGGTAATAATGAAATAGAAGATTTAATAGCATTGACAAAAGCATGTATAGACCAAAATTATTTCAAATTCAATGAAAAGATTTACAAACAGAATGAGAGACTGGCAATGGGTTCCCCATTATCAGGATACTTGGCTAACATGTACATGAATGATTTAGAAAAATCCAAAATAATGAGTAACAGCAATCATTTGAGTAAAAATATTATATAATGGTATCGATATGTGGACGATGTATTATGTTTGTATAATAATGAGGATGAAACCTATAAAGATTTGGAGGCATATTTAAATTCAATATCACCCTCAATAAAATTTACAATGGAGGTTCAAGAAGAGAAAATAAATTTCCTAGATTTAACAATAAGTAAAAAATGTAATAAACATGATTTTAATATCTACAGGAAACCAACACATACTGATTCTTTAATTCCTAAAAATTCCAATCATCCATGGCAACAGAAAATAGCCTCATTTAGATCAATGGTATTTAGACTGATAAACATTCCAATGACAAGAGAAAATTATGGAAAAGAATTGAAAATAATAAAATACTTGGCAGTAACAAATGGGTACAAAAATATAATTATTGATAAAATGGTTTATAGACAAAAAGAAAAACTAAGAGATAATATATTGCAAAATAATAAAAAGAATGCAGAAAGCAAAGAATATATTTGTATGCCATACAACACAACATTCAATAAAGCTATTAGGAAAACTTTTGCGAAAAATAAGTTCATTATAGGATATAGGACTAATAATAATGCTTTTGAAATTAATAAATAAGAAATCAAATCCAAAATTACAGCAGGATAAATTTAAGAAATCTGGAATTTATAAACTTGAGTGCAACAACTGTGAGAGGTTTTATATTGGTCAGACGGGGAGAAATTTTCACACAAGATTTCGGAAACATATTCAAGCTTTTAAATAAAAAAACATGACACAAAAATCAGCATTTGCTGAACATCTAACAAATTCAGGCCATAACATCACAGACATGAATTCAAACATGAAAATTTTGAATTATGGAAATAAAAGTAAAAAGTTAAATGTTAAAGAAGAATTTGACATTTATACAGCAGCAAAGGCAAACAAAGAGAAAATAATAAATTTAATTCAGTTTGAATCAAACAATCCAATTTTTGATAAAATCTCACTAATTTGAAAGTTAATAAAAAATGCAGTAGTTGTATTAGATCCCTAGATATTTGACAGATTTATGCACACATTGAAAATAAAATCATACGAAATTTATGCTAAAATCAAACATATGTTTAATTAGATTAGGTATAAATATAATAGGTTTAATTTTGTTTACTGTTATTATTTACACTTGAAAATGGCAAATTAGCCGAAACATGTTGTGTGTGAAATAAAAAATATTTTTTAAAGGGTACTCTGATTTTATTCACTTTTTAAGTTTCAAATACAGTAGCCCTAGAAGAAAAGAAGTATAAGACAACCCTCGTATTATTCTCATTTGAATAAATAAAAAAGATTATGTCAACCTAAGAATAGGCTGTAATCAGGGAGCTACAAAGATCTCCAAAGACCCTCTGATACCGGTATTCCTAATGATTTCTTGCTCGTCGGTAACCGGGACGCCCTTGGACAGATGGACCACCTGGACTTGTGTCCTGGCACCTGGAATAGAAATTGAATTGCGGATGTTGACCTGTGTCAAGAAAAGTTGCCGTCAAAAATGATAAGCTCTGTCTTGTCGGCGTTTATTTAATCCAAGGACACAGAGACAATCGCACGCAACATGCTGTCGTCGAGGAATGCAGGAGTAAGGAGTTTTCCTGATCGCAAAAAGAGGGGGTAACCGTGGTTTCTGTACTCATTTTATGTGAGAAGGGGAGTAGCAAAACCAGCTGAGCAAGAAATAGTCAGCCGTGGTGGTGGTTGGTTTCGACGCGGTCGGTGCTCCATTCTGTTCAAAAGTTCAGTTCGCGTTCAGACGTGGTGCTGTGCATTTGAGGTTAGATTACATTCACTCGCGTAACGGCGTTTACGAAAACGTGGCAACACACTGCTAACTTTCTAACTATTCTAGCAATTGCTCGCTTCAGGCAAATTGAATACCTAAACGTTTGTCTCGTCTACTTGTAACAAATTTATTCCTCACCTTGAAATCATCTTCCAGCAAACAGAAGGCCGCGCGATCTTTGGTTTGTCAGTTTACCTGGCAGTTAACTATTCAATGTTGTGTTGTGTTTAGTACTAGCTGATAGTTTGGTGTAACTTATTATTTTGTGTTGAGTGATTTTGTTTACAAAAATAAGTTGATTGCGCCATGTGCGTAGTTTGAATATTGTGTTCTACCGAGGATTCTGAGAATCAGACCATTGTGCAATGAAAGGATAACTGGGAGGCTTCAACAACAACTTGGCGTTCATCTCGTCTTCCGCAATGGAAGTAGCTCATATAGGTGAGTCAATATTTCTTCGTGTACATTAGATTGACTTTACTAACTTAGCCTACTTCATGCATTCTAATAAATAGCTATTGGCATAGCATGTTGCACTTTCTAACATTGTAATCCTGTATTCCTGTTTGATTCTAACGTCTAACTTGTTGGAGACCATGAAAGGAGGAATGCATGTGTTTGCATTATTGAAGCTTGTCAATACATTGGTCGATTATTGTGTGCTGCACTTCATGCTTGTCAAAGTATGATAGGATTTAACGTAAATTAGAAACTTGTGGCAGTGAAGAAACAATAATTTGCTAAACAGGAGAGTGTATCAGAAGTATGATTCATTTCCATTCATAGTTTACACAAAAAATAAAATTAATTTTCAAGGAAAGCAGAGAATTAATTAGAAGGGAATAAATGTTTGTTTATAATTACGTTTATTGGCCAAGCGTCTTTAAATCATGAAAAAGAACATTGTAAACTTATGTTTACTTTTTTACAGATAGGCCTACGGTAGATTATCGACCTCTGCCAGATCTTTACCTCAACCTTCTCATCAGAACTTTTTCTCAACCTTGCTAACATACCTACTGGATGATTGCTGTCTACTAATTAAAATTTACGTATCCAT
This sequence comes from Sogatella furcifera, assembly GCA_017141385.1. Classification (NCBI taxonomy): domain Eukaryota; kingdom Metazoa; phylum Arthropoda; class Insecta; order Hemiptera; family Delphacidae; genus Sogatella; species Sogatella furcifera. The sequence goes on along the minus strand of CM029551.1, from coordinate 16,431,531 downwards.
CTTAACATCTAACCTCCCTGAAGGAAAAATTATTGGCTCATGTTCATTATTGTTGTAAATGCTAGTTGTTGAAGGAATGGCTATGGATTGAATGAATGAAGGATGATTGTGATTAGGCTTATAAATGACAGGTCAAGGAGTCAAGGTACCTGTGCTATTGATGACCTTCACTGTTGAGACCCCACTCCTATATTACTGTAGTAGGTGTAGTACATCTTTATTACTTATCTAGAATTGTTTTCAGTTTTCAATCAAGAACCGATAAAAACAATACTGTATCTATCTATTAATTATTAAATACAAAATCGTAGCAATTAAATTGCTCAAATAAACAGATTCATGTAACCTTGAAAGGAAAATTGTTGGCTCATGCTCATCAATGTAAATGTGGTGAGAATAATACCCAAGTTATTTCATATTTTTGTTAATCTAAATTATTTCATCTATGGCTTAGTTCTATGAAAAAGAACATTTTTCAAATCAATCTCTGTACTTGGATTCACATTTTACTTACAGTAATTTATCATATTTGAAGTTTTGTCTTATGAGTAAGTGGTGCTTACATTATTGTCACGCTATTACTAGGAAATGGTCTGATTTGAAATGAGCAATAAGTTACATTAGTAAGTATCTCAAGATAATGAAGTCAAAGCTCTTGAAAATTAATTCATTATGCTCTCAAATATATTGCACATGCCTATGATTCAATAAAAAATGTCCGTGTCAACAGCTCTGTAATCTCTGAAGGTTGATTCTGTTTTCATTTTTGTTTCTATACAGTCTATAGTCTACTTCAAATTTGTGTATTCACTGAATATTTTCATTTATGTATAACTTACAAAAAGTTTTCAAATTTTTTCATAAATAAGTTATCAGAATGAGAATATTGTTGAAGCCAAACACCTGTGGTCTCACCTCAATGGGGTTCCTATGTCCATCCGAAAATTAATTTTTCTTTCAACATTCCTTTATCTTTGGCTCTCTTATTAACTTTTTAGTTTTATTGTATTTTTAGTTATATTGTGTTAAACTTTTTAAGGTAAAATTCAATAGGCTAACTTACTTGAGTTTCTAGTAACGTTTTTATAGGGCTATTTTAAATCATCTACTTCACTTACTGAATTTTGTTTTAATTCTAGCTTTTCTTCACCACTTTGTGTTTCTCTTCGTTTCTTCTGCATTAGGTATTACAGTATCACATTCTGTGTTGCATTGCTGATTGTGTTGCCGTGTTATAGTACTGGTTTTTTTTAGTTTTACTTTTCATCATAATATTTTGGTCTGTTGATTGCATTGGTTGCTTGTTTTGCTGAGTTTTATCCTTAATGTATTCATTGCTATTGCTTTTGCATTGTTGAATTTGTTCTATTGGTTTGTAATGTTTTTCTTCTATTAATTCTATTTTCTCTAATGTTGCTTGTATTGCATATGTAGATTATCTTTGTAAGGTATGTTTAAGCCTTGTTAACTAATTTGTATTCTATCACATTTTTTGTTTTAATGTAAAAATGGTGTGTCATAATTTGAATAAATAAATGGTTTTATTAATTTGTAAATTTAGTGCAAAATTGATAAATGAATTTATTAACTTGATTGAAACAATCAAAAAAGTTGCATAATTGTATACATATACAAATTATACATAAGACAAAAGCTATATTTTATTCATGACCTTATGGATTAGGCCTATGTCAACTTTGACTTTTCATTCAATCTATTAATTGGCTTGAAAGTTGCATGTGCCCTAAAGTTGTTGAATTCGGCCTGATTTTTCTTTCATTTATGTTATATATTGAATTTCTTATCAAATGAATGAATGAATTGATGAATATTGTGATATCCTTGACCTCTGAGTAGTTAATCAAGTATTGAAAGTATCCAATCAGGGATATGGAAAATCTCTAACAGGCCTTTTCAATGTTGAGTACTTCTCACACGGTTTAATATTCTAATAGGCTTGTCACCATGTTAATGGATTCTGAAGTTCTAAAGTTGTTATAGTTCTCGCAACCTGAGGAGACATGCTGTTACAATTCACTCTTCACTGTAACGGTGTATCTCCATAGCTGAAGACATGGCTTGTGCAAACTGAACTAAGATAATTCAGTCTTCCCTACCAATAATTAGAAGTTTGTTGAGTTTGGTACTTACCTACTGAAGTGACTTTCATTGAAGCAAGAAGTTGATTCTCAGTGACGGCTAGAAAGCATTGAAGATATCGGCTGTATTCTACCGTTGCATGAAGACTTCATGCACAAGTGAGAAATAGTTAGTTCACTTATTATTTCACTTTGTCTGAACATTATAGTTTGCGCAAGATGAGAAGACACTGTCTTAATGTAAAGTGTGATTACTTATCTTCTCAGCTTGCACGGAATAGGGCTATATGAAGACCTAGCACCCTTTAGAGCCTTAGCACGTTCCTCCTCGGATTGACTGGCAAAATATTGATCCTAGTACCACAACGAAATGCAACAATCTAACACTGCGTCTCTATAAAAATGTCCATTCTATCTCCTTTTGATCGCGATTTCTGAAGTTTTACAGAATAAAGACCATTGAACATTTTCTTTGGAATTCAATCTTCTACGACTTCTTTTAATGAAAAGTTTATAATTTTATAACCAGTAATCCAGTTATAACACTTAATTGATAGAAAATTGTGACTTTCAACATATTTTCTCGATCATCTCAATAACCGTTTAAAGTACCATCTTCTAATTGGATTTACTGAATTCCTCAACTAATATAAATGACCATAGCAAATAATAATTTGTTTGTATTGTCTGTATAAAGCCTCTAGAAAATTATATATATATATATATATTTTTAATGTCAAATTTCCGTCCTTGTTATCTAGGTAACAAAGCGTTTTTGTGGGTATGTCCAATGGAACTTTTTTCTCTTATTGGTGTAAGGAATATTAATCCAATAAATAATATGAATTATGGAGAAGTATACCTCCTGAAACATCGTGTATATCATATCATGCTATTCAACAAGGTTGGCTATATTCAAGGTATGAGGCGATTAAATTTGAATATATTTCTAATTCCAACTTAGTGATATACTAAAGAGACATGAATGTTGAGATTGCAAGTGAGACGTGGTGAGATGAAGCTCTGTAATCAGAGCGTCTTCAGTTGTCTACTCAGTTACAGCTTAAGATAGGATTGCTAGGATGCCTGTAACTGTTGATGAACATTTGAGTTAATTGGGTTGGCGAACAATGACATATTTGACAATCCCTCCCCCTTTGCTAATTATACCCCTAGTAACAGCATATACCTACAAATTGCACCATACCCTAATCGACATCTCTCTTCTTGCAATGAGTTGTGAGGTGTATGTAATTATAGTATGTGTCAGAGAGCCCAAATCTTGCTCATTTTCATCTATGTTGTGGTCTAGCTACAGTATTCTATTTACATCCATCTAAATTGTTAATTGGAAGTACATGTGAACTAGTTAACGTTATTAGTACTAAAGTTCAATTCACTTTATGAACAGTATATATCTGATTGATTTCTAAGAATATTTACTTTCAGAAGGAGGAGCTTCAATCGTTAATTTGGCTGTAAGTAAGATCTAAAATTTCTTTGAAAGTATCTATGGTCGCATGTTCGGTATAAATATACCGTAGCCCTTTATCCATTTGATTTGATTTATTTTATTTATTTACAAAAATGCATACAGGCATGGAAACAACAGGCTTTGATAGCCCAAAACTGTTTCCGATTCAGTAATACAAATTTCTTCGAAGTAAGTAATAATACAATGATTTTTGTGACATACCTACTCACATATTTGTCGGGAATACTTCATCTGAAAACCCCAACTCTGTTGATAGTTAAAAGATCTTGCGATTAGCTCTAGGGACAAACTAATTCCGCTAGGTCGCTCCAGCGTCACTATTCACTTGCTGCTGGACACTGTTGTGTATGTAGTAGTAAGGTTCCCCCTCTCCATGAAAAATTACACGCTCTCTCCGCAGAACTTTCCTTCTCTGTGCTCTCTCTCACTCACAACGCACGGTTTCGGAGTGGGACTAGAACCAGTAAAATAAAAACTGAAACTGCAAACGCAGAG